>VZTD01000108.1:261500-394582 GCA_013397725.1 Rhagologus leucostigma | reverse complement strand
AGAGGAGAGGAGAGGAGAGGAGAGGAGAGGAGAGGAGAGGATGAGACTAGTATTTTTATTGTCCTATCAGGCTTTGCAGTCACAAATGATTTGATTTCCCGTATGACCAGGATTGTGCCAACATTTAGAACACAACTCATGAATCTTCAGTTACTGCAATCACAGGCAGCTTTGTGAAATACATATAATTTTTTTAATAAGAGTATATGGATATGGGTGCATATGTGAATATATATGTGTGTCTTTCTAATAAATATATATATATGTGTATAGGTATTGAAACTCAATCCTCACTGGAAAATTTTTGACAGAATTAGTGATACAGATGCACAGAAGTATCTAGTGCAGCAAAGTTTGCCTTCAGGGAAACTCAGAGGTTTCAACACCAGTCTGTAGAGATTGGCTCTTAGGTGTCAGAGAATCTGTTTCTGCCTCTGCCCCACAGTGATCTGGGCTGGGTGAGGTACGTGGAGCTGTTGGTGCCTCAGTTTATACAACCAACAAGCATTGAAAGCGCATTGTCGGCAAACCCCTCAGTGTGTATTTTGCTTTCCCATTTCTCTCAGTGTGTGATCACCTCACAGTGCTGGGAAGCTGTAAGGGGTGAGGCACTCAGATGCAATGCTGACAGCAAACTTGATAAAACTGCAAAGAAAAGCTGAATTACGTGGGTAGCTGGACTGATGGAAGAGGTGGCCCCATGGATTCCTGAATTCATCAGACACATTTGCGGTGACTCCACGGAGCCAGAATAACACCGCAGTGCAAGACTGGCCCTTCAATTATGTTGATTACCCTAAGCCAAATTTTTACTTGCTGAGAGATCCCTGCAGCCACACAAAGACTTTTGTTTACAGTGAGACTGCACAGTGATCTGCCTGTGCAGTGTTCACAGTAGGATCTGTCCTAAGTTTCTGTGCATATATTTAACACCAGGTCACCAGCCTGACCACACATGGGCCATGGAATGCGTGTGCCTGCCCCATTCACTGCTTTGCTGCAGCTCTAGGCACTCGTGGACAGAGAAGACCAATGCCTGTGCCTGTGCCTGTGCCAGGTAGGAGGATCTGCCCTTGCTGCTCTCACGGGGCCCAGGAAGGCAGGTTTAAAACTTGCATCAAACTTCAGGCATGGTATTCGTTTCTATCACTCTAATTTAAAATATCAGGTGATAATTTCCACACAGAACAATAAAAGACTATGTCTGTATCTATGAAATCGTGGTCAGTGTTCGAAACCTAGATATCTCTAAGGGAGAGAGACAGCAGATACAAAAGAAAATCTGTTTTGATTATCACACCTGATAAGCCTCATTGGTTCATCATGTCCAGCATCTGCACCGCTGAAACCTAATGATCATGAGTGAAACCTTTCTCCCTGACCCATAATAAATTGTACTTGAAAGGTGATGAATTACTTTCTGCTTTTTGCATCTTGGACAAAAGGATTGTATCACCCTTTTCTGCAGAAGTCCTACAAAGGAACTAGTCCATTTTACATTGAAAAAAAAAGAAAACAAAAGACTACATGTGCTGTTTCATGCTCTTGTGTGAAAAATCAGTCTAAAAAGAACAATAAATTTCTGCCAGTTAAAGCGAGGGGGATTTTTTTAACAATAGCCTTTGCTGTTTCATCAGTTGCCCTTTACATATATTGCAAAATATGACTTCCAGTTTCCACATTGTTGTGCCAGTGACTTTCCAATGGCCAGCCTAGATCCCTCTTTCTTACACCAGTAACTTGCTACTCACAGGAGTAGTTTTACTGAAGCCATAAGAATGCCTGCCTATCACAGAGGTTTGAGACTCATGATCAGCCCCAGGACAGCGAGTAGTCTGTCCGAGAACAAATGAGGGAATTTAGCAAAATGTATAAGTCCTTCCCATGCTACCTACTGAAACAAGCAGATCTATAGTCAATTTATTGAGCATAAATTACTGCCAACCTTCGCTAGAATAATTTATACTCCTGAGCCACTTCAGACAGGAAGGCAATAGGGAACTGTCAGGATACATGAAGTTTTATATAGAGATGAACGAATAGCTCATTATTCAAAGTCAAATGATATTCATATTTAGGGGTCAGAGAATTTGGGAAATGTTTAGACCCTCACCTGAGATTGCAGTATGAATCCTCTTTCCCCATAAGGTCTTCTCAAAATAAGTGCTGGCTTTTCCAATCCTATTGCTTAACCAGAATAGTTAACCCAGGCAACAGTTGGGTGGGGAGAATTAATAAGAGTAAAGGAGCAGGAAAATGAACAGAGGGACTCAGTGGGCATAGGATTAAGGAAATGAGTGAAAATACAGGAAAAGAGGAATGAAAAGATATGGAGGTGAGACGAAAAAAAGTGGTGGGAAAGAAGAGGAATAAATACACACTCAAAAAGAAAATTATATCTCTGTTATTTTTCAGAATGATATTGTTCATTTTTTGATTGTGTTTGCTTATTTGAAAATCTTTGAGAAATGCAATAAAAAAGGCAGAATATTTTCCTCTGTGCTGCTGTGTGTATCACAGCAGAGGACGCTCAGGCTTTATGAAGTAGAATGACATCTTTGCCATCTCTTTTTCAGTTTATTTTAAGGTCATAAAGGTTATCATCTCAACCAGAAACAAATCAGGTTCCTTTTTAACTAAATAAATCCAGCTTTACTTTAAATCAGTGAAATCACAGATCTCCTCTGGAGTGGAGAACCTGCAGTAGAAAAAGAACCTGTTCCTGAGTTTTAAGCTCTGGCTTTCCAAACTGACACAGGTTTTGTTGAGCATTGCTTGCCCTTTACGACTGAATTTCAATAGAAAGAGCCAGGCTGGTTTTTCAGCCCTTTCCCACCCCATCACAGTGGCATTTGGGGCACTGTGCAAACTCTCAACCAGCACAACGCTCAGTTCACCCAAAACCAGGGGGAAGCAAGAGAGAAGGAGCTTTGCAAGTGACCGAAAAAATGTCAAAAAGCAAGACTTGATTTTCTCTGCAGTATCTCCATTAATTCTGAGGAAATTCTCGTGTTCAGTGAACTTGAGTGGCACAGTCACAGAGAAAGTTCAGGGTATGTTTCACTCCAAATTTCCCCGGTGCTGCTAATTCCCCAATCAGCCATTACGTTAGTTTACTAAGTCATCTGTACTCACCTACAGTTCCTTCACTTCATTACTCCCCAGCCAAAATCTCTTCCGAAGGCTCCTCTGACAGATTTATATTCTGAGCATCAGACAGGAATGTGGTTCTCTGTTTTCCCTTACCTATACTACATAAACATGTCCTTGCAGGGCTCGCCTGAATCCTGACGCAGAGGATCCCAGGCTGAGCAACACAGACACCTACAGAAACACTCCTGAGCTCTCTGTGGCTATTGCAGACTACTCAGGGGTTCAGATCAAGTCTCACCTCCATTTTGGGACCCATTTCTTGACTGCAAGGGCTGTGGTCAAGGGAAGCCATGAAAGACAGGGAAACATTTCATAGCGATGTTGTGCTCATTAAGACTTCGAAAGTTTACTGCAATGCAGCGTCAGTTTAACTAGGTGGAGCCTCTACAGATACTTGGGTAATTTAATTTTGTTCTGCAAATCAATGAGAATTTTGTGGGTACATGTTTTAGAAACTACTTTCTTATATCACACAGGAGTGATTGTACAAAACACAACCCTCCAACTGTGTTCCGGCAATAGTGGCTTTTCAAAGCCTACCTCTTACCCCTTTTCCCCCAAGAAGGTAAGGCATACAGAAGTATTGCTAAGGATAAGAGTTCTTCCTTTCACAGAACAGTCCTCCTGTCTCTTGAGAACTTCAGCCATGAGAATTTATATTAAATGAAACTAATTAGCTAAAGGTTGCATCAAAACTCTCACAAAGACCCACTGAGAGCAGATTCCTTTCCTGCTAGTTATCTCCCCCGCAGATCCCCAAACAACAGAAGGCATTGTAGAGACAATTGTACAGATGCAGGTATGAGACCAGCTCAAGCAATGAGGGCTGTTTCAGTGGCACAAGTATTAGAAGAAAAAGGAAAGAAAAAAGGGCATCCTCCTCAGCCATTTTCTGAAAAAAACCTCCAACATGTCATTGCAAAACTCTATTAATGTTGTGTTGAGGCTCCACAGTCCTGTGAAGGGCTGGAAATGGTGCAACCATCACATTTTGCTTTGTCTAGCCACACTGTTCTCATGTTTAATACATTATTTGCCTGGAAGTATTATTGTGATCCAAAAGTGCCTTTAAGAGATGTAAAATTCAGGCAGAGAAAAGTGGCCTCACCAGGAGATTTTGCTCTTCCAGCTACTCCCAGAAGAGAGACACAAGCACCAGTTTACACACATCTTGCCCTTGGTCTGCACAGGGTAACAAGGGTCACCCACACGTGTACAGTGCCAGGAAGGGAGCCAAGCACAGAGCCAAACTCTGGTTTGAAGAGTAGAGGCTGCTAAGGGCTGCCCAGAAAGTACAACTCCAGTTTCACTGCGTGTATAAGCAGGCACAAGGCTATTGACAGTGTCAGCTCCTGCCTGCAGAATTTGGCTTGTCTCAAACCAGCTAACCAGGCTGCGGGTCAGCACACTAGGAATGATGGTGTGTTGCCCCGGCCGTTCTCTATGATGGATGCAAATCATGCTGGTAGGCTCTTGAAGTATTTAGTCAGGAAAATAAACCTGCAGTCCACACATACCAACCTGAAGAATTCTTGCCTCAGCTATTCCAATATAATATCTTTCTTATTTCATTTACATTCTCTCAAGTAGTGAAGTACCTTAGAAATACGTTCTTCATGCACAGACTGATGCCAAGAGTAATAATGTGAAGATCATAGCATACTCCAGAGGAAAGATTTTGTTTTCTAAGACCAAAGATGGAGCATTTTTGGTTGCAATTCCTTAAAGAAAATTAGAGGGTAAAAGAGACAAGGAAATGGGAGGATTTCTGTGTATTAAGCATTATAACTGGGTTTGTTAACTTGCTATTTTGAAGAAATATAGGTAAGCAAGGCAAGATACATCACAGCAATTTGAAATGTCATTTGGCTCTCCTACAGAGTTTGAATTTCTTCCATATTACAATAGATCTTCTCTCCTTGTGCCAGCTAAATTGAATTCCTCTTCTTGGGCTGTTTCTTTGAAGGGCTTTGGATGAAATGTCTCATGCAGTTCAGTTTGGAAGCTTCCCAAATCAAAACCCCAAACCCAACATTTGTTTCAGTTGTGGGGAATGGGAATTCAGATTGTTTTTTACCTGTTCATGAGACATCTGCTTTCACTATTTGGCATAGTGTGGGGCTGAGGTTAGTGGGGGAAGGCAGGCTGATTAGCCTCAGAGGATTTATTACATTTGATACACTGAATGTCTGATTTTGCCTCCCTTGCTCTCACTCGTTCACAGCCTGTGAGATACGCTGCAAAATATTTTTAAACCATTTAGATTTAATTCTCATCTCTTATTTAACACTGAAATATTGAGAATAAGTTACTGGTATCTGTTGTTTTTGGAAGTTTTGCCCCGACTAAACTTCTGGACTCAGCAATGGAAGTCACAGAATGGGAAGTTGATTTACAAACTGCCTTTAAATCCAGTGACACAGGCTAAAGTGCACTGAATATTCACAAGCTCTATATTAGCAGCCTCTACTATTTTGTGCTCCCCATGGCTCCAGTTCAGCTGAGGAACACCCAAAGTGATCCCAGATTTTAAAGTTCGGATGATCCTGAACAGAGCAAATTTCAAATTAAACCAGAATGCTTTCATATGCCTCCTATACACAGTTAACACTTGACTACACATGCTAAAATTTGTGGAGGTTTTTTGATATGTGAAGTTTTATACAAATTTGAGTGAGAATTAAACCATTGGTAAACCATGATGTTTTGCTGGAAATATTTCTAAGTAAAGCATGTTTGAGGATGATGCCATATCTCTTTGTAGGGGCAAAAAACCTTAAAATGTGCTGTGAAAAACAGCCAGAGCCTGTCAGATGTGGAGTTTGGCTGTAAGAAAGGCTGGTCAGAAACCATCTGGTGACACACAGTTACAGCAGTAATGGTGACATTTAATTGAAATTGTGAAGTTCACAGTGTCTGTTAGGTCCAAAGAAATATTGTCCAAACAACCAAGGAAGAACTTTTCTGAGGCCATGCCCTGGTCACCAGAATAATTTTTTTTACTTTTTCTTTTTTTTTTCCTTTTTTTTTTTTAACAGCTCCAGGACCCAAGAAATGCTAAGAGCCTCACCTGGAGTTAGTTTTTCTTCTAGCTCTGCTGCCAAACAGGATTCAGACCTGGTCACAGGTAGGATCCAGGCTGGAACCTGATGCTGCTTGGTCCACGTGACTTTAGTGTCACTTTTTGCTAAACATCTGAAGGATGTAGGGAGATTGGGCTCTTTGAAAATACGAAGATTTGAACCTCTGAAATGAAATTTTAGAAGCTTTTTTCCAAGCAGGGGATTTTTGCTTTGGTCTAATTGAGGATGAATACGGATGGTGGAAGAAAACGGTGAAAGCTTTCAGGTCCAGTTGTGCTTCATATTCTCATATGCAAAGGTTTTCCTGCAAACAAGCACACATGTGCACCCCCAGACACATACACACACCAAAATGTTCTTCCTGAGCTCTGTTTTAACATCAGCATTTGCTCTATTACCCTTCTGGGTGGCCAATAAAATATCAAACAGCAATTCAAGGCAATAGATAACTACTACAGTGAGCTTTCTGAAAGCAGAGGCCAGGGAAAACAGGCAGATTTATACACTTCAATTTGAGGCAAAAGTGAAAAAATGACAAACAATAACTGCATGGGGTTTTTTTCCAAGCAACAACTGCACAGAATTTACTTAAGGCATGCAATAGCCATCTTGATTTTAAGATGAGGGCTTGGATTCTCACCTGGTGAATATCAGCCCAGATCCATCACTCAGAGCACAGATTGCTAAATCATGAATATTATGCCTCAAGCAGAAGGCACCTGGCCAGCTCCTTCCCTGTGTTAATGATTTTTGTACATTGTGCAGATTTACATCAGCCAAAGATCTGGCCGAATGCCTCTTATTTTTGCTGAGATTGTAAGTACAGCCCTGGTCTCTACATTCTTCAGATATTTTCACAACTGTAATCTTCAAAACCTTGCCGGCCTTGATTTCTTTTTCTGAGTTTTCAGTCCCATTCCCTCCTTTTAAACAGATAACAGATTTATAGTTGTCAGTCCCTCTGTGGTTAAGCTGACATATTGGTGGTATATGCAAAAGACGGGCAGACTACTAGAATGCCTCATCAATACATTTTCATTTCTGTGAAAAGATGAAAGAATAATTAAGAGACTCCATTACCTGAAAGTAAGAGTGCTCTACTAATGTATGCATCTTATCATGCTTAAGGAGTGGCATTATTGGGTTCAATAGCATTCCAAATGGAGAACAAAGATGGAGAGGGAGATGAAGACATGCCCTACGTAGTAAAAGAAATGCTGCCATGCCACAAATGAAGAGGAAAAGCACAGCATGATATAGAAGAAGAGGAAACCAGGGCTTATAAAACTGCTGGTAATCTTATACTGACAGAGCAGGGGGAGAAAAATGGGGCTTGAATAAGCAGGGAAGGTTTTAGTAAATGGGAATAATATCTGTCTCTGGCTTCAGACTCTCAAGATTCAAAATCTGGATTTAAAGATGAATTTTTGTATTTAATCCAGTCCTTTAAAACAAAACTAAATAAAACTAAAAATTCATTTCATGTAGTCTAGTCCTTGTGAAGGAAAAGACAGCTATAAAAGATGTAAGTTAAAATCCCATGGAGGATAGTTTTGTGTGGATTTGCAGGTCAAGATGAATCCTAGGGTCTTACATTGTCTTTATTTGGACTTGCTGACAGTTGTTCCTAGGAAACAGCTTATCTTTATTAGGGCTTTTTATACTAATGCTAGCAAGAAACACACCTTTTCTGCTCTAAATGGAGAATTCGATTCTCATTAAAGCCAGAGGAATTAAATCTCTCTGAAAAAAAAAAAAAAACAAACAGTTTTGCCAGCAGATTTTGCAGAATCAAAAAGTGTTTCACTTTGAACAAATCCTTCCAAATTTAAGAAGTTTTTTAAAGTAGCTTTACTTTTTAAGTATATTAAAGGAAATTTCAAAACAAACAATCATTTAGATTTCAAGCATTCTGGTTTTAAAATGATGAAATAAAACATTACAGCATTTTCAACATCATGGTTTTGTTCCAGACAATTTGGCAAAGCTACAATGAATTTAGAAAGCACTTCAGTACTGCTAAAACTGCATTTTTTTCAAAGAAAACCAAAACCAGCCAGAGCTAATGTGAACCCTTTGTTATGTATTAAATGAATCTGTGTTATGTTTTGAGCAAGCTCACTTTTACCATATTAATCTCGGTAGAGATTTAGTTTAATTTCAAACCCCCTAACACAACACAACTTCGTAAGCAAAACTTGTGTGCATGTTCATTAACATTTTCGACTCTAGAGTTTTAAGTCAGTGTGAAGTAAAACCTTCTTTCTCTCAACTCCGAAAAGAAAGAGCATAATAAATCACAAATCCATTGCGGAACAATATGGCAATACGCTTTCATGTATTTAACTGAGACAGAGTTTGCCTTTCCACTTCTTTAGGAGCTAATGGTTGATTTAATCCAATGTTGAAATCATCAGACCTTCACTCAGATTTTGTTTTAGCAATATGCCTTTGATAAATAAACTTCCAGACTGAGCATCCCAATCTAACAGGGGCTGCTATTTGGGATGTGCTAAACAGTGGCAAAAGTGTTTGGTTCTGGGAAATGCAACTATGTAATAACAGTGGACAAAATTTTGGCTTTTGTCAAAGAGTAAGAAAGGTAAGTCTCTGGTTTATCTTTAAACGTACATAGAATCTGTCTGTGGCACTTTTTTGGTTGCATATCATCTCCCTTCAGAAATATCTTAAAATGCTTTATAAATCCTGTGTCATTTTTTTTAATCATTCTTCAAGTAAGGTTCCAGATATTTTTCTGTGAGCACGTAGAATCTTATTTTGTGTACTTTTTTCCTCTGTCTTCAGAGCTATGAGTGTTGTCTTATTTTTTCCTATTCATTAGTGATATTTTTTTTCTTCACCTGAAACCAGGCATTCTCTTGTGTCAGCTGTTGTGCAGTCATTAAAGGTAAGAGAAGTTCCTCTCCCAGAAAGATTAAAAATTGAAGTAATATTCTCTAACCAGCAGTCTCAGAATTACGGAAACATTCCCAGAAAAGCAGATTTTATTATTTTATTCAAACAATTAAATAACTAGCCTAACTAAAACTAAAAACCCTAATTTGCCCTTTCACCAGATCCCAGTACAGAGGCTATTGTCCTCACCCCTTCCTTCATGCCTAGGGGAGCACATAGGGAAGAGTGAGGAATAATTCCTCCTCACTTAAGGAGCAGTTTCATGAGACACATAGAAAGGCATGTGTTGCAAAGCTCAACGAAAGCTTAATCAAGCCAGCTTGTCGAATTTTCTGCTGTTAGCCCATGCTGTCATTTTTCCGCACATGCAACTCCAACTGCAGTCAGTGGAGGGGTTCATATTAACTAAAAAACAACAATAAAGAGCCTTAAGGGATTGTACAACACAGCTCACAGAAAAATTACATCTGCTCTATGTGTTAGCTGCGACTTTCTCCTCCGTGACAAGAAAAACTCAAATGCCATGTTTTGCTTTCTGCTGAACCTCGGTGTCTTTTTAACTGCTCAGGGGGAGTAGCAGCTTCCTTTTGCCCCATTTCTGTGCCATACGCACAATATATTTAGTGCATCTTAGTAGCACACTTAAAATGGCTTAAAATCACACTTAAAATCTCCCATTCTAGAAAGATTAGGGAAAAAGTCATCCAGAGGGTCTGACTGCAAAAATAGAGAAATAATTCATTTGGATGATGGTTTTGCAGAGTAGAAATGACATTGTTGATTAGACTGTGATTATAACACTCAGTGCCCCAACCCTGCAACCAAATTTCTGGGGACAAACACTTTCACTTTAGCAGAAGGGGCAATGAGAAGTCCTCTGTAGTGTGAGGACAGGATTAGATGTCCTTGGAGGTTGGCATAGATCCTCTGGATATTGGGGGAGTAGCTGGGTACATGCACCTAGATTTTTGGGAACTCTCCAGGCTTCCATCTTGCAGAAGCAGAGCATGGGAGAATTTCCTCCCATCGACATGCTTTGAGGTTGTTTACAGCAAATTCATATTTTGTTCCCAGAGCAGTCAAAATTAGTTTGGCCACTGGCTTTTCACAGCAAGTAGGGTTAAACACAAATCTGCCTTGGACTGCAGGAAGGCGGGGGACAAAACCCCACCGTTGTGGTGCCTGTTAGTAACAGATATTCCCCTGTATTCCTCTCCACCGCTGAGTGACAGCAGCTGGAATTTATGAAGCATGCTTGTGCTTTGCACATTCCCTGTTTTTACATTCAGGAGAGAGAGAAAATGCCTCTGCTTTGTTCAGTTTGTCAGGCTGCTTCCTCCTTTGTGCCCACATATGCGCTGTGCCTTACAAAAGGTCCCTTCTTAAATTACATCCCAAAAGGTGAACGGGATATGTGCAAAAGTCATTTCGCCTTCAAACAGTATGCCACACCTGTATGGGATATGTGACCTTCTGATGGAGAAAAATGACCAAAACTGCCTGTGCAATTCCCACCTGACCTGCTGCACTCAGGAATTTAAGATGGCTACTTACTGCACTTGCATGGGCTGAGCTCTTTTGCATGCCGGAGGTGACAGAAGGTTCCATTTTGATGGCCATTGCAGTGGCAATATGACTGAAACTGGACACAAAGTCAGAAATATAAATTTTGTATTTTCATTACATATCTGTCTGCACCTATAGGAAAAGTGCCTGAAACTCTTTTTCCCCTTCTGGATGCCATTCCTCATTGCTAAGCACATGCGCACGCACACACGCATGCGCACACACTCACACATTCCTACCACTGCAAATGACTGAAAGCCATCAGGCTTTCATGATGGGAAGGGGAGGAGAGAAGGGAATCCATAGCTCAGCAGTATTATTTCCCCCACTTCCTTGCAAAACCTCTCTCACTGGAGTTTCATAGGCTCTCTTCTCCAAATTATTTATGGGAGAGGGGCAACCCACTCGACGCTGTATGTGCCATTATCCCCAGCTATTATCCAACAAGTAGTTAATGTTGTTTGAAGCAAGCATGATTCCTTCTGAGCTCCTCTGTGGCTGCTACTGCATGCCTAGGGCCTGGTTGTACTCCCTTAAAGTCGATGCTAAAACTTCCCAGCCTCACAAGGTGGTTGTGAGGATAAGTTCATTAACGTTTGCAAGGCCCCCAGATATCATAGTGCTGGGAGTAATATAAGTATCTAGATAGCTAGTTCTCAAAGACAGCATCTCTGAGGGTCAGATTCTGCACTAGAAATTCCCTTATGCCCATCAATTAACATTTGCTCTTGAATATGTATGTATCATGATGTTTTCCTATTATACATATTTAATTATGACTTATTCTCCAACAGCTATATAGGATATGGAAAGAAACATCACAGAAGCTAGAGTTTTGCAGACTACCTCAAGAAAAATAAGTTCTGAAACTCTGAAAGAGGCTGGGAGTTTTATTTTTCTCTGAATAGCTCCATCTGAGTTGCCATTTCTCCATAGCAAAGTGTTACTTGTCCCCACTGTGACATGGCCATGACTGTAAATGTTTAAATATCCCTTGTTCCCTTATGGTTTCCATTATAATTTATTTCTGTCGCAAGCAAAAGGATGTCTGGGTCATCCTTTCAGCCAGGATGAAACACGAAAACAGGGCAAAGCAAAAGAGCAGTAGGATTCAAGAGAAGTTTGCTGAGGGGCATGTGTTGGGCAATCTTTTGACTGAACTGGAAAGTCTAGAGTCTATTTGGATTCTTAAAACCTTTTCTCACCTTTTTTCAATGCAGTGGGTCAAATTCACTGCTGATGAAATTCCACTGGCAGTGTTGTCAGTACCAAAACCATAAATCAGTGTTACAGTCAAATCAGAATCAGTTAGAATGCTTAAGCATTTCCTTAGTTTGAAACACAGAAATGGAAGTCAACAGAAACAATCGCATGCACAAAATTAAATACACACTTAAATGTATTTCATTGGATTGATGTTTTAATCTGGTTTTATGACTTTAGTAGCTAAACAGGATCATTTTGCTAAATTAAAATTAAATAGAATTGTTGAGAGTGCAAATTATTGCCAGATACAGTATCTGTAACTGGCATGAGGAACACACATACAATGCAGTTAGCTGTAAAGGCTCAACTTCTTAATTAATTTTCCTGAGGCTTAGCCTTTCATTTAAAATACAGCTGTTCCAGTTCCAGGGAAAAAAAAAAATAAAAACCACCCTTGGAGACATGGCCCAAATGTAACCAGCTCAGCAACCTTGGTTTGAATTTGCAGAGAGCCTGAAACCACATCCATGACACATGAATTTCTCTACCAAGTGTATCCTGAAGCCAACGAGAATCATGCTGTTTCGAACAGAGACATTGCTAATTAATTTGTCGTTTATTACAGCATTAAGAAATGCAATCGTGTTTTGAAGACCTCAGCATTTACAAAGACTGGATGGCGCATCTGGTGGAGCGCAGTGCAGGAAGAGTAGAACACAAGGCAGAAGGTGAAGCCGGAGACATTAAGTTGAACATGTTGAGCAGCTGATCATTTCTCTGTAGCCTGCCATAACTCCCTGCTTTTTGTCTTCTGCTTGGGCTCCAGGTTCTTTCTGAGAAGGACTTGTACAACACATGGCAAAATACTCCTCACTGTGCCTAGAAGGCCCAAATCTAATACCAACAACACATAAAAGTAAGACTCTGTTTTCCCAAGGGAATGGGCTTTGCTCTCAAAAGCTTAGAAACCGCCCCATTTCAGCAAACACATAAATCTCTATTGTAAAAACATTATGCCCATTTATATTTTTTAAATGAATTCATTCCGTTTGATCACTTTCCTTTCAAATAGTTTGGCTGTTAATTGGATGCAGGCAGGACACACAGTCAGAGCACTCCAACTTCCCTGTTGGCTCCACATTTCCATGCGGATATTTTGAGAGACAGGCATTGTCTGTTAAATGGGAATTGTGAAACACAGCTACACTGGGCAGTTTTAAAACTTTTCAGTTGCCTTAGGTAACTAGATAATTTTCTCTCTTTTTTTTTTTGCAATATTCCCTAGGTATTTGCTGCACTGTATGCCAGGGAAGAAAGCCCTGGAGGGAATATTAAGGTCAGGATGAGATGGAACTAACAATATACAGAATATTTCTGCTGCACATAGCCATCAGTACAGGGTTTGCCCTCAGCTTCCCTGGTGTGCCTTAGTTACCATTGCTTCAGTATTCCCTGGGTACCTCTTGTGTTGTGAAAGTCCCCTCTCTGCTGTGGGGAGGGGAAGAGCAGAATAGAAAACAGAATAACAATGGGAGAAGAGGAACAGAAACTAGACAGTTATTCACGAAACTGTGCTCATAAATAGGGAAAACAGCTCCCTGAGCCATGCTGCACCCTATAGTGTGTGTGCTCTCGTAGTCATACAACCCCTAAGGCCAGAGGATGTCCAGCACTCACCCAAACCACAGCTTCATGCAGCTGCGGGACTAACCTGGAAAAATTCATTTTACATTGGGTTTTGCTGGGCATTGTAAGCTGTCCCACCTTTGCCCAGCCCCAGCAGACACTGCCGTGCCAGCTGGTCAGGTTGCTGTTCGATGGGCTTTGTGCAGCTCATCGTTTCAATGTGCTCCTCATTTAATGCCTTATAGCTTTCATATGGCATAAATGTTTTTGCATCAGTCAAAAAGAACTGTAAATGTTATTGTCAGTTTGGTATAAGGGCTCGAGTATGTTTGACTGTAGTAACTCTGCTTCTTATTTCAATAACCCAGCACAGTAGGGACAACATTCTGCCGTTACACAATAAAAGCTTTTCCAGGCAGGACTGACACACTCTGAAAAGCAGAACAGATAATGCAGTCTCATCCTGATGAAATTAGCAGAGGAGAAATATGAAATCTCCACCTTCCATTACACACATTCATGGACATTTGGAATCCGATCTGAGTATGAATCTGAATAATTTTTTTTTCTCTCCTCTCATCTTAAAACATGTACATTTACTATATAAAGCGCAGTACTTTCTAAGATGAAACAAGTGTTGTATTAGGAAGCAAGGAATACAATAAACCTTTAACTCCCAGGTCGATAATCATATAACAAAAGGACTTGATGAAGTGCCCTCTATACCTTTTTTTTTTATATGTCAGCAGGAATAAAAACTGCTTTGCTTTTTACCTCAGCTTCACTACTTTAACCCAAGCTGATGGCAAGAAGCCTAGAGAATATTGCTAGCAGCCTGTTCTCTTATGACACCCACCCTTCATCTGGATGTAATATCTCAATATTGCTCCAGAAGATTGGATTTTATTTAGTCTTTTAGCATGATATGAAAAAATGAACCAAATTCTTAGATGGCAGGGGCTTTGTCAATTAAAGGAGTCTAGTTTACTGGGAGCCAGCTGAACAGCTGACTTTATCATATGCAGGAGATTAATGAATGCTACTGCTAGTCAAGAGAAACAAGAGGTCATCCAAAGACTACTTTGTTTGCTCTCTTGGTACTTTTAAAAAATGTTTCTTTAAATACTTTTAAGGCAGGCCTGTTCAGTGCTATAAGGAACACATTTGCCAGTTAGTCTGTGATACACACCAGCATCAAAGATCTCTCCTAGTTTTCAGGTTTGCATCTAAAAAAGGTTTTTTGGCATCCGAGCTGGCCAGGGTGGTATTTTTTTTAATACAACTCCTGCTACAAGAGCAGAGAATGGGAGATGTTTTCTACTCCTTTCCACTGCCCTCCTATTACTAGACACACCAAACAGTTTTGTGGTTCGGCACCTGCCTTGACACAGAAGAAACTTCAAGTTAAGTCCTTAGAGCAAGGTCTTGAATGAGAGTCACTTACTGTACCAAACTAGTGTGAAAACCATCTGTTTGGTTTTTCTTATACTAAAAACTTCTAAAAGTCTCAGGTTCATTTTGCACCATAGTGAAAACAAGAGCTGGAACCTTCAATATTTCAGCAAATTGGAAATGCATTCATTTTTTCCTGAGATCCTTGGACTTGAGGAATGATCATACTGGGTTTGCACAGAGCCCACCACCCAGAGTTTCAGCACTGGCAATGGTACAGCAGGGTACTGGGACTTGGGAGCAATTGCTGCCTCCCAGGAGGAGCTCATTGGAAAATTCCAAGCACCCTGTTCCCTTTTAGGGGAATGTTGTTAGTATTTAAACTCCTGTCTCTTGTTTAGTGGGGGACAAATTCCTGCTCCTATGAGGGCGGGAGGAGCTTCTCCCCACTTTGTGCATGAAATCCTACCTTGGAGGCTCATGGATTCACAGCAGAGCTACTGTGAAGGCATCATTGCAGCCATGAGGTAGTAAAGGAAAGAGAATAAAACCGCAACTGGATGCACAAAACAGAGGTTCATAGCTCTGACTGAAGTGATGCAGAGAGGATCCCAAAGTTCCTCATCTCTGAAAGTATCTGGGGTCCTTTCAGCTCTTTTTTTTATTTCCTGCATGGTTCAACAGAGCAGAATCTCTTGACTCTCAGGCTTGAATCTCTCAGGTGTGCCTCCTCTCCCACCCCATATTTATATTAAAAGAATAAAAGGACTGAACACTGTAGATAAAATTAATTCAGCATCCCCTAATCTTCTCACAGCCAGCAATAGGTGCTCAGCTAAAAAGACACTCTGACTCTAAAGATGCAAGGGTTTCCTTTAATTCTCCAAGTGCAATAACAAATCTTGGCTGCAGTAGAACATTTATTTTCCCATCTGGATGCATGAGAAGTAAAAGACAAGTTTCTTAGCACTTCCAAAGGAGAATTTATCTCTTAGCTGGCCAGATACTTATGGAAACAGCCTGTGAAAGGAGAGGGCAGTAGGGTCGCTTGGCTCCATTCCCACTATCACTAAAGGAATAGCTAAAAAAATAAATCCGTATTTTATCATTATTTTTACCTCCCAGTGTACATCACTGAAAGGGTTTATATGCAGCCCTCTTAATTGGCACAGCCCCTGCTGGAAATAGAAACATGCCGATGAATTGCTCATTCAGATTAGGCTCCCAGGAATATATTGTGCTGAGAGACACTCACTTTTATTTCCTGAACTGCTTTAACGATGAGCACTGAGCAACTCTTGCTGCACTCCCTCCCTCCCAAGTACCCTGAGCTGCACGGCAAGGCAGCAGCCAGAAGCTCTCAGCCAGCCCCCACAGCAAGAAATATCTGCACATAAATACCAAAGCACACCTGTGAACAGCTGTGAATGGGCCTTCAGATATTGTGTTTGCCAACTAAACACATAATTCTCAATTAAGTGAGCAATTACCCATTATTGTTTAGCCCTTGAAATTCAGCGCTGTGCTGAATCTATTCCCTGGCAATGATCCCAGTGAAAAAGCAAGTCATCTCTTTCTGGTAGTAGGGTCACTAATGACACTTGGAAATAGGATTCATAGGTAAACTAAAAAGACTCGAAAAGGCTTTGAGCACCTTCAGCTCCCACTGTAGAAAGGCTGTTTCCAGAAATCATGGCTTTCCTTTTCCTCTAGCTACTTGTCCAAGAGTGTAGTCTACAAAGTTACACAGTTGTTTTTGCTATTGTGAAGAGTGGGACATAAGAGTACAAAGTTTGGCAGGTCTAGGTTCTATAACAGGGTGAAAAAAATGCAGTGTTCCAGAGAAAAATCCTCTTGAACTGTTACAAGATGAAGAAGAACATCATAGCCAAGGAAGCTGGGACAACTTCATCTTCCAAGAGTGTTTGTTCAATAGACTTGAATTGCAGGACAGATAAGGCTTTGTTTTCTTAAAAAGTTGTAGTCATGTTGAAGATTAAAGATCGTTAATGGATAACCCCAAAGATTTCCTGACTTTCAAAAAGCCAGAAAATTATTTTATTCTAGCTGAAAACCAAAAGCTTGGTGCCAGACACAGATAAGTTCAGCATAGCTGGTAGAAAGAATCACCTCAAACCTTGCTTGTGCTTTGCGGATACTTCCTAAAATATTGAGGAGAAGAACATCCAGAAGAACTTGAATTAATCTAAACCCAAATTTTCTATCAAAAAAGCTATTACCAAAGATTTTCCAGCACTCTCAGCTGCAATGCAGACCTGTGAGCATTTATATGCAGACCACAGCTGTTTAAAACTGTGTACATAGGATAGATGAAAGGTTGGCTTAATCTAATGGTATTTTAACCTGTCATTTCTGGAAACCAGATTATTTGGGTTGGTAGGTTTCTGTTTCCCTTCTTATAAAAAAGTGAGTTTCTTAGATAGGTTTTTAGCTCTTCAGTCCTGCAGAGGAGAGGTAAGGAGGAGAGCAGCCCCTAGAATGCAGGTGGACTGAGGACAGCGAGGCTTGATAGGCTTTGAAAACTCTTTGAGAAAGAATTGGGAAACAGTCACATTTCAAAACCCGGAAAGAGCTGGAACAGGGAAGGATTTTAAGTGTTGTTCAGAGTTAACTTACGCATTGGGTTAGGTTTTATTCAGTTCTATCTTCAGCAGCACCCAACTCGGGCAGTACAAATCCGGTGCCACTCGTGATGGATTGCACACAGGACCAATTGGAGTCCTACGAGCTTTAAAATTGATAGTACAGAGACCAACGGCGGCGGTGCAGTTTTTCATCAAATGAAATGGAAAAGTGATTTAATAATTCTTTCTGTCCTAAATTGCTTAAAAGAATTTTAGACAGTTAAAAATTGCATGGATTTTGAACCATATGTGTGAGAGTGGAAAAAAATAAGGGTTTTGTTTTTCCTATTTTTAATATGAGCCAGATGAAACAGAAAGATTGTTTCCTTGCAAACTATAGGTCAAGTACCTATGTAGGCTTTGAGATGGCTCTGTAAGTTATCATGTTATCTTTCTTTCTTGACAGTATACCATTATGTGGTGTATCGTTTCAGCATTTACTATCTTTCATGTCCTTTTATCTTCACACTAGGATTTCTTTCTAAATTCCGAACTGTGCGTTTGGTTTCATTATATAACACTGGCTTTTACAAAACATTGGCTCTTCATATTCTTCGGTTTCATATTTGTCGGCATCAGGCTGAAATAGTAAACCCACTACGTCTATTTTATCTTGTTAAAGATAAAAACAATATGGCAAATGAACTATTTGGGGAACACTACTTTCAAATTAAAGGAAAGGAAAAAGTATTAAGTGTCACCACTGAGTTGAACTATATTGAAATCTTGAACTGAAGTGATTTTTTTTAAAAATTGAATAAAAAGGTGACCCAAAATGCTACAACTGTCATGCAGGACTCTGTTATCTTAAATTATTTATTTAACATCTGGTAAATATTATCCAAGCTATAGTACAGATAAATTGAATAAAAGAATACCAATGCCAGGGGAAAAGAAGGATTGCTTAATACTGTAAGTATATAGAACTGTTCCACAAAGCAGCTCATTCTCTCTCTGCAAGAGGAGATGTGAGGCATGGTATTGGGGTAAAACGCATCTGCTTCATTTCACCCTAAGTATGAAGCTATCAAAGCAGTTTTAGAGATTTAATTTAATCTCAAACACAAATTCTATGAAAACAGTCTGACAGCGACATGAAATTTTACATAACTTCTTTTACCCCTCCCCCTTTATAATGCAGCTTCCCAGCTGATTCATTTTATTTTATCCTATGTGTATTGGGGATCAGATTGAATTTTCTTTGAGAAAAGAAAATAATTAAGCCATCTGTAAAGCTCTGGCTGGGCATGAACATAGCAGCACAGGATAGAGTTACTTGGAGGGGGGAATGAGGTCAAAGAAAAGTACTGCAGGGAAAAAAATCAAGTTCTGTAACATAGAGAACAAAATAAAAAGAGGACGGAGTCTGAGAAGCAGGAAGAGACTTAAATTCCTTGTCAGTTTGTGGGTTACAAATGAAACAAAAGGCTTATCTTAAATATATGCAGGTTTAGAGATTTTTTTTCTGGAAGCTTGAGAGCTAATTAAATTATGGTCAAGTACTAAGCATTTCTCTGGTGTTTCCATGGTCAGTTTCTGCTGAGCTCTTCTCGATTACTGGATACTACTTATGAAATAAAGAAGATTGATTCCCAAATATTTGTTCCTATTCCCTCTTTGTGGATTACATTATACCACTTTTCATTCTTACAGTCTTTGCTTAAGCTGCAGGATATAAGGGCCCTATTCCGACTGCCAGCTCCAGCGTCCAAGATTAAGAGGCTGCTATCACACCGGAGTTCAGGAGGGTAATGAGCAATTCGGACCACCTAGAGTCTGCAGCTGCCAGAGCCTGGCTCTGCACTCACAACAGTGAGCAGCACTCAGGACACACCAACTGTACATGCACAGGCTAAGCACAAAGATTATTTCTCCCCACTCCACCCTCACTGTATTGAGAAATGAAACTTGGCAGCCTGCACGCCAGGCACTGGGCTTGGCTTAGTGCTACCTTTCTCCCCAGACAGCCACGACAGCTGATGTAGCCTGAAGGCTCCAAAGAACACTGAAGTCAATGGGCAAACTGGGTTCAAGCATGCTGGTGTGAGGGTCAGGATAATACAGCTGGAAAAGTCTTCCAGTTTGATACTGGATTTTATCTGCAGTTCTTACAGGACCAAACTTAACAGCACCCACAATCTCCTACTAAGTCCACCCTTCGTCCCCACCTTTTGGCCCTGCTAGGCAGCCTCCACTTCCTCTGACAATGGGCAGAGAGGGCCTAAAGATATTATGTACCTATGAGTTGACAGCTAAGGGGTGGATAGACACATCTCTCAACCTGACAGGGTTTTTTATAGAGGAATATCATGTCTCCTGCCCCAAAAACAGTGGCCTGTTAACCACTCAGGCTAATGACTTCTATTTCAACATCCCAGGCTGTGGATGCCAAACTGGTTTTCCAGAGCCTGCTTTCCTAGGCCCAGCCGCTGTCAACGAACAGCAACCACCAGCCCGGGCTGCCCCTCCAGCTGAGGAGAAATACCTGGACAAGTGAGAAGAACCTGATGCCTAATCATTACATAAAAACCCATAAAGGAAAACCAGAGGCCAGAACACAAGCCATGAGAACTTCGTCTGGTTAGTTCATGGGCAGTGTGGAAAGTTTGAACCCACTCACAGTTTCTGCAAATGGATAATCATAAAGATCAAGTGAAATGCCACTGAAATCTGGAACTCACAGAGCCAAAAGCCTTCCTCTATAGTTGTTCCAAGGTAAAGCTTTGCTTGTAAGAAATAATTTTCTGCCATACCTGGGTTTTTCTTGCAATCATGGTTAGTAGCAAATCTGAATCTGTCAGCACAGCAGTATAATTTAAATAGCACAATTCACAGCTGACAGGGGATTTCCACAGACTTTACTTGGAAAATATGTCATTTGCTAGCTCTTGTTAACAAGTAGTAAGGCATCTGTTGCTTGCCCAGGGTTACATGGACCAGCAAGAGACATTACTGAGGAGAAAGAGAAGGGTTGACAGCAGCAAGCCAGGTGCAGAAATGAAGCCTGTAAATTTGTGTAAAATGCAGAGCAAAGACCTGTTAGTAAGTTGCTGACACCCCAGTTTATCTGAACTGTCTATTGCAAAGTCTGTATTGGAAGTTCTTACTCCAAATGCCAACCAAGCAAAAAAAAACAGGTCTTGAAATAACCCTCAGCTTCATCTGAATCATATTAGAAGTGAAGTTGCTGAAAGACTCCCAGTAAAATTCAACACAGGCAAGCACAGTCAATGCCTCCTTGAAGGGCAGAGGCAGCAGGATGGCTTGGCACCTAAAGAATTACACTGACGTTCTTACCTGGTGTATTGTACCCACCATAATGTCATGCTCTCTTGGAAAGGCACATGCTGCCTCTGCAGTTCTCAAATTAGCTTTCCATGACCGAGCATTAATGCTGCAAGACAACAGGATTCCTTGCTTCCTCGTGGCCTCAGTCGCAAGACGATGGCCTGGGAGAAAGTGGGTAGGAAGTTCTCTGTAACAGCATCTTCCTCCCAGCAGATCACTACTGAAATGAGCAAGCAGGATTCTTCCCTTGCAAACAATGAACCAAGCCCACCCATCTTTCCTGCAGTCTCCTTTATTTACAGGGAGAGTGTCAAAATCTTCTCTTCCTAATTGCAAAAGGACCATCAGCAGAAGGCAATTTGCTTGATCAGAAACCCGTAAACCCACCTTTCTGATTAATTCACTGTCCAAGGAGCCCTGTCTCCTTGCTCCTTCTCCAGACAATCCTTGCACCTACTTCTCTTGCTGACCATTTCTCACACTCTTTCCCCCACATACTCAGATAATTGCAGTTTAAAAGAATGGATTCATCAGTCTCCTCATCAGTCTTTCAGAATTTTTTTCAGGGGATTAGGTATGTGTCTTTATCATGCAACTCAACACTGAATGCCAACCAAGCACTATCAGCATACAAGAAAGCACGTAGCTGTTTCTTCAGCTGGATTTGAAAGAGTGTTTCTCATGGTTTTTCAGTAAACCTGTAATTGTTTATAGATCAAAGTTCCATATGATAACAGCTATAAATATCTTTCAATATAATACTGTTAATATATAGCATTTGGAGGTTTTTTCCAGTGGAATTAGACCAAATTTTCTATAAAATTAACCAAAACTTTTCCCTTTACTCCAGGAGTTTGTCATGATAAACTTTTTAAGCAATGTTTTGGTAGGTGATGTCTAATGTTCCCGAACTCGTGCTAGAACATTAATGATGAAAAAGAATTCTCAATAATATTCATAGACTCTTCCATAACCTACAAAGTCTAAAAGATCCTTTCTTCACTCATTACCCCCACTATCTGTACCCCATCTTCCACCTTCAGATAGGTCTATTCTTTATGGTGACAAATACTGAGACTGGAAAGGTCTGTTTACTATGCACCGTATACTCAGAAGCTCTGTATGTAATTTACTGTGAAGGTGGATATGCTTCCAAAAAAGTTAAATAGGTTAAGAGAACTTATTTCAAAAGATTGGGGTTTTTTTCATCATGGACAGTTATTCCTCGTTGTGCAACTGCACTGTAATAAACCACACTGCAAGGTCTGGTTTGTGAGGTTAGAAATGCAGTCTAGAATTAAAAGCACTTCCCAATTTATCCCTCTTTAGATCCAAACTGAGTATCTTTCAAAAAAAATATACAATCAGTACAAAAAAAGTTATGAAGCTGAAGAAGGGAATAGGAGATCTTATTTACTATTTCTCTCAAAACCAGAAGAAATTGTTAGTAAAATCCCTTCCAGCCTTAAAGTTTCTACGCCAAGAAAAGGAGCCTTTTTGATTTGTGGAATGCTGCAATACCCGCAAGATAGGATTATCTAAATGTTCTAAGTAAATTAACTTGTATAGAAAATATGTTTTCCTGATCACATAGGTGATTTTTCAGTTGGTAAAATTTTTTTTTTTTAATTTTTATTTTTCATTTTAAAAAGAATATGGAAAAGTAGCAGCTAGACTCTTTTTACTGAGTATACCTAACCCCAGTGTAGTGGCAACTGTGATATAAACCATCTGAAGATAATTTCTCCCCATATTTATTCTTAAATAATTGGTAATACTAAGAGTTTCTTAGTGTGGCTCATAAGTCTTTAAAGCAAAGCCCTATTCTTATAACTTGTTCCATCTTCACTCACAGGAATCACATTTGTCTGCCAAAATCAAGTAAAGAAATCAAAGATCTCCACAGATGTTGGTGAAGTTTATCAAATTGCTGTTATATGGTAGGCCAGTTGTTTCAAGTAAATCACATAAGTCAATTTGCCAGAGCAACTGTTGCAATTCATAAGAAAAAACCACAAGTACAAAAAAAAAAACAGGGCTAACCGAGGTTACTGACAGGGGATTGTGGAAAGACAATAGAAATTTTACCTGAAGAAACATTCCTGTTGGCATAGACTATATCTTAGCAAAGCTGTTAGATAGTGTTGTCTAGTGCTTAATATTTTTATTACAGAGTTTACAGTCCTTGAATCTGTTCAAAAGTTTGTATCTTTATTTTCCTTCAGATGTAGGATTTAATCTGCTTACCCCTCTTACTAAAGGACGTACTAGCTTTGGAGAAGGATGCCACGACATTAAAATCACAGATTACATTATTATTAGGTAAGCTTAGAAGAAAGTTGGAGAAGTGCATAGAAATTACAGACCTTATTTAGAAGTCTGCCAAACATACTGAGCCTGAAATCTGTTAGAATTCTCTCCTGTTCTCCCCAGTAATTTACATCCTTAGGTGGATTATCATCGTGAGTCATCACAAAGATCTTATCTTGGAACACAGGCTGGAAATATTTTTCAAGTGCTTTGTAACAGAAAAGACACAAATAGATGATGAAACAACGAATACTACCAAAGAAATACACTTTATTTCATGTCTTTAAAATTTGTTCTTCATTTAGAACCTGTTAATTGACAGGAATTTTGCTGTTCTGATAGTTTCATGTTTATCTCCTCTGTGTAGAGCTGCGTTGTGGTGGTGGTTTCCACCTACATCTTATGGAAATGTGTCTTACAAAAAAATCTTAGAAGACATTCATAACTATGGCTCCAGACACTGAAAAGGAGTTGGAATTGATTTTTCAGACTTCTTCAGCAATACTTTATTAGCTGCACTCCAAGTGCAGAATGTATTTGTCCTACAGAGGTGACCCTTACACCTTAGCAAATCTTAAATCAGGAGTAGTCTTTATGACACATACACTAAGTACAAGAGCAGCATTCCTATAAATGTGAATTCCTAAAAACTGCAAATTTTTTTATCTTGTTCCTTAAATTCCCTGTGAGAACATCATGGAAAACACACTGCAAATGTTTTACTGTAAGCAAAATATATAACAAAACAGCCTGTGACCTGCTTATAACCCCTTCCCCAAAATGAAGAGTCTGGGGTGTTATAATCCAGCCAAATTAACGTGAATTCCTGGAATAATGCTGGAACAAAATCCTGTTTCAAGTATATATTTCAAGGAAGAACTTGGAATATAACAAAATGAATAGGATCCTATATAGCACATAGCATAACCTGTATGACATATCACAAGCCAGCTGCTTCCTGTGATAGGACAACAGCCTTTGTGCATAGAGATGAGATGGTTATTATCATATTCTTTAATTCTAGTGACAGTTTTTACATGGCTTCTGTGATATTCTCATAAGAAATCAAAATAAATGTGGTATTCACATAACTCCTAGTGAGACGCAGAAAAGCACAGTCTAGAAAGGTCTGAGGTGGTTTAGTCAGAAAGGAGGACTGAACAAGTGGCAGGAGTACATTCTTCAAGTTTCAGTTGCAACTGATCTGTTTTCCATGTCCATCACGCACAAGACAAGCACTAATGGATTTATATTTTAGTTATAGAGAGAGATGTCAGCAAAACCTTTGGAACACTAAGGATAACACGGTGTATGAAGGCTGGGTTTTCCCTTGCAGGAGATCTCTAAAAGCAGGCTAGACAAACATCATTAAGAATTGCAAAAGGGTCACTGATCTTGCCTTAGGGTGGGGAAAGGTTCAGAAAAGCTCTCAGTGTCCTTTCTGTCCTACGATAAAACATTTTGCTCCTTCTCAGAGCAAAACCTGTTTGCACACTGGGACCCACAGGGCAGGCTCTCCCCCTCTTTCTGTTCAGATGACCTCTGACATTTGCCCACCCATCAATCAATTATAGTCTGAAGAGCGAGCACATTACCAAAAAAGGACTCCTGGGGAAGTGACACTAACAGAGTGCGTGAAACACCCACTCAGACACACACACAGGCACACAGGCAAGGTAGAGCTACATCCAGGTGCTCTGTTTTGAAGTTTTGTCCACAGTGTCTAGGAATAAACTCTCCTGCAGGATTTTTCACTGTTACCATGCTCAAAGGCAAACAACCATTCATTGCAGCCTGCCCACATGGAATACCCAGGTGGACCACAGCTAATATGGACTGCACAGTCCATGTGTGAAACACATGTGTCCTGCCCCAAGACTGTGGGAGCTGCATAAATTACACATGTGAAATATGTCAAGCACATGTAGACGTGCCCTGAATTTTCATGAATTTTTGGTACAAAATGACACTAAGAGTGTTTATTTCAACTACTTGTTTATTTATAAGGAGGGACTTCAGGAGAATCTGTGTAACATTCAAGTCGCAGAAAACAGAAGATACTATTTATCACTGTGCTGTCCAAGTTGTAAAGTTGGATGCCAAGATTTTCCTTCCCTTCTGTGACTTTTACTCCTGCACACTTATTGCTGTGTAGTATTGGAAACTCTTCTTGAAAAATGTAAATTAAGACACCACAGTGCGAGCTTCTGGAGATAACACAACCTTTTAGTCATCTGAATGCTGCTTTAGGCTGTATCTCTACTTATCAGCACTATTTAGGAGCAGACATTTAAAGCAAATAGGAAGTGAAATGTCTTTAATCTTTCTTGCAATCTATCAGTTGAGTTTCTTCAACGTATCAGTGGAGAAGAAAACAAATTAGAAGAGCCAAGGCTGAATTAGTACACTAAATCCAACTCCCAGTTCTGCAGGGCTCAAAATCTGCAGCTGCTACTCACTTATACCTGTTGGAGTAAGACATCGAATACAAACTCTGAAAAGATGAGTTTCACATCTCAGACTGGATTTGCAAGTCACTGAAATTGTCAGTGGAACAGGCAAAGATTTTTAACTACCAGTTTTTTCTATGTGTTGCCTTTCTAGTGAGAGGTGGGATTGCTGGCTTCTTAAGTTCATGATTCTTCATGTTGGGTAATTACCCTTTAACAGGTTTTTTATTCTTTTTTCAGCAGGAAAAAAAAAAGAACTTGGTTAAAAGAACACGTAGGACAAAGAGATCACTGTGTGTGAAAGAATGGTGACATTTAGAAAATTGCAAGTTTTCCCTACTTTACTCAGATGTCCTTGCAGGGTAAAAGGAAGTCAATTGAGACATGGAGCCGACATAATTCCCAAAAGCAGTTCTGCAGTCCTCTCCATGAGTTCTTCAAATCCATTAAAAATGGCTGCTCTTCCAGAAAGAGTTATAAGCCCAGCACTTTGTTTCTCTGAGGCTTCTCTTTATTCTTTGTTTATCTCACTTAAAATAAAAGTTATCCATTCTGTGTTGACCTTGAAGTGCAGGACTTTCAATGTCCCCTTGCAGAGTTTGGCCTAATACAAAGAACAGCTGGTACCACTAATACTAATGGATTTCCTGGTTTTAGTTCAAATATAGTAAACTTTTAGTTTCATATGCACTAAATCTGAAGATAGGGTTTTCATATTTGTTTTTCTCCAGTGAGAATCATAGGCTTTAAACGTACTTTTAGAAATAAAAAATGGAAAAGGGGAGAAAGAAAGTAGTTTTTAATATGCTGGCAAAAAAAAAGTGTGCCATTTTCTTTTCTCCCTGCATTTTAATCCACTCCTTGAAAGATCCTAATCACGACCCCAGAACTGATGGGATGATTTGTGGGACCCCAGTGAGAACATGTACTGCGATGGAAGAATTTAAAACATAATTATATACGTTCAAGAAAATATCTGTCAGAGCTGTTTCAGACTTTAAATTAACTGTATATGGAGTGTGAAGGGGTCAAACCAGTATTAGCACAGCACTGTATGAAGTTTCATTTCCCTGTAAAATGGAAGAGTGCAGAGGAGTGGGCAGACCTATGCCGAAACCTGCCAGGGCTGAGTGGCAACCAGTGAGAATGGGGGGCTCTTGGTGTATCAGAGAGGACCAGCCCCTTGCAGGACAGAGAAATGTCAGGAGAAGGCTTTGGGAGTTGTTTTGCACATCAGAGGTTCAAGGAATACATAATGATTGGTCTAGCAAATCTAGGGTACTAATTATATACATTTATTTTTCATGCACGAGGTTCTTTTGAAACTTGCCAGTCTCTACAGAGGCCTTAACCACCATTTACATATTTTTGTGACGGCACCATATAAATCTGTAGTCTCCAGTATCCCTTCCAAACACAGTAGGGTTTACCTGTAGCCAAAGGCGCACATGCTGACATGACAAAGATTAATTTCTAGGCTAGAAAGTTACCAGAATGGAAAGTCAATAAAAACAAATATGTTCTCAAAGGAATTCAGACTGCTGAGGGAAATTTTAGCACCTGGAAAGCAATTATTTATGTAGTCGATAAACTGAATATTAAAAATATAAAGTAGTCTCAGAGCATAAGATTGGTCACAATAAGTGTGTTCAAGGTAAGTTCTACTAAGGGATCTTCAGGGAACACTTCTTAGCAGGGTATTGCTGAAACTGAACCAAACAATCCTCATTCCATACGAACATTTTATTCCTACCATGATGCCCTTAAGGATAACAGTCCCTCAACAGCATTAAGGAACTGGTTTAGTCAATGTGAATTGTTCTGCTTGGAACAAATCTGATGATCATGTCACAGCTCAGAATGGAATGTGATTTGGAATGAGTTAAAAATATTTTTGCATTCCTGCTCTGTCTGGGTAGTAGACCCCCACACCAGTAGGTAGCAAAGCAGTTTTTAAGATGTCTTTGTCTCTGCTCTAGTGAATGGAAAAGCGCTGTTGTCAGTCTTCCCCACCACGTGGAAGACTGGCCTGGTGGCTTTTTCTCACAGCAATCTCTGTTTCCACAGGATTGGAACTTTTGCCCCAACGTGAAGAGTTTGTCTTCTACCTGATCTTCCTGAGAAGATTCCCCTTGAGATTTTTCTCTGATTATTTCTTCTGGTTTTCCTTCTTGCTTTGTTGTTTAGCACCAAAGAGAGAAAGGCAAAATGATAAACATCTGCCTAACATGAACTTGAACTCTAGCCAACTTCAATTCTCGTCAACATTGATTTTAGTGCTCTGATTATAGCCCCAATCCACTGCTTTCTTTTGATCTTCTTTCTGAGTATTTCTCTACCTTGATACTCTGATGATGAGACAGTATTTGTCTTAAGCACCAGCAAACACTTCATTTGGGTTTCTAGCATCAGGCATCCTGCTGACATACATTAAAGGTATCGAATGTCTCTGCTTCCCAATTGTCAGTTCATATTTTGGTGTTTATTTGCAGAGTCTGGCAAATGTGTTTTTCAACAATCAGTCATTCACATTTTGATATCAAAATACTGTTTGGACTGGGTGTTTATTACTTCCTGCTGTTCATTTACACAAAACAGATATTTTAATGGAAGTAAGTATGGTGCATGATCAAAACCTAACAACTGCAGTTCTTAGGAAATGATACATGGATATGTGTGCTACACCCAGCTATCTAATCACGCCTGCATATGATTTTTCTTCTCCTGAAGATAGATTAATGGATCTTTAATCTATTTACTGCCAGTACACTCTCAAATTTTATTGCATCTTTTAATAAGCGGCTATTAAACTTATATCTGTGCATACGTTGACTATTTGGGTAGTTGATCCTTGAAAATGCCATAACTCTTGTTTATACACAGTCATATCATTTTTCCTCTTCTTTCTAGGCATGGAGACACTGTAAATATCAAATTTGTATGCATTATCTTTGATCTGTATTGTTGCTGTTTGATATTAGGCAGGAATTAGGAGATGTTCCAACTTATGTGAATACTGCAGTATGATTGTACAATAAGACTGTACAATAAGAAACTTATTTCTAGTTCATTCATTCCTTAAAAACAGCATCTGCTAAGTTAAGCCAGAGAAATGTGATGTTCCAGTCTTTACCCCAGTACACTTAGCACAGAAGAGAGCTACAGTCACTGCAGAGTGTCTTTGGAAAATGCTGATTTTCCAGCAGTTGCATCTGTGTCATGTTAGTGTACACACACAAAAGGTTGTGGGTTTGGTTTTGGTGTTTTTGAAGTTTAATGTTGTCTAAGACCTCCTTGAAAAAAAAAAGTTAGGAAACTTCGAGAATTTCAAAAATTCTGGGTCCAAGTTTTGCAACACAGCAGTGCTTTGGATTCAAACTGCCCCGTCTTCTCCAAATAACCTTCTGGGATTGGAGTAGTGGAGTTTTTGCAGAGACGAGAGCAGTTCAAGATAAGTTTTCAGGACTAAGTGAAATTTTTGTTTACTTTATCTCCATAAAGAATATTACCTCCATCATTTTTTCCTCCTAACACCATTTGTAAGTCTGTTGGCAAAGTTCCTCTTCACGAACCCACTTTTGCAGTTTTTTGTCACTATTTAGGAGTCCCAAAGTATCCAACTATTTGAGAGATGCAGAAGCAGAGGAGGAATAGGGCTAGAAAGGAGCTGCTGAGCTGCCCTGAAAAACTGGCTCCATCCCAGAGGATGAAAACCAATGTGATGGTGCATTTATTGGAGTGTTTCAGGGAAAGATGAACCCGGATTCTCCGTACAGCTGGACAGAATCACTTGTAAGCTGCAGAGATTTTCCCAGCAGTGCTTTGGGAGGATAACCTCCAGGAGGTTAATGCAGTGGGTTTTTTATGGGCTTTCTGCACTGGAGCAGACTTCTCTCATGGAAGTATCCCCAGCAGAGAAAGCACAATAAGGGTCCGAGCCTTTCAGAGCTGCCTGCCATCAGCAGCAAGCAAGAGAAACTGCAGGATGCAGTGATAATGGAGCAGTGAATTAGAAACTTCTCAGACCTTGCAGGGGAATTCTCTGCACTTCTCACTACCTGCAGTCTGGGCACTCTGGATATGAGTCTTGTCTGCATATCTTAGAATAGTCTTCCTGGCCTTCTTATCATATCAGGATAGTTTTCTTTAATTTGTATTCATTTCAATGGTTCAAAAGTGAAAAAAAATGTAAAATAAAATACATTTAGTGAATATTTTAAACCCACTGGTACCTGTGTTTAAAAGAATAAAGGTTAAGAACCTCATAAATTCAAATAGTAACTCAGCAAACCAAAATTTTATCTACAACTTCAGTGCTTTTTTTCAGTTCTTCCTGCTTATATATTTTGCAGCTATTATAGATGTGGAACTTAAAGTATATTTAAGAAATTGGCATGCTTTGTTTAAATTTTTCCTTAGTTTTTGATCTTTAAGTATGTTACTTTAAAATTTTTCCAGGTGTACCATCATCTGGTATTGAGGCATCTGTTTATGTACCTAAAGCATGTTTTTAAGGCTTGTAAGAGCTCTGAATCTGAGCTTTTATTCTTCTTGTTCACAAACTTCACATAGCAAACTGACTGTTCAATCAAAATGCATATATAATACTCGTTGAATGTACTTCTGAAAAGAAATGCATAATTTTTTATGTCTTTGGTGAGAAATATTACTTCAAAAACAGTCTAAAGCCAAAGGGAATTCCAAACACACTTGCTTTAAAAAGTAATTATTTTCTTTTTAATTCATTTTTAAAGTGATCACACAAGATTCAAAAGTGAAAATGTAGTCCAGCTTAGCTGAACAGAGGGTAATAAATGCCAGATTTATAAACGAGGCATGCTTTAAAAACATGACCGTAAAAAAATTAAATCGACAGAGATGTACAGAGACCAAGTCTGCAGAATAGATTCAAACTAGTCAAAAATTTATAAATATGGGATCATCACCAATATTGCTTACAAGTTGTACAAGTAAAGAAAGTGAAGCAGTTCTCTTTTCTCTTACCAAGTGACAGCACACAGAGGGCAGTTGAGAATGCATACAGTGATTTTCACTGTGACATACTACAAATTTCAGAGTCAATAGGGGAGACCATCTTTGTGGGCCAGTTCGTGTTTTCTTTCCATGTGGAACATCATGGGCTGACCAAAATTTCAAAGCAATTATTTCACTTACAAGTATCAGGCCTTTCAAGGGTTATTGTTTAAGTGCTGATGTGAAACTGCCCTCAGAGAGAGCACACAGAGTTCAGGAAGAGGTACATTTACAGTGGTAATCCACAATCTGTGTGGGATCTATGGATCTATCATTCCATGTGGGACAGAGAAGAATGGTGCAAAAAATATTTCAAGCTTGTGTTTCTTAAAAACAATAAGAAGTTTGTCGGCTTGCACGTGCAGCTCCTTGTATTTAACCATTTTGAGTAAATGACTGAAAACCACATCCAGAATTCTAGTTGGATAATCTCAATTGTTTCTCTCTAAATTTTGATCCTGTTCTGGAAGAGAAACTCAAACAGATTCACTCCAAACTTGGTAACCTTTTAAAGTCTGGGGTTTTTACTTAAAACCTTACAGCCTTTACAATCTGGTGGTTTAATTAAACCATTTATATTTGACATCATGTAATTTTAATGCTGTACTATTTGAATTAAACAATTTATAGTAAACAGGATTTATAGTTATTGCAATGATTAATGGCATTTTTCAGTGCAGTACCTAAACATCTGCACAAGTGTAGGATGGTGTTGTGCCAAGCTCTGTACAAACACACAACGATAACCCAAACACACAACATGAACGGACATTGCAGAGGAAATAGGGACACAGAATGACCAGTATAAAAGGCATCATAACATTTTTTTGTCAAATCAAATACTTTTAGAGGCCTGGAAGGAAGAAGGTAGTTATGTGGAGCTGGGTCGCTGGCTGGCTTCCAAAGGAAGGAGTAGAATATATGGAGAAGATGAAATGAGAATCAAATGTAGACAGAGTGCTTAATCTTTTCTTTTCAAAAAAAAAATCAAAACTCTTTTCTCCTTAGCAACAGCTAAAATTACACAAATACATTCCTAATATTAGTGACAAAGTACTTATAAGAAGTGACTGCTTTGTCACAGTAATATGGTTTTTTGTTTCTTTATTTTATTCATTACATAGTGTCTGGAGAACCCAACTAATAGTCTCCACAATATTTGGGCTGTTTATAAACAAATTGAACCAAATTATTCTGTGTAAACAAGAGAAAAGAAGTTAGAAAATTCAGAAGAGAAACTGAAAATTTAAAGTAGGTACTTTTACTGTGTTAAGATGTTTTTCCACTAAAATGAATTATTCAGTGAAGAAAATCCTTTGTACATAGGAGGAGAGCACCTGCATGTATCACTGAGAAGAAAGTCCATTTTGAGATGCATAGTGAAGGTGTAAAAGAGAAATATTCTTGTGTAGTGTGTCAATAGCAGAAGGGTGATTTATGCACAAGGAACCTCAATACTGAGTGACTGAATGATGTAAGTCTGTGGGTTTCATTCATTGTAAATAAGTGTGAAGTGATGTGGGTTTGGAAAAATATACTCTTGGCCATGTAAAATCACTGGTGGACTCTCACCATTAAAAATGAGAGGCCAAAAAGCAAACCAAATGCTAGGAATTATTTGGAAAGGAAAAGACCGTGAGACCTATGTCATCATGGTGCCTCTGTGTATCTTCTGTGCTCCCACATCTTGAATATTTTATGTAGCTCTGGCCCCAAATCCCCACTCCTTCCATTTAAAGAAAGCTTATCCTAAAACTGGAGAAGGTTCAGAGGACATTAACAACCATCAGAATTATGGAATGCCTAGAGAAAGCTTTGTTAATCTGAAAGAACAATGACTGAGGAGATCCATAAAATCATGGGGACCTGGGCTGGATAAGCTGAAGAGAGTTGCACACTGCCTTTTCCAAGGTACCTTAGGCAGCCAGCAAGTAGCAGCTTCAAAAGAAATGGAAGGAAGTGGTTCTTCATAAAGTGCACCACAAGGAAGTTGTGGATACTCCTCGCCTCAGTTAAAACCAGATGCTCAAAGTTTGGTTACACATTTTGATCCAATGTCATCATCCTCCTGTTCTTATCAGCCAGCTCTATTTTACACTCCTGACTTTCTTTAGGAGTGCTTCCACTTTCTCTGCGCTAGTGCACCAGCTGCTGCTTCTATAGTTGGAACATACATTTCATCTCGATGAAGCCTGGAGGGAGTGATATTTAAAACAAAGGCTTAACTGCCTTGCTAATTGCAGATTCTGTGTGAATACTCACAACAGAACAGCAACCAGATCAAAACAATACTGTCACAGACCTGTGAATTGTTCAGGAAAGAAAGCCAGGACACAAAGAAAGCTAGAATGAACTCTCAGCCATTGCTATCCTTTCACTGCCACATTAAAAATCTTTTATCCTGTCAAAACTATGTCACTCAGGAGGCACAAAATACTTAGCAGTAAAATGAGCAATCATCAGTCATACATGAAAAGGCAGATCCAAAATGCGTTAAAAATACCTCCAAACTATAAAGAAAAATACATTTTTTTAAAAGCCTGTTGAAAATCCTGCTTATAGAAATATTATTACTGAAGTCAATAAAATTAAGTTGCATGAGTAACCGTGGTTTAAATGAGTAACCTGAATCTACAGTTGAAACAGAGGTGCTGAAAGTCAGATTCCTAAATTATTAGGATAACTTATAAACTGCCAAATACTCTCCACTGTTCCAATTCCAGTGTTTACTGAAAACAGATCTCTTCCTTAGCTACCCCACGTGTACTTTCATCCTGATGTATACGCTACTGGCCAGGTATAAACTCTATTAAAAACCAGACAGGACACTGCTGCTGTGTGTTAGTTCTCACAGATTGAAGGAGATGTGGTTAGTCTCACTTTAAAATGCAGAAGGCATTAGGGATGACATTCTTACCACACTACGATCTGGGTAAGTCAAAAAATCATGAAAGATGCCTAAAATCCCCATAAATTGAAAACATGGAAATAAATGCCTACAGCTGGTCCATCATAGCCCAGTGTCTTGTCTCTAAGACTATTTCGAAGCTGAGGAGAGAATTCTGTCTCCTCCACCCAGCCCTTGTCCTTCCCAAATGAGAGTCCTACCTGCTCAAACTCTGAGAGCTTTCACCTTGAGAACATGGCATTTTAGAAATGGGAAAACTCCTCCAGGGCATTATGCCTTCCATGACATCCTGGTCAAAAAACAGAGTGCTGTAATTAGATAAATAGGCAGACAGACCAGACAAGAGACAACCTCAAAACATAAAGGGGGAGGAGGAGAAGATTATAAAGCATAGAATTTGACAGACTTGCTGTCTCTCAGTTTTTTCTGGCATATACAAATCACATTTTAGAGTGACAAATGGATGCACATTAAATTTAAGGACAGCTGAAGCAAGGTAAGAGTAATTTACTCAGCTTGTGATTTCCACGTGTTCTGCATTTTGCTCTGTAGAAATCTCTGAGGGAAAAAAGAAAACGGTTGCATGCAACCCAAATTTCAAAACTATGTTTTCATGTTGTACTTATCTCAAGAAAGCACCTACCCATCACTCAAGGTACTAACAGTTACGTGTAGAAACAGTCCTGAGGGCACAAGGTGGTTTCCCAAAGTGTTTGGGCAACTGGAAGCACCACGGAAGAACGCATTTGCACTGGTTTATGTCCTTCTGTGGAAAAATAATAGACAGTATAAGAACTTCTTCTCACCAGAGTATTATGTTGTGGAATAAGTCAATTTTTCTGTAGACAGATTCAGAGATTAATTCTAATTCTGATTCCCTCTAGTACGATTATTGCAGTTTTTAGGTAACTTGTCATACAAGTCAATTACTTCAGACTGTCTATGTATCTAAAACTGTTCCTTGGGGATGCTGGAAAATGTTTCTTTTTTCTCTTTCTTGTCCTACAACAATTTTTTTTTCAAATTTCTGTGTGGAAGCAATTCTACAGTCAATGTCATTCCAACCTGGAGATCCGGTTGGGGAATTATAAGTTAAAGACTTTGGGGAGGAAAACACTGATTGTTTTAAAAACTGACTGCTAGCTTGTTATAGTGAGTATTGATGAAACTGCCTCATGGACAGCTTCATAGAATCCAAAATGGAATTTCTACTTCTACTGTTTTTAGAAGATCTGAAAACCAAACCTCTCTGCAGCACATCATGAAATATCAGAGATTCAGGCTGAAGATTCCTCCTCAACTGGTTGATGGAAAGGGACCTACCAGGGGTGAACAAGAAACACCTTAAAATCCTTAAATAGCACCTCAATAATTAAATAGTACTTAAAAGCATAGTTTTAGATGTGAGAATGACAGAGCAAAATCTCTGATTTGCCTTTTCCTCCCATGAGTGGCCTATGCACAGTAGTGTCCGGGGGCTTGGTCGTGTGATCCAGTGTCACGGAGGAAACTCTCCTGCTTTTTGTCCCAAGGTAGATAAAAACTGGAAAGAGAAACTCACATGGCTTTATAGAGTAGGAAAATCACAGTATTTTATCTTTGGAGCCCCAGAATCTGTGGGGCAACGTTCTGAGAATGGGAGCATTTCTAGGTATTTTTTTTTTAAGTTTTAAAACGCTAAGTGATTCATTTGAGCTAAGTCAGGAATGGCTCTAGCTTCTTTACAAAAAAATGAGGGTTGTCTGTAAAGGTTAGCTACAAAGGAGAAAATAAATAATTACTGGTGTGATTTCTGACTAGTACACACATTATTCTCACTAATACTGCTTTGACAAGGTTTCTAGCGAATCTTTAGAAATTAACTTTTCACTATTCCTGAAGGAAATTTTGAAGTATATAAATGGTAATTTTAGTGCAAAACACATTCTGTGAACTGCTTTTATGCTGAAATCTGAACGTTTTAAACCTTTTCCCATGCTGGGTAGTGAGAAAGATCTCTTTATATTAATTCGGACTTCATAGATGTCACATGATAGGAATACATTCCAAAAGCTAAGATACAAGATTACTCTTTAACCATAGAACAAACCAACAGGAATTTTAATCAAGACAATATCCAATAATGACTGAATGTTTTTGGAGGTGATCCAGAATACACATTTGGGAATTTTAATCTTGACTGCCTTTGAATTTTGTAAAAAATATTTTTAAAGTTTGGGGAATATGCCACTCCAGCTGATTCCAGAAACGAGCCATCTAAGGTATTAAAGTGTTTCATCTGTTCAGACACTGAATATTGCAAATCTGTTTCAGTAATTCATACCAGATAAGTTTGCAATGAATGGGCCTAAGTGAAGAAACTTGTTTCCCTTAAAGTAGGAGAGCAACTCAGAAATGGAAGAAAATATAACTGAGCCAAACTTTTTTTTTAAGTCTTCGTCATATTTCAGAAAATATTAAGGCAGCTGATTTTCTTACCTTCTCATCAGCTAATTTAAAATTATTGAAACCATGCTGTTTGCAGCACTGACAAACTGAAATTTCTTCCACTCTCTCTGTTTCCACGTGTGTATAGATTCATCTGTGTATCGGCATATTTATTATGATTGAAGTGTTCGGAAAATTTACATCACTGTTTTGCAGCAGGATCCTGTTATCTTCAAAATATATGTGTTGGTATATCATGGCTTTAATGCTCCAACCCACATGTGCTGTGTTTTGTTTGGGCTTTTTCCACCTGAAGCAGATTCCAACAGGCTTTGCTGAGTTCTCTGAAACGCTATTGCATGACTGCAAACTTTGACAGTACTAAACTATATATATTATCACAAAATTATTGGCTTATCTGTCCCACAACTTCCATTTAGAGTAATTTTATATGAAGCCAATTTAAAACAATTTGAGAAAATGAATCCATCTAAATTGCTCATTTTAAGCTTGCACGAGGTCTCATTTGAAATATCAATATCAATGAGAGATGAGATTTTAGGCAGAAGGGGATTTAGGCTTCTTAGAATTAACAAGAATGGGCATTTTAGAGAGCTGCTAATTTTCCCTTTCTAGGAAGAACCCACTTTCAGCTATTTTGAGACCTGGTTATGATGGTAACTAATATTTTAGTAGAAAAAAATGGCAAATATATTCATACTTTTGTTCCTTTTTTGTATTAATATAAATTCTCATTCCTTTGTTTTCTCCTTGTAGCCAAACGCACAACTCAATCTTCACTGTGCAGTGAAAGTTTAAAAGCCTAATTCTGTAAGTCATAAAACAAACTAAGCACAGAAAGGAATTTACAGTATGTTAAAAGAATAGGAGAAGAGGATAATAGAGTTGTATACATTTCAAGGATAGATATAATCAAGTGTGTACAATATAAAGCAGAAGGTTCATAATGATTGAAAAAGGAGAAGGAAAAAAAACCCTATTTTGTAGTAGCTGCATGAACTCTGGCTGAACCTTGCTATTTGGCAGCCTCCAGTAAGGACAGCCTAAGATGAGGCATTAGGGTTTGAATCTGAGAAGCTGACATCAAGCAGACAGCAAGACATGATATCTTATTTTCCTGAGCTATGCTGACACAAATTGAACTCCACTTATTATTTTCTTATGCCAGTAAAGTTGCGTTTGGCATTTAAGCATTTTGCTTGCAGATGTTGGAGTGCTGGTTGTCTTAATTTAAATAATTTGCAGATTGTTTGGTAGTATTAAAAGATAGAAACTCATTCTTCATATGAGTCCAATTTTATAAGGTTTATTTTTTTCTCTGACCTTGTGCAAGGTAAGAATTTGATATTAAATCCAACTAGCCCAAGGGTACAAAGCCAGTATTCTGTGTTATTCAAAACTGGGAGTGGAGAAAAGTTGCTTTGAGCTTTTTAACTGGTAGAAAGAGGAGGAAAATATGAAAATTCTTCAAAATTATTCAAGCTAAAGAAAATGAGAGTGTTATTTCTTTGTCAGGCAATATAAATAATAAAAATAATACAGCTCATATATGAAATAGCAATTAGTTAATGCTTCTAGCATATTCCTCATTCTTTAAGGGAGTTATATATCAACAATAACATCTACCCCTGTTCATAGAACTAAAGAGATAGGTGCATGGTTGTCATTACTTCCGTACAAGTAATGCTTGAACATTTTCAGTTTTGCCATACAGATGTTATAGATTCCCTTAAAGGAAAAAAGAGACTCCTTTCTCTTGAATGTTCTGTTGCTGTTATTTCCTTGTTCGCATTCATAGGCAAAACATTCTAAGAGAATACTAGTGATTTTTTTGAGAAGAGAATAAGATGTCAGTTTACATTACAACCCCCCAGGGTGAATGGAGAGAATTCATAAAGGTTTAGAAAAAATGTAGTGCTTTATAATGAAATGTACTTCATGTAATTTATGACTACACAGTTACAGCATAGTCTTTCTGTTCCATTTCTTCCCGAGCTGCCTACAAATACTTAACAATTGTCTCGGGGAAAAAATATTTTATCACTTATTGAGAAGCAATGTAACTTGTTTTCATCTCATTTTGCCAAAAGAGTTATCTTGGAGAAGTACATGGCCATGTTGTCAGATTATGCTAACAATGTCATGCTGGGATCTAAGGCAGAGGAGATCAGGTGCAGCCGTGGTCAGAGATCCACCAGTGGTGTCAACAGGGCAGGCCAAGGTGACATCAGGATCCTCTTCACATCACTCCTTTTCCTACCTGAAAAACTAGAAGTAATAAAGTCCATCCATGTCCACAAAAAACCTTGAAATCACCACCTGAAAAACCTTTGGGATTACTAATCACAGGAAAATCTAGAAGTATTTGTGACAAGAGACAATCGGGCCTGCTCTGTCTTCAATCCAAGTTAAATGTCACATATGGACTGTCCATGCAAAATTATTTACCTAGATTGCAGTGAGTTACTTACGAAAAATGTGAAGACATACGTCAAATCATAATGTGTGTATTAACTAAAATGATATTTGACTGTGATTTGATCGATTGCCCAGAGAGTCATTGAAAAAATTGTATGTCTGTTGGACTACCAGGGATTAATGAGAGCAATTAAGGATTACACAGACAATGCAGAAAAATTAATTTATTTGCCTTTGTCTTCACCCAGACGATGTTTGTGACACATTTTCTCTTTTCTGGAAATAAAGATCAGGTACTGTCAGAGGCTGCAATAGCGACAGAGGACATACTGGAACAGAAGGAAAGAATTAGAGAACCACCAGCTATTGAAATAGGAGAGTATATTTCCAGGACTTCCAGAGGAGCTTAAGAATGAAATGGTTGAACTGCTAAAAGCCCTAAAATTCAGGCTCATTAAAATCAACTACTGTGCCTGATCACCAGTGACTATCTTTAATAAGAGAGCTACAGATGATCCTGGGAATTGAACACCAATTTCTTTTCTTAATGTCAGGGGTATTGTGAAACAAAAATAAATAAATGGGAATCATAATAGAATAAAGACAGTGTCTACTTGGCAAAGAAAAACATACCTCCTTACTGTATCAGAGTTTTTCAGGCACACTGTTCACAAAGAAAGAAAAAAATAATTTAAAACACCTTTGACAATGTTCTGAAGAGATTATTGAGAAGTGGCCAAAGAAAAAGAGACAAAACAATTTCAAAGATCAAAGCCTGGCAGCTCATCTACACAAGGGCTGTGAGCGCTGCACAGTGGGTCACTTCTGAACATCTTTTGTGGGTGCTCCTAATGAACAAGTCGAAAATGAGTTAAGTGAAGTTTCACCAGTGCAGACCTGGATGGAGAAGGGAGGAGCTAAGCAAATTGTTTAATAAACTAATCAGTGATTTCCAGAAACCTGGAGACGTTATACCAAGGAAAGATCATTTAACACACTATTGGTTTAGGTAGTTATGTAATAATTAAGACCTTGTATTTAAAGCACCAATATCCATTTAAATGTAAACTGGAAAAACAGAGACTTGTAGCATTCAGATATCCCCGGACTGGAATCAACATAAACTCACACATCATGGATTTTACTTTCCAGCAGGACTTGCTCCATGCTATTAATGGTCAAAAGGACCTACAGCTAAACTCAAAATAGAAACACAGAAAACAGCTGTGTTTTCTGCAGCAGAGATGAGCTTAGCTGAAAACCAGCACACTAGACAGAGGCAGTTAATCTGAACAATATATAAGAAATGCAAACTTGGAATGCAATACATTTCTTCCGGAAAACCAGAATGAGTGGTCAGTGCAGGAATGTTGCTCTTCCGTTTCTTCCTCTTGCATTATTCAAGTCACGCCAAAGTAAATTAAGTTGCAGATCTGTTATTAAACTCAAGTCAAATTAGCTATGGGTTTTCCTAAATTTTATTCTGTCTTTTAATTTCTCTTTTTTTTTTTTTTTAGCCTACATATGCTGTATTTTGCAGTCAACTCTGGTCAAGCTTTCAAATATAGCATGGAGCTAATGAATTACTTCTGTATTCAGTCATTTAGACTTCATGAATCCGTCATCTCCTCCTGAAAACTGCTCTGGTCTGGATCTTTAACTAGTGTAAATTAGCACTGTGCCAAGAGAGAACTGAGGTGATACAATACTGTACAAAAGTCAAGGACCAAGCACTGCATTTCTGTGGCACTATTACTACAGCGCCATTTCTAAGTGTTACAGATGGTAAGGATTATATAAGGTAGATCATCTACAAAAAGAAATCTAAAATTTTCTTCTTATTTATGAAAGTTTCCACCTTTGCTGTCAAATCCACTAATCTAAGACAGTGACCTGTGAATAGTGTAGTTTGGGTAATACTAATTTATTTTACATTATTTGTGCTTATACTTTAGGAAATAATAGGAAAAATATGGAAACTGAAATAGGTTTTTCTGGGGTTTTGCTAGCATATTCTCCATATTTTATTATCAACATCCTTTCTACTTTTCCAGTAACTAGACTTCAAGCCACAGGCTTTTATTCCTTGGAAGCCTTTTTCAGCAGTTTGCAGCTCTCCAGGCAACGAATTTAGGCTGCATCTTTGCTGTACCCCTCGGGTGTCACACACCAAGCACAAAACCATGGCAGAGGTGTAGAGAGCCAGCCAAGAAATACAGAAATACAGCAGGAAGGAATCAAATAGAAAACCCTCGTGTATCCTGTCCTTGCCTTTAGGCAAAAATACTGCAAGCTGCTCTGATACCTCCAAGACAGTGTGTATGAAATATCTCATGAAGGGCTGTGCTCAAGCCTAGTCTCTGTTTCTTTAAATTTATAAATATCATAAAAAAGCAAAGATATTTAATTGCTGGGTACCTCAGGTGGTTAGAGCATGCTGTTAATAGCACCAAGATTGTGGGTTTGATGCCTGTATGGGTCATTCACTTAAGAGCTGGATTTTACGATCCTTGTGGGTCACTTCCAACTCAGAATATTCTGTGGTTCTGTGATTATTCTTCAAATGATTCACCTAATTTATAAGAACTTGGGATTTGTACTTCTGGAGTTGCACATTACAGTTTCTCTGGAAGCAAAGTCCAGTTCCTGACCTGTGAAAGCCCCCTCTTCCCTACAACATCCAGGCAGCCCTCGTCTTTCTCCCTTCCTCTCATCCCATCCCCAGCCCATGCTGCCCTCCCGCTGCACATTTTGTCCGTGTTACATCTTGTACGTGATCCGAGACACAAAATAATCTCTGACACCTTGCTGTACTATTCCTCGAGGATCATCATCTCCAAAACCAATATTCCCAGAGAATTCCTTTTCCCTCCATGGTAGTGACAGGCTGCAACCCCAACATTAACCTGAATGTCAGGCGCCTCCACGGTAGGGGGGAATGGGAGGGTGGGATAGAACAGGGACAGACCTCTGCCAGAGAGGTGTGTGTGCTTGAAGACTTAAGGAAACTGAATACAGGGACCGCTTTCCTCCCAAGTTTCTTCATGCAGTTAATAAGCTGGAGGGGAATATTAATATCAGTAAAAGAGCATTGCTTCAGGGAGGGAACTGGAAATTTTAATAGCTATTGGTCCAAATTCTCTCTCACTGGACTCCACAGACATTACTAAACTTAATCCAGAGAGGAATTTGGTCCACTGGGTTTAATTTAAGTATGTAATGTGATGCAGTGTTGGGAAAAGAAAAACACATCTTTTTGGTGAATGTATTTTTGGGATGTCTCTGCTAAGTTCAGAGAGTTTGAAGCTCATTTTTGTTCACAGTAGTGTGACCACAGCTAGAATTTCATGCTGTGTTTTGGTTTCAACAATTACAGAAAAGGCAGAATGGAACCAGAGAATGAGAAGAAGGGACACAAGCAGATGATGAGAGAGCTGAGGATCCATGCTGTAAGGAGAGCCTCAGAGAATTTGGGGAATTGAATCTGTGCCTTTTACAGCAGAGGTGGCAAAGAGAGCATACATCCACACAAATATAAGTGTTATGCTGACATTAAAGCGAAACAACAGCATAAAGGCATCAAGGTAAGGAATTAGAGGATAAACAAAACTCTAATTTTGGGTAAAATTTATGAAGCAAAAAAACTTAATTGAGGTTGAGTTCCACAAACCTCTATTGCAATGAGAGTCTCTTGATACTTGAGCCAGAATTACACAAAGGTGAATCTGGCAGACATTGTTCCTGTGTGTAGTACGTTCATGTGAAATGTAGCAGGTGTTTCTTTTTTTCCTGCTGGACTGTATTCCATCAGCTTTATTCAGTCAAATAATCTCCCTCAAATCAGTGAGACAACCTTTGTGAAAAGGCAGAATTATTTATTCTACTGGTGGCACAGAGCTTTCCAGATATATCATGGCAAAGAAACAGCGGATTTATGGCTCTAATATCATCTGACTTCTGTATCCAAAATTTGAAATATGAAGGATAAAATATGCTTTCTCTGCTGGAGAAAAAAGGCAGAGGAATTACCTTCATGGCATATGCGTTAGAAATGGCAGCACTGGTGAGATTATATCTGTTATCTTCAAAATTGCTTTAAACCAGAAGCTTGGGTAACAAAGGACAGAAGTTACTTTCATATTAGCATATATGTCATGTTTAATCAATCAAAAGGGAACTGTAATTACTTTGCTCTCTTCTTTGCTAACTTTAAAGAAAGGAAGTCATGAACCTATAAAGTAAATGTCATCCTGTTTAGATAGTTATAGTTTTATATGTAATTTGTTGCAGATTTTATGCAGATAATTTATAATTATTTCCTTTCATGCTCATCTTTTAGCCTGGAGTCCAGCTTTAACACAAACATAAGGACTGCAGATGCAGAGAAAGTATCAATGAAACTACCTAATTTTTTTCAATTTTTTTCAAATTTGGTGCACACATTTACAAGTTTATCAGCCACTGTACAGCTACTGAACTTGCCAGTAGTTTGAGCTGCATATGCCATATCAAAGTGAAAAATCAAGTGGTGGTAACAATTAGTAGGCTTGGTTAGACGACCTGTGACTTTCAGGAGGCATTTGCATGAGAAGGAATTCATTTCTTCTCCCAGCCTGAGCCCTTGTTATCAGTTTGTGCTGGATACTTTGCAATAGGTGGTTCCCAGCCCATCATGCTGTTGCTGAGAAGGAAACAAATTGCAGAGTCAGTTGAGCAGGGAACTTTAAATTGTCAAATGTGTTGAACTGCACATGCAGCAGCAAGATGACTGTGTTGGAAAATAGTCTCAAATTGCCACAGCTGCTTGACTTTAGCATGTTTCCCACCACAAAATAGTCTGTATTTTCTGCTTCATGGATAAAACCCCTGTGTTGGAAAAACTCTGAAGTAGTCCTGGGAAGCAAAACAGAAAGTGTATTTACGCAAGACAAGATTTGTTACAATTGCTTGCTGGCATCAGAAGATAATTTAGTTTTCTTTTGCTCTTTAGAAACCTCTTATAGAGTTAAGGGGCAGAAAAATAGTATTCCTAAATATTTTACAATGTTAAGCCAAAATGTGGATTTGATTTGTTACGAGTATTGGCAGTCTGACTGTTGACCGTCCTTCCTCTTCCAACCTACAATAAATTCTAGAAAAAAAATCTATTATTTCATTACTCACCAAACTGGAATTATTAAAATATGCACCAGGGAAATGCTTCCCAGCCAGGAGAGATATCGATTAGGCTCTAAAGCATTGTACCTCCTTTGCTTTGCTGAGACCCCAAGCACAGCAATCCCATGGAGGCACGGATAATGACACGGATGCTTCAGAGCTGGTTTTGTCTTTTCAGTGACACAACACAAACCTATCAGACTCCTTAAGTCAAAGGTAGCATGCAAGCAGTGGTACAGTTAGCACTGTCCACCTGCCTGTGCCTACTTGGCCTAAAGTACTAAATAGCCATTTACATCTGGGTTGATTAGCAAAACCTTTGACACGAGTCCGGAGTGAGGCTTAACCTTCTACTTCTGGATCCACAGGGAAAAATGCTTAACCAGCTTTAACCTCTCTGCAACAGCTCCCTTCAGGCTGTTATGAAACATGAATTCATCTGACCTCTTCAAGGTCTGTTTATATCTTCCTGTCTGGGAGATCCAGTCATTCCTTCCTTCAGCCTGCCGCAGACAAATGAATATCTCATGGTACTGTCATATAAAAAGCTACTTAAAACGTTTCAAAGCCAAAAGGGCTGCTAGTTTATACTCTTTGAAAAATCAACACAGTGTCTAAACAGCTCCATAATACACAAGGCTTCAACTGCTCGGATTTATTTCTTTCCAGCTCTGGGGGGTTTTTATTCTTTTTGACCAATATGTTATCTGAGTTCACGGTATATTTCATTTCTATAGTATTAAGGATTAACTTGTCCAGCCAGAGGATGCTTCAGCTGCATGTGCAATTCATTACATTGTGGGACTGATTTCTCAAAAATATTAAGCATCCTGAAGCCCAAGAGCAGCACAGGATACCTGAGAGTCCAACATACGTGTGCCAGAGGTCTGGTGGCCAAACACAGGAAAGCAGCATTGGCAGCAAAGAAAAAGGTCATGGCATAAGCTGGATGGGAGAGGAGAGGAGATGGATCTATGTTGCCTTAATATGAGGATAACAAAACAGGAGTAAAGGCAAAGGGTGAGATAAAGATAAAAGGCAGGAGCACAGGAGGGTAAGAATGTGAATGTGCAGGGAGGTCCTTCCTTTCCCACCCTTGAGGTAAATCTATCATTCTGGTCCAGTCTAGGCTGAGTAACTGAAGAATACTAATGAAAATAATTTAGGAATTGATGAGAGAGTGTAATGAATAATTCCACACATTGCTAAGACAGGACTGCTGAATTATAAATAGTCCAAATCCCAAATTCTGGAAGAAAGAGCGAAGCTGAGTGAGGTGAGCTAAGTGTGAGAAGATGGGAGCAGTTGTGGAGAAACCACAAGAAGGTGCGAGATAAAAACAGGTTAGAAACAAGTAAGGATAAAGAGGTGAGAAGGAGCGAAGTGAAGGAAGGAAAAGAGAAGTTATCAAAAGAAAACAGAGAGACGTGGAAAGATGAAGGAGAATGAGAACTCTAGATGATGGGGAATGAGGAGGTACAACAGGAGGTACAACTAAAGCAATAAATGCCTGGTGGAGCCATCCCCTGGGGCCTCCTGACTGCTCCCAGACTGCTCTGCCACCCCAACTGCAGGCAGTCTGTGTCTACAGAACTGCCTTAGTTTTTTATCCTCTTTCTATCAACAGTGTATCACCAGTGCTAAAGAGCACTCAGCATCTTCAAAAAGCTAGGAAATTCAAGGCAAAAACAAAGTTTGAGGGGAAACAAAAGGAGTTAAAAAGAGCTAATTCAATTAACAGCAAAAATTACTAAATAACCAAGGATTCTGAAGTCATACAAATACTTAAGAGACAAGCACACAAAGAAAGCCCATACTGATTACTTACATATTCAATATAACCCCACATAAATACTTAACTCAGGTACAGCGACATCATTTTCACCTTGAATCTTATTTATATGTAGTCTCCCGTTAAAATCTTAGTTATACAACCTTAAAACAAGCGTAATAATTCTAATTTGTGGACTATTATACATGAATAGTGCAGGTCCTCACAATAAAAGAGGCATTATTTGAGTATAGAAAGTACTTGAAATATTTTTAATTTTTTTTCTTTTTTCCTTTTTTTTGTTTCAAGTTGTGCTATTTTGACTAGGATAACTTATTGAATTCTTCTACCATTTTACCTCTTTCCCCCTATAAACCTATACATTTTTATATTTTCTATAATTTCTTTGGGGGCTGTTTCCTTTGTAACATATGAGAATATTTTAATTTGGTTTTCTCTCCATTCCAATCATTTGGGGTTAAATTTTCTCTAATAGCCTAATCCCAGTCCAAATAAGTTTAATGAGAAAACTCCAATGTGATAAAATGGAACCACATTTTCCCTCTTAAGCCTGCACAGCAGACTTTTCTGGCATAATTGTGTCGTTCAAGGGTAGAATGAGGTGTGATCCATGGCTGGCACAAGCAAAAGCTTTCAATGTCGTTGCAGGTAAACTGGCAAAAACACCTTATTGCCATTTCCACCCGACTTTGGCAAGCCAGAGAAAAGTTATAGCTTCAACAGTTTTGTTGCCACAAGTTGCTTTTCCAGTACAATGGAAGGATATTTCCATTCCAGAAAGACCATCCAAGAGTGGGCCTGGCTGAATTACGCCCATGTAAATTGAGCCTACTTCCACCCCAGTGGCGCAGCAAAAGTCGCGTACTCCTGGTGGCCGCCAGTGAGCTGCAAGGTTGGCTGGAGGAAAGGCTGCTGCACTCCCTGTGCTCCTTGAGCGAAAATAAGTTCTCTGCCCTCTGTGCAGGCTGCTGCGTCTTCCACTCAAGGAGTTGCTGTGTTCCCAAGCAGCCATACTCCCAAAGCCAGAGCCAAGGCACTCCAAGCGACAACCTCTTACAGGCATGCCCGTCTCACGTGCTTTCTGTTATGCCTCTTTTCTTTGATCTCCTCTGCCTGCAACAGAGAAGGAGATCAAAGAAAAGCTGAGCTCTGCCTCTTATCTCTGCACTCCTGCGTCTTTTCTTCCCTTTTTTCTTTTTATTTCTGACAATTGCAGGGGAAGTGAGACACGGAGGGAGATCCCCTGTACCGACTCCAGCCTCCTCCAACCCCAGCCTCCTCCAACCCCAGCCCAGAGCTGCAAGGAGGCTCTTGCACTGTTGCCTGAAGCAGCTGACCTCTGAAAAATGCTAGAGGTGACAAAAGTGAAGTTTCCTGGTTTAGCTTCACAGGAACAATATATTGATTCCTATCAAAGACACCAGGGTGCAATATTTCTTGCAAGTATTAAACAGTAATACAGTTGCAATAACGCTGTAGGCAGTTCCTTCTGAGGAGTCAACTGTAGCCCTAAAAAGTCCCAGCAATTTAGTTAATGAGTGTGAAACCTGTGTTTTTATAGAATAATAAAAGAATTTCTAAGCTAATGGTATCAGACTTGAAAAAAAGTAGAAAACACAGTCATGCTGAAGAGCAGCTGTTCTGTGACAGCTGGAGGAGACCTAACCAAAGCCAAATTGGTTCAGATTTATCAGTGTCAACAGTGTTTTGCCCGTAACTCTTACGCTTTACACGTCTTTTCATATGTCTTTTCTCATTAGCCACATGGAAGAAACATTATTATAACATTCCCACCTAGATGGTCTCAATCTTTCCAATTGTCCATTATCCATAATTTCTGAGTGAAAGAAATTAATCTGGAACTTCAAAAAAACCTTGCAGAGCTTGTTTTCTGTTTTGTGGTTCTGTATGCTCACAGGACTGCTCCTCTCTTCAGCACTCCCAGAGCACGTCTGGGAAGCAAATCTGGTTGCCCTCACCTCCCTCAGGTGCATGGAGCAGTCCTGAGGACATAAAATGGAATTCTGCTAGGAGAAGCTAAGCTGGAGGACCCCAATCACTAATTGCAGTTACAGCCCAGGGGTGGTGGACGTTCAGCTCACAGAAATGGTAAAAAACAAACCTCTCAGTCAGCTGGTGTTCACTGACAACCAAGTGCTGCTCTCTGCAGACCTGCTCCTGTTGCACCACAATCCTCACGACATCGGCTCAGAGCCCCAGCACACTTTATCTGAGAGGCTCAGCTCCCCCTCAGTGGCAGAGCATCATTTCTGAATATGTCAGCTCCTTTCTGAATTTGCTGGACTCTGCATTTTAATATTAATGACTGATCTCACTTTGGGTTTTTCTAATGCTTCTGGGTTCATTAGGTCAAATTCAGGATCAAGAGCTGCATAAAAATATGCTTTTTTAGGAATAAATTAACCAGCACATTAAAAAAAAAATCAAACCACATTCCTTTATGCCAGTGAAGGATCCAAAACAAAACTTCACCACCTTTACAACCACACAAATAAGCTTTTAAAATAGGACTGTTTGTTGGAGAGCTGGAACGCACACATTAACAGATTTTTTTCTCTCCAGTGTACTGCTTTCATATTCAGTGGCAAATGAACTGAGACTTAAAATGAATGAGCTGTTTAAGAGGAACATGTCTCCCCTTGCACCTGCATATGTTGATGGCTATCAGTGGAGCTCTGTAGCCCAAGTTTCAGTAGCTCTGATTCTTGTACCATGATTATTTTCTTTAATAGTGCATTTAAAAGCACTAGCAGCCTACCAAGGCTGCCACTCATCACAGCAATTCCTGCTAAGCCTGAGACATCCTTGTTTATCTATTTCACTGTTCTTCAGAGCAAACAAGCATCATGTGTAATTCTACCAATCTTATTTATCTTGATTTATGTGATTATGCATATGGTGCTAATTCTTGCCTTCAGCTGTGTTTGTTCAAATTACACACCCTTCCCTTAAAAATGCTATTGTACTTCTGGAGATTGATCTCTTTAATTCCATGTTTACATCAATTTTCATGCTGTTCAGTTGACTTCCTTTTTATATTTCTAGAGCAGGAGCACTTGCTATAGAAGGCATGAGGCACATACACACACCTTGAATCTATCTTGCTATCACTGTCTGTCTTTTAATACTCTTTCTGAATTTTTTAATCTGAAATATGAATAACAATTTAATGTCTTCTGGAGGGGCAGAAGGGCTTCCATAAAAAATATCATATTATATGAGTTGCATGGCAAAAGGATTTGTGATTTGAATTATTACTGAACCTCGCTGAGTATCCTTTCACAATCATTTGCATTTATAGTGCTATAGGAATAGGGTCTTTATGTAACAGCTATGGCATCAGAACCCTGTGGTTTTGGCTGTGGGCTGTGGAAGTCAAAATGCTGGACTAGTTCAGCCTGAGCTCAATAAGGAGAATTCCCCAAAAACATGACAGCAGTCCCCATCAGTCTATTTTTTTTTTCATTTAAAGATAAACTCATGTTTCTTCTCTACACCTGCCAGCAGTTTGCTGACTAGGTGTAAATGTTAGCCCTCACTAGTTGAACCCTTCAGCCAGCTTTGTTTCTCTGTCTAAGCTTGTACACAGCCAGGATGGCTGCATGTGTTATGCTTGAGTTTCAGTCTCTCAGGTAATAAAATGTTTGTGGTCTAATTTCAAGAATGGCTGGGATGATGAGTCCTCTGCTTCTCTTCTAAATTCTCCATGGTCCTGTGTGTTCACTCTGCACTTAATTCAGCTCCTAAGGGTTTCAGTGGCAAAATTCTTGGAGCTCATGAAGGTAGACATCCACAATTACCTCATTGTTTTCAGTGGAGGTAGGTCTTCAGATGATTGCCCTATGGAGTAATTCCAGCTCCATCTCTTTTCACCCTCTCTATCTCTAGCCATGTTGACGTCTTAGCTATGTTTCTGCACTTACAGCTTATGTTCTGGAAAATTAATTATTTTCCATTTCTTAGAAGACTTTTTAAGTGTCACTGCATTCTTTGAGATTTTTCGTTGGTGATCTAGGCCTTTTGTTCCTGTTCATACAGCTTGTGTTAGATTTACTTAAATGTGTTATTTAAGAAATCCAGTCCCATGTAGCACAAACATTCTTATGTTGTCTGTTGTGAACCAGACCTCTGGCCAGTCACATCATTCTTAATGAACTCACTGGGAAAGACCTCCCAGTTCCTCACCTGGAAGGTGCTGGTGTGTACCTTGATAATGTTTGTACACCATTAAAAGAAAGGAAAATCAGGGCGGGGAACCAGGAGTTTGTTAACAGTCATCTGAACCAGTAGTTATATGTTTTTGGGATAAAAATTTTTAACATGAAAACTTTTGGGTCACCTCTCTTTTTTCCAGCATTTTTCTCACATTTCTTTTCACTTATTTTGACTAAATACTTGGGTAAACACCCATTTTTTTTATTGCAAATGAGATAAATTGGAAAATTTTTGGTAATTCCAACAATTAATAGCATTGCTTAAGGAAAGGCTTCTTCATGCTCAGTGGAAACATCCCCAGAACATGTTAATTGTACATTTAGAGAAGTGACTTTTAGAGGAGCTGCCCATTACTGATCCTTGGCCCATTTAATATGGGCACCTTGGTACAGATTGTACGAGCAGATGGTTTTTACTAAATTAGAATGCAAGGGAGGACTCTTGTCAGTTTAGCCTCAGTGAAATAGATAATTACTTTCATCTTAATATTTCTTGTGTTGTTTCGTGGATCCATCTCGTTGTGTGGTGTTACACAGTTGTGTTGCATTTTGCTTGCAACAAAAATTCCTGGAGCTCACATCACTCATGGGGCCAAGGTAGGAGAGAGAAGATTTGATGAGGGTATCTCCTGGACAGCTGGCAGCCTGATCCCCAGGAAAGGCACCGGTCACTTTAACACTTCCCCCATCCCACTTTTTGTCAATAGAAAACAAAGGTGCGAGAGGCAGAATCTGTCTTCCAACCATGCTCTTTCCTATATTTTCTCCTCCTTTCCTTCTGCTCTGTCTCCAACAAGCCTGTGTTCTAGGAGAGGTATCTCTTGTACTGATGTGCCAGAAGGAAGAGCTGTTGGTTTGCTGGGTTTGATGAAGGAGACAGAAGATTGTTTTCGTCTCTGTTCTTCTGGCAGCAGACTATTGGCAGGGCAAATGTTCCTCAGGGAAACGGAGAGAGGGTTCCATGTTGTGAGCGTCGTGTTTGCAGTTTTCCTCTCAAGAGCAGCCCAGCTGAAGCCAGCGCAGGCAGAGGTCACACACACGTGAGTGTTCACAGGATGGAGCAGGATAAAGACAGAAAGCAGACAAAGCGAAGGGGAGCGAGTTAGATGTACAAGCGCAGTGGTCAGGGTGATGATAGGCACACATGTTGTTAGTTCCTCTCCCCCTCCCTCCTGCCAACCACTAAAACAAGCAACATGTGATAGGAGGAGGAGAAGAGGGGTGAAAATCCAAAACTGCACTTGAAAGAAACCCCACCCATCTGTAATAGATACATATTTCATAGGTCTTGTTTAGGCTTCATTTACACTCTTGGAATTAATTTCTCTCGCTTACAGAGCCTTATGGTCCACTCCAGCTCCTTTTCAGCACAGTGGAGGGAGGTGGCAATAATCTGAACTGCAGAGCACTGCAGTCTACTCATTTAGGGAGGGAGAAATATTTCTTTTGGCAAGCAGAGTTGTGCCTGTGCTCCAAGGTCTTAGGTGTACTTAGTGAGGACGGATAAGTAGTGATGACTACATTTGAATTTCATGAGATGGCTCAACTTTCCAGTAGGTGTTTCTCAGATTTGGAGCAAAAGCAGATATGTTTTCAATTTCCAGTGAAAATTAATTCTGAAAAAGATCAGTTTTAGTCAATTTTCATTCACAATTCTGATTTAACAATCTTATTTTGCTTCCTACATCATCTGTAAAGCTTTCCATAAGCATATTACTGGTATTCTACATCTGGTTTATTATCATTAAAACCTTCCTTTTTTAATATCTTAGTTATTCCTAGAGGATATTTATATTCACTACAGATAAAAAACAACTTCATCTCCCTTCCTAGATCAAATTCTCTCTTGTTTTGTAATAAGACATTGTAAGAATGTGTATTGAGTTCACACATAAGTGAAGTTTCTCTTTACACCTAAAGAGTATAGTTTTAGTACTCCATTTTGTGGGGTGAGGGAACATTTAAATTTTAATAGCTTATTCTGAAACAAGGCTCCAAGCACAGATGTAAATAATTCAGCACTGGAAAGCCTATGATATGCTGCAATAGTTCCTTGTGTGCCTAGAATCTCTATAGGTAGACACGAAAGCAGATATTAAGCTGCTCTACCCACAGCAGTGTCACCATGAGGCTGAGCGGTTGTAGGTGAGCCACGGAAATTCCCTGTCTGGTTGTCTGTAAAATGGGGATAAGCTATTCATTTCTCTGGAATGCTGTGATCCTCAAATAACGGATGATGTGAACATCTCTGTTGAAATACTGCATCATTAATTTTCCATTGCTCTTTTGCCAACGTTTGAAGACATTTAGATCTATGATCGTTCAGACTTTAAAGCTACAAGCAGTACAGCAAAAACTGTTTTCAATTTTAAAAAAAAAAAATCTTCTTTCCTTACCTCTTTCTAAACATTTGCAACTTGAGCCTCAAATGCATTCTTACAGAAATAATTGATTATGTTTCCTGTGCTTTGCGTCCTCAAATAATGTCAGACCATATTCAATAATTAATTCAAACCCGAGAAGAGTTTTCTGTCTCCTCTGTATTTTGAAAGCAGGTTCCTTGATGTTGTTGCACTGTGTCACGTTGGCCAGGAGTCTCGACTGCTTTGTAACTCACCCACACAATAACAGCTTTGATCCTTTTGAGAAAATAAAGCAGAAATCAGAACTGGAAGCCTTTCACAATCATTTTGTACAAAAGGGAGCATACGGTGAGCACAGTTCTTGAATTGCTGGGTTTCTGCAGCCCTCACTCCAGGTTTTAGGCATTCATTTCAACCTGAAATGACATTAAAAGCAATTTTTGGACAGTTGGTGGACTTTTTCTAAGCTTTTTCCTCCTATCAATAAAAAGTAAAGTTCAGCTGATCAGAGGTTGCTCATAAAAATTAAAGCGGTTTTACACACATTTTTAAATGCACATGCTTATCTATTTTTTGTACAGATAACACTCTAATAAGCTGCAAGGTTTCCTATGAGCAAAGCTCTTCACACAGCCTAGCAGTGGGCAAATATTAATGAAACACATCATCCCAGGAATGTCCATATTATCGCTTTTGTTTTAAAAGCTGTCCACAGTAATGAGCTCGACATAACCTTTTGCCCTTCAGATTTCTACAGAGTGATCCACCTGGCAAAGAGTTAAGTCCAGACCATAACTGCACAACACAGCCTGTAAGTGTCAGCATCTTTTCCTCGCAGACTCTGTGTACATGTGCGCGTGTGTGTCTGAGCCCATGTTTTAAAGACTTTGCCTAATCACACCTCACTTATTTATAAGTAGAACATGTGGTTTAACTTTGCACCCACTTTTCTACTAGGAGACTAAATGTTAACACCCTGGGGCACCTGTCTTAGATTAGTGAAGAGTTTACTACAAATGGTGGAACCAAACTGATGGGATTATACTTGGTTCAGAAGCACAAAATTGAGTCAAACGGGCTTTTGTCTTTTCTTTTTTTATTTATTTCACGGTACAGAAGATGACACTAAAAATAAAGGGAAAATGTGTCTATAATGCTGTAGTTAAAAAAACATCTGACAAGTTTTGCTGACATGTTTTCTGTGTGGAAGGACCTGAAAATCTCATGTCCACTTGACAAGAGCATTTTTGTCATTCCACAGTGGCAAAACAAGTGCAAAATGTGAAGTGGTCTGCACATATGGCCTTAGAGGGCACTGAGGTTTGGTGAGGGTCAGCTTTTCTTGGATCTGGGTAAATTTCATGGTCCCAGCTGTCCAGATGATTTGCAGAGGACACCAGTATACCAAAGCAACCTGCTGTGAATCTTCATCCAAACAGGTTAATGCATGGCAGGCACCCTGTATGGTTCTCAACAGCTTCACAAAAATAAAACAAACTTTCGCCAGCACTAGCTACCTTGAGCTTTCCTCTCCTTGTCTTCTCACTGACTGGATATAAATTACATGATTCTCCTATGATCATCTGAAACTCTTTTCTTCCATAAATATCAATTAATTCTCAACAGTACTGTCAAGGAAAGGGTTATATTTTTATGGATACTGTGTTTTTTAGGTTCTGAATTAACAACCCAAGTACTTAGGTACAGCCACGATTGAATTTTTTTTTTACAGATGTAATATTAAGGAGGCAATAATAGATTTCTTTTTTAATGCTTTCAGCCACTGCCCAAACACACACACGTCCACACACTTACACATGCATTCATGCTGACACACACATTATTACTTTACACTTAGACTGCTGACTCTCTTTTGTCTCTATATGTGTCTAATATATTATTTTCCCTTGTTTGCCAGCAACCTCTGCTTATCAACACCCCTCTTTGTCTGATTAGTGCTGTGAGCTGCTTTGGCATAAATATGTGGAGGGGGATAAAAAATGGAATTAATAGAGACCAGTTGGTGGCTTTTCTGGATCTCTTCATGTTGTCTGTTGCTCTACCCACTGAACCTTTCTCCTTTCCCAGGGTATTTTTGTGGTGTCAAATACTGCAGCAAGGCTTTGTCATTTCTTTGGAATGCACACTGCATGGTTGCCATAATACTGTTGCTCTCATGTTTTCAAACCTCTATTTTAGATGTCTTTGCTGTCACAAATTGGAGTAATTTAAGAGGCAGCTTACAAATAACTTATTTTTCCGTATTTTATTGTGATCCCTTAATTGCTGATTCGCAGACATGAATAGAGCAGCACCATCAAACCTCTGTCTGCCCTTTTCAACCTTCTAGTCAGAAGGGACTCACAGTATTTCACTTCATGTGAAAAAATGGTATCATTGCCTTTCATATTCCATTATCCAAGTATTTCTCTGCCAAAGGAAAGCTCAGTATTTGATTGCAGGCACCCAGAAAAAATAAGATACAAAGTACCAGCACAAAATTGGACATTTAGAACTACAGGTCTGTACCTTAAACAGTTTATATCATGGTAATCCTGGGTGAATTCAAATATTTTGCCTTGTGTCTTGGCACAGAACATTGCAGAGCTCTTGGTGACAAACTGGCAGATACTATCCCACCTGTGCCTTCCTCCAGATAAGTGTGATTCCCAGAAATTCCTGTCACCCACCTCTCACTGCCACTCCTCCAGCTGTCCTTCATCACATCCCAGCAAAACCTCCACGGCAGCAGTAAAGAAACGGCCTTTTATCCTACTTCCTCCTGCTGTTTCACTGTACCTCTCTGTGCTGTGGTGCCCCTCAGGAGAAGTTGGTGTGAAGCCATTCCTAGAACACACTCCAGGCTTTCCTGCCCTGTTGAAAAATATTGCACTGAGCTCCTTAAGCAGTGCAGTCACGGTTTGTGTCTCTGGACACGAGCCTTCTCAAAAGCATATGACTGAAATGGTGCTTTATTGATTGCAGCTCTTTGATAGGAAAAAAAAGTCAAAAATAGACTATGAATGCCAATAAATACAGTATGGGAATTGTGAGTTATTAGGGACATCAGGTTTCCAGCAGATGTTTTTATCCCGTAACAGAAGCTGATTTAACAAGTCTGCTTACAGCTGGCCTTGGAGCCCCATGGAGCTGAGTCAGCAAGCCAAGCTTTGTGGCACTGAATCTTCTCTAGCCCTTCACCATCGGCCATACAAATAAGCTTTAATGATTTGACAGAGCTTGACTTCCTGCTCAGCACCTTAACAGAGAGGGTGTGGTGGTATCTCTGCTGAGAGTGGTTGTGTTGGTAAATTTAAGATGCTGATTTCCTCCTTCTGGGGAAAGGCTCCCACTTCTTTGTGAAAACAACCCATGTGTTGAATATAGCTGGAACTGCTTTTGCAACAAGATGCCTGCCCTGCAGCTGTGAAACCTGCAGGTGCATAAATCTCTAACACTTATGATAAAATCTGTGTTGGGAACATTTTCTTATCACGTCAGATCAGGGGGAGAAGAAGAAGGGAAGGCTGAGGAAAGGCTGCTGACAGATTAGAGCTGCTTGGGAACATGGGCCACTATTTAAAGAAGGCATCCGAGTCGTGCTTTCCCTGGAGCTGGTAATAATTGTGCCTTTTGCTTCCATGGGAATAGGAGGAGGCCTTTGGCTGGCAAATGTTTGCATATAGCCCAAATCAAGTCATTAGTTGCCATGTGTCCAACCTGTATTTTAAGGCCCTCCAGCTGAAAAGTCCATTTGCATATTTATCCCAGCCAGGAACATGGTAATTAAGGCTGTGGCGCTGTACACAACCCCGAGGAAAGTCTGCAATTCAATAGTTCTGAAAGACTCCTGCTGATTTCAATGGGGCTTGGAGCAGTCGCACGCTCAGAGGGTGTTTACTGGATCCCAGACAATCCCAGTATTTGCAGGAATGATGAAATTAAAACTTCAAATTATCAGCGCCTCTGCCATGGGAAAATACCAGCTCCACCTCTTAGACCAGAGAAAAAGCATTGCAAAAGGGGTGAAGTTTGCTCTCTGATGTGCGCTCCTCGCTGCTCATGGTACAAGTACACCCAGCTCTCGGCCTGTCCCAGCTCCCAGCAAAGCAGCTCAGCCATGCCTGCAGAGGGGTGGGACACGGGCTTGGACCTGAACAACGCACAAGGCTGTCCACACAGCAGGTAGGGGGAAATGATTGTGCCAAAGATAAGCACAAAGGCTCCAGGCTGCCATTAACAGACGATCTTGCTATAAACAAACAAACAGCTGTAGCAGCAGAGGATGCTTGAAAGGTAGATAAGTCTTCCACGTGGGGGCAAAATGTCTATGGTAAGAAAAAGGCATTTAGTAGAAGTGAAAATCCTTAACTGTGTTTTATGGAGGCAGGCCAAAAACAGTTCCTGCGTCTGGAGTTCTACTTCACTGAGAGAGATGTAACAATCTTTTGTTTAATTCAGGAAGAAAAAATAGTGTGAGCTGAAATTTTAACTGCACCCATGACTGCAGCTGTTGTTTCTTTTTTCAAAGGTCTGAATCATATTTTATATATTTATTTGTTTGTTTGTTTGTTTGCTTGGATTTTTATTTTTGGGGACAAATACTTATCTGATGTAAATCTTCAGAGTGCTTTTGATTTCAGTGAAGGTGTACACTGTCCAAGGCGGTCCTCTTCCACAGCATACCTGTGAAACTTTCATCCTTCAGCAGCAGCCTAATGCACCATTTGTCTGGTTTGCATCTTCTATGCAGCTGATAATTGTTTAATTTACACAAAACTGTGGCAAAACCCAAGAAATATTGCCAAATATAAGAGCCGTCTTAAAAGTAAATTGAAAATATCAAACCTTTTGAAAGGTGGTTCTACCTTCAGCCAAGGTTCATGCACTGCAATTTCTACACCTTCCAGCTCCTCTGTCTCGCTGGCCCTCAGATATCTTTGCCAGCATGTGTGGGCCAGGCAGGAGAGCCCACAGCATATTCCATCGCTGAATGAAAAGGGGAGGGAAAAAGGGGCCTTGCAAAAAGAGAAGAAATACTGACCCAGAGGCAGCTAAGGATGCCTGAAAGAGACAAAGATGTTGGGCCTGATTCAAATCCCATTGAAGCTGATGGAAACATTTCAATGGGGCTTGGATCAGACCTCTGCAGTGAAATGAAATGGGGAAATAATGAATGGCTTTGGAGACAAACAAATTGGGAAGTGGTGGAGGGAGATGGCAGGTCTGTATAGAAGAAAGTGGTCTGGCAGGGAGAAGAGGGCCTGTGCAGTTGAGAACTCAGATAGGGATTGGCAGCTCACAGCACAAGAGCTTGGCAATGACCTGAAAATACTGAGAGAGAGATTTGTTTGCTTGGGGTTTGTAGTGTGTGGCAGCAAAAAAGGCCCAGAAATGCAAAAAGAGAGAAGAGCGCCTGGCTGGCTGGCTGGAAAACAGAGCTAGTGATTCCAGCCAAGGGGACCATCCCATGGGATTTCCCTTTCCCCTGTCCACTTCTTGCTGGTATTAGCCAGGAGTTCATTTCTAGCCTTTGAATATCTTACCCTGAAAAAAAACGCATTCCAGGCAGGTTCTGGTGTAGCAAATCGTGAACATGACCTAATAAATTCTCAACTGCTCGGCAAAACATCTAGTACATTTTTTTTTTTTAGTAAAAAATAAAAATACATAATGATTCACCATGTAACTGTTAAATCCAGATTGTATTCCAGAGTTAAGCCAAACCAGCCTCAGATCCTTCTTCCTCATCCCGGCAGAAAATTCTTTGCCTAAGGTTTCTGGGAAATGGGAACATACGGGAAAAAAACCACAACAAACAGAAGTATGAATTTAATTACCAATACTATGCTCCAACCTCAAAGGGGAAGAAGAAAGATAATTGCTTAGGGTCTCTGAGTGGAATCCTGTCCCCATGGCCGAGACAACAACCAGTCTAGCCAGCATCTCAATGACAGGAGAGCAACGTGCAGCATGTTTTCTAGTGTCAGTGATTCTGCATAGAGTCATAACAGGTAAGTGAAATGGTAATTAAAAACTAAACAAAGTGCTGGCCAGAGGTGAGAACACGTGGCATGGGGAGGGGGCAGCAATTTGTTGAGTATAAAAGGGCAAGATAAAAATATACAGCAACAATAAAAACAACATTCTCCTGGGCAATATTTGCAGGCAGAGAAATAAGAATATGAAATGAAATAAAATGAAATGAAAGGTGGGGGTTTTTTTCCCCAGCCTGCATAAAAGAGCCTGGACAAAATGTGGCAGTCCAGAAAATGTTAACAGGTTGTTATGATAAAGCAAAATGTCCTGTGGGAAAACAGATTTGGAGTGGCAAATGCATTTGCCAGGGTAAGTGTGAGCTTTTGAGGGGGAATGGCCACAACAAGGAGTGGAAGGTATGGTGGTTTCTGGGGGATGAGGGCTGCTGGGGGTTCCCGGTGTGCTGCCTGCCGGGAGCTGCTGCGCATGGCTGTGCCAGGACAATACCCAGCTGCTGGTGGTGGCAGCCATGGGACCATCCTGCTTGCTGTCCATGCAATGGTGGTCAAGTTCAGGGTCATGAGAGGGAAGACAGAATCTTGCTCTGACTCATGGGCCTCTCCAAAGGTGGAGGTTTAAGGCAGCGTCTCTCAGAAGCTGAGGGGAAACGGGCTCGAGGGTGACCTTAGCTGCAAACAGAAGAATAATTTGGACAGAAAAATCTTTTAGCAAGAGCAGAGTCCCGCTGGTCATGTGCTTGTTTGGTTTTGGTAAATGGACACATAGCATCTCTGAAATATTTTCTTGGTGTTACAGATGGCTGTCCTAACAGAAATATGTACTCCTTTTAGCTTGGAAAGGAATAGTTGATTTGGTCTTAAAATTTACCTATTGGATTTACCTTTTCCTTATTAAAAACGCACACAGGAAGCACCTGAACTTGTTTAGAAAACAGGGAGAGTTGAAATGCTAATATATCGGATGATATTTCTCTTTGGTTGGGGGAGGAGAGATTCCCTTCTCCTGAGGTTACAATTCCTTGTTGTCAACCTGCAAGTGATCTTCCCTTCATGCAGATAAAATGATAAAGAGATATACATAAGGACTCTGCTCCTGAGTGCTTTAAGTTATTCCTCCTTTCTTACATGTATTTGTTTTGAGTTTTCACCTGGTTTCCTAAAAAATCTTGAACTTATATTCTTACTTCATTCAGATAAAATTATAAAAGTCTACTGAATGTTTCTCTGACATAAAATGCCTTCTAGCAGGAAAATAGCACCTTGTCATGTAATGTCAGCTCAGATCTTTTGAACCTGCTCACTGACTATTTCTGTAACAGTTTATGAATTATCATTCCTGTGTTTGCTTGTTTCTGCTAAATGTCTCTGCAAGTCAAGGGTTATAAGGTGCATTTTATAGACACATAAAATGAAAATAGACTATTTTACTATAATTCTATTAAAAACGCAAGCAATCAAGAGGCAGAAGTCTGTAGGAATCATTCCTTTCACAAGTCATTTCAGACTAGTTTTAAATTTTGATACACCAGGGGAGAAAAATATCTCCCTGTATGTTTGCAAAATACCTACTTCAGTGCAAACTGTATTTTGACAGAAGTCTTTGATCTCTATCAGAGTGCAAATGACTAAAAATTAAACATGAGGAAGAGCATGGGGAAAAGTGTTCAGCACAAACTAGACAAGTGGGATCTTTTTCTTCTTCGTTTGAAATGTCATTTAAATTCTCCTTCGTAGACAGGTATTAGTAGACACCACGTTGGTTCTGATCCTGCTTTGTTCCCCTCCTCCTCAGACACCTGCAAGAGGAGATAGACTGTGGAACTTAGGCTAAAAGATGTCAAGTGGGACTGAATTTTCTGGCTCTGGGGCATTCCCAAGCTGTGTGGGGCTCTGCCAGACCCTATAGCCCCTGAGTTGCAGGAATCAGCAGCCACAGAGGGCTCCAGCAGCTCATGAATGTACAAATAAAAGAGATTACAGACATTGCACAGAAAAGCCAGAAAGTACCTTTTGATATCTGGGAAATAAATTTGGCTTAATCCACAAAAGATTCAACACTTTGTGGCCTCTTCTGTCTGCGATAGCTCTACAACTGTCTTTAGATTATCACGTGTAAATCCCTTTTTTGACGGGTACCTACTGAAAATACTAGTTGGATATTTTAATAACCCATTCCCCCCTGCTCATGAAAAGGATCTGATGAGAATAAAAACAGTGTTATATAGGTGAAAAGCAGGTGGTGAACTCTTTATTCCCTGCCAATGTCAGCCTCTACCCAAAATTCCAAAAGTAAAATATTGCTCTAATATCCTGATTTACATTTACGTCTCTCAGATATTTGTATATATTTTCAACTTGGAACAGTGCACATGATTTAAGTCTAGCCTGTTTGCATGTCCTGGCAGCTTGTAGTGTTAAACAACAATTTCAAACAGTTCAATTAACACTCTTCTTCATTTTCTGTTCTAAAATATATGGGCAAATGAGTTCCATGAATAACAGGAGTCTGAGTTTATGCTGAGAGCTTTCAGCTTCTAAGAGTGCTCTATGGTCCTATAAAAATGTCACCATTTAACACATGCAAATTTAGTGAGATTCACAGATTTAACACTAGGCACACACTTAATTTTTTTACTGGGTATAGCTTCTCACCTCCTTGCCAGCTGGAGGTCTTGGAGATTATGCTTTTTTTTTCTCCTACATATGCAAGGCCACGTAGGGAAGGCAGAAAATCAAGCCAGCCCCATTAGCACAGGCTGTGACTCTTGCAGGGGAGCAGAGCACTGCAGGGAATCACTGCAGCTAACCCAGCACACTGGCTGCTTTGGGTATCTCTGCATGTCCAAGCACGGGGGCGTGGGGACAGTCCCTTTGCCTTTACATGATATAATTTGCTACATTCCTTCCATGGCAAAGTACTGGTCACAATATTTTTGAGAGTGCTGCAGAAAACTAAAACATCATTAGGAGAGGCACGTGAGAATAGCTTGTCGAGACTGCACATCTCTTCATTGTTATAGGTCTATCTTTCCGGATTCTGCACTTTCAGTGACTTTGTTTCCAATGGAAATAAAAAACAATGCCAGTGTTCAGGTGTTAAATGCTGCCACTAGTCCCCGGCTCACAACGAGAGCTTTGCAGGAGGATTGGTTCAGTTCTTCCTCAATCCGCTACAACACTTCCGACTGTGGAAGTCACGGGGGCTGAAGGGAGAACACAGCCCCGCTCCCGGTAGGAAATAGCCGCAGCAGGGGCGGGTTGGTGCCCTACATTCTGGTGTTGCTGCTCTCAACTCCGCTGCAATGGTTAAACTTGCCGGTGCAGGAGAGCGCAGGTAACCGCGCACAAAGCACGGGGTGGAAAGGGAACTCTCTTGCTGATAACCATCTGGAGAGCACAGACTTCAGCTCACTCCGACTTATTTTTAGGCACCAAGCTTCATAGTCTTTAAGGGCAAAGAGAGGGGAGTAAAAATAGGCCAATTAGTGTAATTTCTAAAAAAAATTCCTTAAAGATCTTGAGCAATTGCAAAGGTGACTTTAAAATTTAAGAGGAATGAAAAACAAATGGGCTGGGTAGGAAATTTGGGGCCTCTAAGAAGATCACTTAGCCAATAAATTGCCTTTTTTATTTGAGGATCTTTGAAGTATCCTCCCAGGAGGGACTATCTTAAAGCTAGCTTTAGTTAGTAGCGTTGGGTTGTTAATGGCTTCCGAATGTACCTTCCCTATTTTCTAATCTTACTGTAGCCTCTTATTTTCCCTAATTGTTTTGTTATTTTTTCACTCTGTGTTTGAAGAGCAAACTTAAAACTGTGAAAAGTGGGAGTTTTGTGTAAACACAAGGTGATATGTGACATTATTTCAGGCTTGCCATGATCTGTTCCCCGTCTGTCACACAGACTCACGTTAGTTTGTCTGCAGCATTGTGAATTTTAGGAAAAGATTTCCGTCCTGCTTGGTAATCTCTGTGCCATCAACTCGTTGGACATCTGGTTTCAATTTACAATGTATCTGCCTGAGGGTACATAGCACCCCCAGAGTAAATAATAATAATAATGTTAATAATAATAACAATATCTATAATATAGTAATAATAGATGTAAATGAAGTACATGTTCTTGTGTTTCCAATGCGGGAGAAAACAAATTAGAAAATGAATTGCCTGGAGGTTTGCATTTACATTGCACGGATGGTTTACATTTTAAGCAACATGAAAACAGACTGCCTTCAAGGAAGACTATGAATATTTTGGGAAGATTTATTTAAACCAAAGATTTGAGGAAATGTTAAAACCAGATTAATTCTATACACAATAAAAGTGCTAGATCAAGTAATTTGGTTCAGCACCAACTGTGGGTCTAAGTATATGAGTAAAATCAGTATTTCAAATCAGGGATGGGTAAATGTCTGCAACCAACAGGAAAGCAAAATATTTTCTGAAACTAAGTGCAGATATTCACCTATCAAGGTTAAAAGAAGACGGCTCAATGGAATTGCATGGGTTGGGGAATTTTTAGACTCTAGTATTCCCACTTTAGTCTGTCTTGGAGAAAACAAAATCTTTCACAGAAAAATATCAATTTGAATAAAGCTTTCAAAGAAAGTGAGAGAGATAAATTAGTGACGGCACCAGTGATCATTAACTCCCTCATATTTTATAATAATAATCTTTATTTTCATTACAAAAAAAGAGAAGCAGCTTCAAGACACACTCCACAAGTCTGTTGACTGCACCTTTCACCCAGCTGTCAGAAGTTCAGGTTTAAGGTGCTCCTCAAAAGCAGACACAATTGCAACTTGAACTTCTGGGTCTCATCTCCTGGGCCCTGACTACCCAGCTATTAAATATTCATTCAGGTGTACGTTTTTCTTCTTCTTGTTTTTCAAAGAGAACTTCAGGGGGGTCTCAAGGTCTTCATGCAGACCTTGATGTAGAAACCTCACAGGTAAAATTCCCAATTCCCAGCAAGACTGACAGCAGCAGCAGAAACTGCAATAGGAACAATTCCAGTGCTGCAGGTGACTGGAAGTCCCTGGAAGGAGAACACAAAATTTGGTGAAGAACAAATGCCTTTTGGGTGTCCTGGCTTAGCTGGTTGAGCATTGCCTTAGAAGATGGTCAGGGAAAGGTGACATGAGGTGCTGCTGCTGGGTGACATGAGGTGCTGCTGCTCAGAACAACCCCTCTGCTGTGGGACATGAGCTGGTACATGGAATGAGACCTTAATTAGTACTGCGATGAATAAGCACGATTTGGCTTTTATGCAGTTTACACCTAGATATGTACGCACGTGAAAGGGGAAAAAAAATACTTTGTTTTTTTCTGTAGAAATATACTAAAGGGAAAATATAGGGAAGGAAATCAACATGGAATGTGTTTAAAGAGATACTCACAGAACCATGGATAGTGTTCGCATTTCACTGCCAAATACAATTACAGAGCAGGAAAGCTACCAGGGAAGAAACAGTCAAAATCCAAGTTACAAACATCTATTCAAGCAACAGAAAATATAATTTGAAAATTAAACTTTTTTGCCAAGTGAAGAAAAGAAGGAAAAGTTTCTGGAAGTTGGGAATATATGGTTCCATGTCTGAGAACTGCAAGAAATTGGAAAAACAAGTAACTAGAGGCTGAAATTAATTATTTGAGTGCTTCAGAACAGAAAAAGAGCACTTTCAAAAATGAAAACATGAATAAACATAGAAGGGGAATGGGAACCAGAATAGCATTTAATGTTGTTTTCCAACAAATTGAAAGATTAATACCTACATTACCCTGTACCTTGCACATGCCACCAAGTTTAGACAGCATCAGAAACAAAAGACCTGAAAACAAGAGGCATGAACAACAGTAAAAATAAATATAGCCATGATCCAGTCAAATATTTAATTGGTTTTAGGGAATTTTAGATCAAAAATTAATTCTTCTGGAAAAGAAACATGAAATAGATGTGCTCTAGGTGGATATAGTATTTGGTCAGGTAGCTAGTTATAATGGCCTGTTTAAACATAAAAAAAAAGCTCTAAAGATAGTGGTGGACAACCTGAACTACTTTATCTTCAAGAAAAGCAAAGGAGGAAATAAATGCAAATAAGTGTGTTTTATTCCACCTTACAAAGACATAAACAAGACGAGACATGGGAAGATCAGTGGATATTGGTGATAGAGACTTTAAAAAGTCATCACAAGACCCAGTTAAAGACACCTGTAAGTCTGGATTACAGTTTTGTGTGTGAATGGGAACTGTGGAGGAGACAGGACCATGGAGGAGTTTTAAAGGTCCCAGTCCCACCATGGCACAGTTCTGGAATAGAACCACAGTTGTGGTAAGGGGCTGGTGTTATGCTCATGCTGAAAACTGAAATTAGGCAGCCAAACCCCAGCAGAGGTGTATGAGTGGCTCTGGGCAGATCTCACAAAAATGAGGAAATCAGACAGTATTCTGCAAGATGAGATTCCACTTCTTTACAAAATAATTTACTTTAGAAGATACAAATTAAACTACGTATTCACTCCTCTGGGATCCGAATTTACTGTGAACTTCTGAGGAAAATGATTTAGGCATCACTATGGACAGCTCAGTAAAGACATCTGCTCAAATTCAATATGTAGCAGCAGTCAAAATTGTAAATTAGATGTTAGGCTGCATTAAGACCTGAATGGCTGTAATACAGGAAATATGGTACCATTTATAAATCTGTGAAACAGACCTGGAGACTCAGAGCTTTCGGTTTGTTCTCTTGATCTCGAACAAAGAAAAGAAAGAAAGAAAAACCAGAAGTCTGAGGTGGCAACAAGGGATCATAAGAGTTACAATGAGGAAACATTTAACATTGGAGTCCTTGGGAAAAAGGATCTAATTTCTAAAGAGGAAAAAATAAGCATGCAGGTAAAGGTAGAAACATATGCTGTGGTGGAAGCTGAAATGGAAATCAGATATTCTTATGTTGCTCTTTTGTACAGAACATTTCTGTGGTATTTTAAAAACACAGGCTTTTATAATTCTACTTGGTCTTGGAGATCCGCTAGAGCTACTGACATGAGGTCTGGAGTTTCAAATGCTTTTGGTCATTCAGTGTTTGCAGCAGGAGGTAATGTCTCAGGAAAACTTCGATTCTTCTCACTTTTAACACTTTTCACGTTTCTAGGGACATTTGCAAAAGGCTCATTTGTATAAGTTCAAAAACTCTCTTTAATTAAAAAGCCATCTTTGTGAATGCAAATGAATACATCAAAAACTCTCAGAAGTCCACACAACTAATAATTAATCTAGATTTCAAGGACTCTCTAACACTATTACATCATGAATACCTCCCTTATTCAAGAATGGGCATCCTTCTAGCAATTAAAAGAAAAATTTAGAAGATAATTAGACACAATTCTCATCACAATATTTTACACAGGTATATGATTTTGAAATTAGGTCAAGGGAGGGAGGGAAAATGGTGATTCATTACAGAGGCTCCAAGAAGCAGAATTACCCCATCATAACTTCTAAGTAATCTGTTTTTCTAAGTTGTCAGTGTAACAAATGACCATTGTTAATAAATTAGGAAGCCAGAGAACACCTTACAGTGTATGAGTAAACTGGGTGCAGTCTGACATCTGTCTCTATCAAAAAAATTGCCATTAAATTGTTGAAAAGTTTATATATTACAAAATCTGCAGACTGTATATTGCTTATATACCATGGTCATGGGCCATACAGAAAAAAGATGATTACTCCTTTAATGTTGCACTTGCACAACAGCAGTAACAGAATAAACCTGGGATGCCAAAGCAATTATGCCAAAATATATCAGCCCTTGCACTCTCTGAAATAATAGGGGAAGGGATGGATGTGATTTATTTTAATGGACCAGCAGAGATAATAAAGAATTGCTTAATGTCTTTCTTCACAGATTTAGATCTTTACGATAAGGTTTTTATGAAATGGAATATATAACCCAAATAAAGTGAAACCAGATTTAATGAAATTGCCTGTCAATAGCACATTCACAAGTTTGGGTTTTTTTCCTTCAGTCTGGGTGGTGTTCACACAGCCTTTTTTTGATAAGTGTTAGTAGCTACTGTATTCGGATGATTCTCTGAGCAATCAAAAGTTATTTTCTATAACTGATAGTATGGTCTGGCGGAAGACAATGTCCAATAGCTCAGCCAGGACTCAGGAGTACTGATATCCCAATTCTGACCCTGGTTTTGTTACTGATTTGCTGTTTGACCTTAGATGTAGCACGTGAGATAGTATTAAATAGGTGTAAGTAGTACCAAGAACACTGAGTTTCTCATAGCTTTAATTAATGTCTATGAAGAGCCTGAAAAAAGCCCTCATGAAGCCTGGAAGGCTTTCTAGACATCCAAAGTATTATTGTTTAAATAGTCTGAAGTTTTAACAGCATTTCGAGCAAAGTTGAGTACAATAAATAATAAAATTTCTTTTTTGTTTTAATATTCAGAAATTTCAAATTAAAAGTTTCTAAGATGAATATTTTTATAAACATACAATCTAATGTGCTCATAAGCATATATTTACTGCATTTTGCCATTTTATCTGTAAACAGTGCATCAAAATTTTGGGGGAAAAATAATTTCCGGTTCTGTATATTCCTCTGATGGTTGTACTGCTGAGCATTCAAGAGATTTCAGCAGAAACTCAATAGGATGCTTTATGTGTGAGCAGCTCAAAGATCAGTAGGGCAACCTAGTATGTGACAAGATGAATATTAAATCTGTTAGTGACGAGTGTCTCATTTCCCAGCACTGAACTGAAACTGTTTCTGATACTTTTCTGAAGAAATCTGTTAAAATCTCTGTTGATATCTGGTCTAGATGGCAGCTGAGGCCAGTGAGAACATTCCCAAGTGACTTACCAGAGCTGAGTTGGTAGTGGCAGAAGCCTCCTCCCTGGAAACGTTAAAGGCTAGGTTGGACAGGGATCTGAACAATCTGTTGGAATTACAGATGTCTCTGCTCATAGCAGGGGGCTTGGACTAGATGACCTTTAAAGGTCTCTTCCAACCCAAACTATTTCGTAGTTCTGTTTCCAAACACTTGGCAAAGACTGATTAATTAATATTCTGAAACACTTGGCAGCAGAACCATTCCTTTCTTTGAAGAACTAGTGCTGTTCCCCTAAAAAGAGTTTGTAGAGTAGGAATTCTTCAACTGTTCTAGGAATCCTCTCATTCATCTCTGCCTTCTCTGATGTGCCCTCTAATAGATCCCTGTCAAATCAGAGACAAAATATTCAACCAACCTCCATTCCCAAGCTTCTGCTTTCAGACCAAACATACACAGTTTCTGATGGGTGATTTTTTGCCTACTTTTGTTTTGAGGAGTTCTCTATTGAAGACCATTAACAGTGAGGAGAATAACTTCCGAGAAAACACTGGGTGTCACATGGGGCAGGTTCTGTTGCTCAGAACCCAGAAAGCATCCTGTTAGTCTGTATGAGCGAAGAAACTGAAAAAATACTCGATAGGTTTCTGGAAGTTATAATTGTCCACAACTTGAAATGATTAATACAAGTAGTAGCATGGAACCAAACAGGTGAGACAACAGCAACCTCCATCCCAAATACAGTCAGGTTTTAAGACCTGAAGCAAAAGCAAGCATTGGAGGGGATTTCACTGACATTGTTCATGAGTATTTTTGTGTCTGTTTGAGATGAAGGAAATACCAAAGCAATGGGAGGAGAGGAAAACAGCAGACTCAAAAGGATGTTAGAGTCCAGAGGACAAGCCAACAGAGTGAGTGTTCAGGACCAGTGCTGGCTCAGTGAGGTGATGAAGAAGTTGGTGTTGGCTGGACAAAATGTTATTGAGGCCCGAGGTGTAACAGCTGCCCTTCATTCCAGAGAGCCGTAAAGAAGCAGTTACAGTCACTTATGAAACTATAGCAGTCTCCAAATCAAAGCCAAGAAACATGTCATCACCCAAAAAGCACAGGCAAGTGCCTGGCCATTGAGGAATATTTGATAGAGTGAGCAGAGGGAAGGAGAGGACATACAGACATGGGGCAGAAGTCCAGAAAGGGAGCGTGAGATTATTTACCAGAGTTCAAGATGTGGACTGGAGGCATGGGTGAAGGAGAGCTCTCCTACTGTTTCATTTTTTGTGTGTTCAGGAAGATTAGACTTTATCAGCCTTCAAAAGTATGCAAATCTGCATGGAAGATGCTCCCACTGCCTTCAGTTTTTCTTTCTCTCTAGAAACGTCTGGTTTTTTTGTTTTAGCCAGTTGCTCAAATCCAAAGGAGGAACCACGTGCATTATTAAGGGAAAACTGTCTGCATGCTCATCTTTTCCCTGCTCTTGATCTAACAAGGCACCCTATGAGACTGAACACAGGGGATGTAGAAATATGAATCAGCATGGTACCCCACTCTGGTATCTTACAGAAGAAGACTCACAGTAAACTTACAGACCCACAAATAGTTATTTCACGTGTTTAAAGTCTTCTCTCTTCTTGAAAACTGTGAACTTGAGAAATCTGTAGAAAGGTTCCAGTGAAGTCAGTTGCTCATTTTCAGCAGGAAGCAGTATGGTCCAAATGGAAACAAAAAAGTCCATAACTAGGTGGTCCCCAAGAGATTTTCTTCCTGCAGGTACAGAGGCAGAGGAAAGCCTGTAGAAGACATTGCAGTAAGGAAAATCTCGTCTCCCTGTTGCTCCTCTCTGCTCCACTCCAGCGTCTCAACCTGTGGCATAAAAGATTTCATGATCAAAAACTTTAGATATCTTTCTTTATTTTTTCCTAGGAGTCTGAGAAAGTTTGCTGGGAAATTTTGAACGGAGTTCTGTGGGATTTGGATCAGGTACTCAGGGAGAGGGCTGAGGAAAAGATCTTGGTGGTTTCAGTGTAAAAGTATGAGGGTGGTAGTCAGAGCAGCCAGGAAATGAAATGGGGTAATGATGCACCTAATAACTTACTGAAAATTCTGCAACAGGGAATAGAGCCAAAATCTCAGTAGAGATGTGAGTCTTTATTTCAAAACAGAGCAAGAAGCCTCTTGGCAAACTTCCCAAAAGCAAGGTGTGCAGCTGAAAGAACTATTTCCAAACAATTCCAGTCCAGAAGTACAGATTGAACGGAGATTACCACGGCTACCCCCAGGGCATGACTAACCAGGACTGGTGAGGTAGATCAAGCTGGTGAACTCTCTCAAGGCTGACGTTTCAGTAACATATTGTGTGATAAGGGCCAGATCCTCAGCTGGCGTTGGCAAGGGCAGCTCCGGGGACATCAGTGGTGTTGTATCATTTTATGCCGGGGGAGAACCTGGCCCATGGAATGCACGCAGAGATGATTCATGGTTTAATACCAGGTAACACAAGGCTCTGTCAGAAAGACTTTAAACTAATAAACTGTGATAATCTAATCTTGTTATCTCGAATACGAACCACTTCATCAAGCTCAGATTAAGTCAGTATGGGCTATATCTTCCCAGCCCTTTAGGAGGAAAAATGTGGTCATTTACCATCTGGTTATAATGTGAGGGTCACACAGGAAGAACAAAAGTCTCTCAATATATATAATTTTTTGTATTCTAGAAGTTTGGGATAATGACTCTACTGTCAAGAACTATTTGTAGGAAAGTTATAATGAGGGGATATGAAGAAATAGTCATTATTCCTCTGCTCAGAAAGCTTACAGGGTTTGCAAAATAGGGTAGAAGTTTTGCTGAAATACAGCTATTGTTCAGGCTCTGATACACTGATATTTCTAATATTGCTTCATTCACTTTTTCATTTTACATCTATTTGTACAAGCTTGGAAGTCAATGCCACAAGTCAGTCTGTACTTATTTGGGTGAAACCAAAATCCCAGGACACTTGACCTCTTCCTTTTATGCAATCCTATATTGCACAAGAATCCCTGCACTCCCAACTTCAGTAACTAAAATTTGGGGTGACTTTCCCAACTTATTAATTTCCTCAGACTATTATTTCTCAGATATTGGCAGGTTATCTTTCTTTATTGTGAGAATAATTTTTTTGGAACTCAATCCTAACTCAGCTGTTGGTGGAAAGATTTTTGTTTCTAAGACAATTTGAACAGATTATTAAAATATATTATTTCAAATTCTTTCTGATAAGCCCTTAAATGAGCAAGGTAATAGGCATAAAATTGATAAAAGATACCTGGGAAAAGGAGTAAAGTAAGATATTCTACAGATGGTTAACAGAAGGTAAAGGAATAGTAGGGAGATGTAGGTTTTGCTTAGACATTAGGAAAAACTTTTTAAATATTTAACTAAGATTAAGAAAATTTAAAAATCACTCCTCTATTATTTTGGACTTATCTATAACCAAGTGTGTAAAAATTCAATGTAACGGCATGTGACAACGGATGTTGATGAGGCTTTTAGGCAGGTGCCATATTCCGGTGAAGCTAATGAGTGCCCTTTGCTTGATCTCATTTGGCTTTGGGATGCTCCACTTACCTTTTAATCAAAATCTTGCAGTCATAATTGAGCTGTCTTGGTATTGGAAGTATTAAAGGTGTGTCAAGACACTCTCTCACTAATCCAGGAAGGGACAGTCTTTCCTGAATCCCAGAGACACTTAATGGTTTATGGGACATGACTTTACTCTAGGTGTCATCTTTTAAATAGCAAGTAAAATTAAGGTCTGGCCATTTGTGATTATAAAAGATCATTAATTTCATTAAGAATTGAGGTGCTCAATTCCCTTGTATCTAATTGAATTGTGCTTAAGTTACATTTCTTTGTTTTTCTATTATTTCCTGCAAAAGAGTGATTTGTTCTGATATTTAACCTGGAGTTTAAATGATGGGACATAATATCGGTAAAATGGACAGCCTTAAACCCACATACACATCTTTGACAGCACTGAATTTGTAAGTGTTTCTTTGATATCCCTTTTTTGTTCCTTGTGATTGTACTGGCTTAATAATGCATCTATGATACAGGATATATTATGTATATGCACATACATCACTATATAACATAAAATTCATCATATGTTTGTCATTCATTAAGAATTAGACAAGAAGATAACCAGTGTGGGAACAGTCATTGCTCCTCACATGGAAAGATGTGTCTGTTTTGTTCTTTGAAACATCCAGATAATCAGCATCTGAACTGAAACAAATAGGTGCTAAGTTAAGGGACACCAAGCTGTCAAAAAATTTCTCAGCAGATATTCGTGAATGTCTAAGTAAGGAATAAAATTGTTCATAAATAACTGATAATTGTAAATAATAATTTTTGATATACCATTTCAGCTTCTTCAGTAATAATGAAAAAAATATTTTTTAGGCCCGTGAGAAAACTGTTGTGAAAGATTTTTTTAAAATAACAGACTACTACTTCTAGGAAGAAGCACTTACTCAAATGTGTTCCATTTTTGAATGTGTAACCTTTGTGGCAGTGAATGCAGTGATACAGAATGGAGTGATGCAGCAACCCCAGCTCCAAAGGGACTCCTTGCATGAGTGAGGACTGCTCCTTCAGGCCCTCAGTGCCTCAGTTTAGTAACCTGAGTCCTTTATATTGTATCCAGGGAAGTGTAGAGTATGAGCAGGTGTGCTCCTACAGGGTGAAAAAAGCAGGAAAAAGTCTTGACAAGGTAAAATTGGGAGTTCTCTTCTGATTTATGCAGTCATTAAATATCTTAATTTTGTCATGGAATATGTAAGCATACACTGTTTTTAATTGCAGATTGACTGACTGCACTGTCTTTGATTTTGACTTTTAAAAAGTGGAAAAAAAGTATATGCTATTATCCACAAAATTAGCAAAAATATTTAGACTTTAGGTTAAATTCTGGATTGTTATGTGTTGAGATAATTTTTTTCTGTGGTTACCAAGAACTCTTCTGCATTTAAAGTGATTAAATCACTCACGATCAATTTGTTATCCAAATTTTGAACTCCTTCCTCAATACAGACTCTAAGGAATCACGATGAGTTTGGATTTAATGATAACTGAATAAAGGCAGGGCACACAGAATTCATCACAGGATTTGTTCTTGTTTGAGGAAATGCACATCTTACTCAAGGATTTCTCCTCAAAGGGATATCGATTGCCAGTGACATTCTTAAAAGCGTTAGTCAAAAAGAAAGGAGTTTTTGCTATGATTTTCTAAATAAATATCTGGTTTCCTTCAAATGCCTGACACCAAGATGGAGATGGTTATAATAAAAAATAGATCTTAGAGAGTGGACTGCAACATGCCTGTTTGTAGCGTTTATAAGCGTATTTGATTTCACATTGCTCTTTTTCTTAAGCTATATCATGAACAGCTTAACTGCCTGTGATGATGAGTTCCTCTCAGAGCTCTCTGCCTGATTCCAGCAAGTCCAGCACTTGGTGCAGTTGCCTCTGTTCACCCACACTGCTCAGGCAGCTGTTTCTCCAGTGTGTGACTTGGTTGCCACAAGGCTGCACTACCTCTCCTAACCGTTTTGCTTCTTTTAAAACAATTAATAATGTATTTCTAAGTATCTCACTAGTTGCACTCCTGCAACGTTTGCAGGTTCAGATTCCTGTTAGACTTCACATGAAACTTCATCTTCTTCAAATATTCCATTTCCATGCCTGTTCGGATTGTGTCAGTGCTCTGGTAGTATTCATAAGCAAATATGATTGTAATTTAGGCCTCCTCTTGTCAATGATGCATGAGAGATTTACAAGCATTAATACGAGTTAGGATGTAAATCCCTTGCTCAACAATAGCAGAGAATAACCCCCTTCATATAGATTCTGACGACCTATGAACCAAGGGTCAAGTGGGCCGTGCCACAAATTATCTGACAGCAACAGATGCCAAAGTCTTGGGAGGTGAAAAAAATAACAAAAAACTGAGGACTAGGAAATGCTTGGTTCATTTTCACAAAGAAAAAGCAATTGCAGCTATTCCTATAACTTCATGCATCAGCCACTGACATAGCCACAAATTATAAGAAGCAAAACAAAGATTCCTTCTTGCCTGGCAGCAAACTTCCTTCTTTCTACAAAAATATACAAAAGCAGCTCCAAAATAAATAGTCATCACAATTAATTACCTACCCAAACTGAGGGCTGTGCAATAAATCTTTAAAGTTTTCAAGTACACTTTCAGTATAAGGGAATGTTTGGAGAGTCGAGCAGCAGAAACCGCAAAGTATGTCAATTCTGAAAATAAATGATGTTTTCATAACTCTGAGATAATCAGATTAGTTCTCCACTCCTTTGCCTCGAGTTTTATACCTGCCTAACTCCATTGATTCCAATAGGGGTTTAATCTATGCCACATCAGGTCTGTATCAGTCCTACATCAATTGTAAATTGATTTACACCAGTTGTAAGTTAGAGGAGGATCACATCCAGTGTAATAGTTCACAGGCCTTATGGTTTGTCCTCACATCTGCCTTTGCAGTTTATTCTGAAATCTCGTGTTATTACTCCTGGCTGTTGTAGGTTTTTCTGTGGTCCCACAGGTGTGTGAGGTCCTATACATGCAGGTAAGAGGTGCAGCTCTGAACCAGGGGACTGCAGAACACTTCAGGTTTTATTTTCTAATCTCATTAAAGGCATTTTCATTTTTTTTGAACTGAACACTGGTTTTGCCCAGGTAGTGATGAAAGTCCCAAATCCTGCATCAGTTTTTGCGCTTGTGAAACCTGTCTGTGGACACAGCACTTCACATGATTAGGACGCCCAAACAGAAGTCCTGGTGGAATTAGGGCTGTGTTGAGATAAGGGTGGAAAGGCAGAGAAGCATAGGCATCATTTCCAAAACAAAGATTTTTACAAATGAGCACCCTCACTTGTGAGAGGAATGGCCCCAGAATCTGCATCTTGCTCAGTATAACAGGAACAGTTTAGAGTTTTAATTTAGTGAAATGACTTTGAATAACCTGGGTCGACCAGGCACATCATTAGCAGATTCATCAATTCATACTAATGATGCCTCAAAACAGAGCATAAGAAACCTCAGGATTCGTATCTATTCCATAGTTTGTTGAAAATTTGAACATTGATGAAAGTACAAGCAGCATGAGAAGATATTGAAAAGATGCAAGGGGTTGTGGGTCCTCATTTTTTTGAAGATGATTCATTTGGCAAAGACTTTCTGTGAAACTGCAGGTGGCAAAGGAGGGTCTAGTTCCTGAGATGCCAGATGAGCAGTGAAACTGAGTAGCATTTGTTACGTCTAAACCCTTTTCTTTGTGTTGCAATCCCCTGTGCAGGGACTTTGGATATATGACCCCACTGGATGTGCCTTCCTCTCAAACTCCAAGTCTAAAATTCTATTAACTCAGGTTTGATTCTGAGTCTGTTTTGCCAACCCCAGAACAAACACCTTTGTTTCACACTATGTTAAATGCAGTGTTAATTAAAAGATTGTAATCGTTGCTCCCCTTCCCCCATGAAACCCTGAGACGAGAAAAGGTGATCTGTGCCTGCCGTCTGTGTAATTTATGCCTGTAACTGAGGGGATACCGGTCTTGCCTGGGTATTGCTCAGAATCACAGTTCATCAACTTGGATCACGAGCAGGGCAGGGACACCAGTCTAGGGTGGGGCAGAAGCATAAACCAAAGTGCAGAATGCACCATAGGGAATAACAGGGGCCAAAGCAGCAGGGATACAGGAGCAAACACTGCGTGATGAAAAACCATTTGTGAGGTTTTAAAGTAAAAATGAGTGCATCTCGTTAAATTTGTTTGCAGACATCTATACAACAACTGAAGATGTCATATCCTATTTCATTTCAGCCTTTTTGTTCTCGTGGCTGCCATCAGCCTTGTTTTCCCTGCAGACGCTCTTGCAAACAAGATGCCAGATCTCAAGGGGATTTCTGTTTTAGAACAAAAAATTGCAAATAAATGGAGGACTGTAAAATGTTTCAGTGGAAGGGAAATGAATAAATTACTGGGGCTCTGACCTGCTACTGTTTTCTGTTTGTATTTGTTCAGAGATTAGCGGCAAGGGAAGCTGGAAATTATTCTGCGCAGGCATTGTATTTCATGCAAGATAACGCACATTTAAAATTATGCCATCATCTTTCTTGTACTAATGTGAGGTTAATTCAAAGGCCCATTTTTTTTCTTATAGTTTTGAAGGGGGTGGATAAAATCTGCACTGGGTCCGCAGTGTTGCTGGAAACGTGAATGGAGTTCATAAGTCCTGTGGTTGCCCTGGAAAATATGCCGGTGGCCCATTTGTACCTGAATCAACAGCAGGCTTTTTTTGTGGCAGAAGAAGGTCTCCAGGCTGGAAGAGCCTTTACAGAGGTGTTTCATATGTTGTGCATATTTACAGATACCGTGGAGAACGCAGCAGGAGCAGCCAGTGAATCACCACCAGGTTTATGTGCAGTAACACAGATGTTGAAACGCCGCTGGCCGTGTTCACTTAGCCAATTTGGGTACAACCTGAAAAGATATTGCTTCCATACAGTTTGGCAGAAACAGACGTTTGGTTGCACAGGCTTAATGTTTTTGACTCTTCCAGCATTTTATTGAATGAAGAGTGTGAACATGAGTCTGATTCCCCCTTTATTTTCAAGGGAGGGAAAAAATATATGTTGTTAAAACTGTTTAGAACTCCCACTCCAAAGCAAACCCATTGGTATCAACCCATTTGAAGGGAGCAGTAAAAACACACACTTTGAACAATTTAGAGGATTCCATGAATTGCATGTATGCCTCATCTGACACAAACACTTGTTTTCTCTGAAATAATACCCACTGAATTTCGTAGAATTTGAAGCAAACCTTCTATTCAATATAGCAGCACCATGCATCAGGAAACTATGCATTTCCAGTGACCTATGAAATGTATATCGGCAATAGAGACTAAAAAATTGGATAGAAAAGAAGAATATGCCAGTCAGTGCCAGTTTATTGGAGTGCTGGTCAGTAATAAGCCAGCCTGGAGTTATCATCTAAATACCTGTACATATGAATAATTAGAGATATATATGAGTGTATATTTGTATATCGATGAGGTTTAACTCCAGCCAGCAACTAAGCACCCCCCAGCTGCTCGCTCACTCACCCCCCACGGCAAGATGGAGGAGAGAATAACTTGGTATCACCACTACTCAGCAATGAAATATCGGTGTGTTATCAACATCATTCTCATACTAAATCAAAAACACAGCCCCGTACCAGCTACTAGGAAGAAAATTAACTTTATCTCAGCCAAAATCAGGACAATTGACATAAGCACATATATCTATGCATGTATATAAATTCATTTATGTGTATTTATATGAAAGAAGATGCATGTGCAGGAAAAAAATATATTGAAAGGGAAATCCAAGTAATCTTTATGCTATTTGGAACGAAGGAAAATCTGGGAAAAACAAGTCTAGCTGAAAGTAATAAAGTAGTGGCAAACCTTGAATGGATACCCTTTTCCATGTATTTCAAATAATTTCTTGGACATCCCATTGGCCATCATTATTTACACGGAGCTTTCAGTAGGAATAACTATCGCACCTACCAGCAGGTGTGAGACCTACTTGCAACACTTCAAGCGATGATGAATTTTGCTCATATTTGTAACCTTTCACTTTACAGCTTTGACATTTCATAAGATAAAGTGGAAGGTGTTTATTGCTTAGTAAGTCTTGTTAAATGGATTAAAATGTGAAGTAAAAGCTTAAGTCCTTTCATGTAGCATAGATTAAGTTTAGATTGCTTTAGATCCTGTACACCTAAATCTGCTATACATACAGAAAAATACATATATCTATAGAGAAGCAAAACTTTCTGTCAGTGAAAAGCCTGCCAGAAACAAGTCAGTTCAGGCAAAGATACAAGTGCCTACTTTGCCTAGGAGAAATATTCTTGTCACATAAAAATCCCACCATTAATCAAAAATCACATTATAGCTTCTGGAATGAAGTTTCCTTTACTACTCTTTAATAATAAGTCTAAGATAAGATAAAATTGGTAATTGTATCTTCTCTTCTGATAGAAGATAATACTAAAGTGGTATAGAAATTTGAGTTACAAGAATATATTCACCCTGCTAATAGGCTTCCATTATGTGGTCTTTACTGATTTATTCATTACACATTTTCCCCACATATAGAAAAATTTAATTGAAAGTTACTTATTACATTGTTACAAAATGTTAACTAGAAAGTTTTCTTTAATCAAATGATCATTAATGCTGGGAGAGCTGGTTTATTTCAATAGCGGATTTATCAGGAGCAAGAATAACACAGGCATTGCCGACAATGATTTCACAGCACTGTTTGTTATGTGAGCACTTTCAGGGACTAAACAGATGCTTTTTCAGCTTGCTGGGATAGTATAATACTTTATTTATATTTATGACTTTTTATGATCAAAGTTCTAATGACATGTGAAATGCAGAAAGGTATATAATATTGTGCCTTATCAAAGGAATGACATTACCAAGGATGGTAAGAGCTTGTAAAGTCAGATTCTGCCTCGTGCATGTCCCACAGAAGTAGGTGGAAGACAAGTGTTCACACTGTCTCAGGCAGGAAAGCAACTTGGCATAATATCCTCCAGCAAAGAAAGAAGGAAAGGGGAACATAAACTCGAAGCTGTAGCTGTATCTGTCACTTTTGCATATTTTGCATTCCCTGAAGGTTTTCTACAAGTCTGGTATTACTGTAACCCCCAGCAATAACATCACCCATACCCTTGGGAAAACTGAGGGCTCTTCTTCTAACTGGACCAGTGTCCCTTTTTCTGAGGTCCTATGCAAACAGAAAACTAAAACAAATCTATTGCCCTGAGGATGAGGCACAAGAGATATTCCCAAGTGGACACACTAAAGCAAAGGAAAATCTCCAAGCAGGCAACGATGTAAGTGCACACGGCAGACATTCCAATCCTGTCCTATGCAGCATCTTCTTGAATGAATTTTAACATATAACTGCATATATAAAATCTATCATAAAGCATGTAGGATCGTCCCATTACACACCAGATTTAATTCTCTGCAGCCAGCCCAGCACCCAATGGTTCCCACAGCATCCAAAGAAGGTAAGTACAAACCTGCCTTCTTGCGTAGTCATTACAGACAGACAGATACAGCCCACCCATAGAGTAGATCCAGGCACCCTCCTTGACCTTTTAAGACATGTTTGCAAATATTTCATGTGTTTGACAATAACCATAACTACGCTGTAAACATCTCTTTTGTTTCTGATTGCACACTGCTGAAGAACTGCAGAAAACTGAGTCATTAGGTACATTCATAAACTCCGTGGCTGGCAGAACCGCAGTCTGATTCAGACTCAACTGAGTCTTTGTTTCCACAGTAAATTCGGTGAAAATCACAGAAGCAGAGTTGCTACTGGGAGAAATACCCTGGCCAGCTAAAGCACAGAAATAAATGAGAAAAATTCTAGCTGCAAGTTCAGAGACATTGACCCACATGCTAATTTGAAATAGAGACCTCATGCCCCTTGTTACCTCGTATCAACCCTGAGAGGAAGACACTGCTGCCCTTTAGTCTCTGGTAACCATTCTGGGACCACAAAACCAGTGATTAAGAAGATATGTATGATATAATTACATGGTCACATGCATTGAAATCTCCAAGCAATTTGCCATGGCCTATGAAACTCTGGGTCACTTCCAGTTCCAGCTGTAGCCGAGTGAATGTTCACTGACGGCACAAAATTCCTGTGCAAACCTTACAAAATGTTCTTTTACTGTTACATGGGCACGGTGGTGCCCTTCACCACTGCTGCTGGTTCCATCCCAGTAGCCACATTACCCTGCCCTCAACACCCTCTTCCTAACCCCACGGGAACGCGAGCAATCCTAGAAAGGATATAGCAAAACTGCACTAACGCAAGCTGGTTACTTACTTTGTTTTCCTTAATTTGATGGTTTCCTTCAAGAGCTTCTTGCAGTAAACAAAACTGAATGGTGGTTATTTCTGAAGCTGCTCATACCCTGTGTGACTTGGCCTCTAGCCTGGAGCTCTGCTTTGCAACCAGCCTAAGGAATTATATAAGAAAACCACACATGCTCAGTGATGTTACGCAATATCTGCAGAGGGTTATAATTGTTAGGAGAAGCCAAATTCAGAATTGATGAGTAAGGCATTGCTGGGGAGGCAAAGCCTTGCTCTGAGTTACACCCATGCATAGCCAGCAAGTCGAGTTGCTTGCAAGTTGCACTTATAATGGTGACCCTTCAGAGCAGGAGTTAGCCTAGGGAAGCTAAGCTGGAATAATTTAAAAGTCTCTCCCACCTCTCAAAGCCAAATTCTTCCTTGCCTTAGACCTCTGCTGATGTCAATAGATTTGTTGAGACTGTAAATCAGGCCAGAAGTTGGCCCTTGTTTGGTCCAATTACCCCATAATAAACTCCCTGAGGACTACCGTACTGATGCGTGATTTGTATCCTTTCTCCTCTGAAATGGTATATTTATGTTTATAGATTAAGTTAGCAGTTCTAAGGGAGGGGAAAGGCTGCCTGAATCATTAACAAATGGGAAAATCCATATATTTGAAACTTGGTATGAAATATTTGCTTTTGGGCTGTAACCTTGTGTACTACTAAACTGCTGTCTAAAGTAAATATTTACAGCCAAGTTGCAACAAGTCCTAAGACTATGTGATTTTCTGTGTGGAAACACTGACACATAAGGGTGCGACTTTCCCCCAGTAAAACACCGCTTTAATTGTAGGTTTTGTAAGCATTATCAAGCATAATCTTGAAATTAATTTTTAAGTGCTTGCTAATGATTTTTAAGCACGTATCAAGCAGCTGGTTTTGTGTCTGATTCCCAAGTTCTTAAGCAGACAACTGTTTTCCTTTTAGTGACTTTGTCAGGCTTAACTTGGGATTAATTTGACTGCAGGTGTCAGATAAGCACAGTATTTTAGCAGCACTACCGAGAACCATGTGGACAAAATGCAGAAGCATGAAAGCACGTTGGTCAAAACTCTGAAAGATTGATGGAAGTGAGTTATGCCGCTTAAATATCTTTGTCTGCCCAGAAAAGCTAAACTTGCAAGAGGGGTGTAAGGTATGCTGCAGCCAGAGTTTTGCCACGTTCCCTGTTAGCATAAATAACTGGTCAGGCTTTTTTTAATCGCAATTTCTCTGTCTACATAAAATCTAGCAAGCAAGCTTCATAAATCATACAGTGACAGCTAGCGTGGTTAGTCAGTGCTAAACACAACTGGACTCTTCTTTTTAAGGCTCTGCTTCTTAGGTCGCCTGCGTCAGCAGTACTCTTCAACAAACATCTGCAGTTCATCTTATCGTTTGAAGAAATATATGAGTTTCTCCATCAGGGTGGTTTTTTTAGCTTCAGCTTCTTGATTTGTTTGAACACCATCTGCTACATATAAAATGCAGAGAATTTGTGAAATGTGCATGCAGTGAGAAAATTTTAATTGTATTAACCTTTCTCTTTTTGATCAAGATAACTTCTTGCATTCATCATCTCCTGATATGTTAAGTAAGCAAATAGATGCGTCTAAAGTACTGTCCAGATATTTTCTTTAAGATCTTCTATCTCTATAATACACGAATACCTCGGGCACAAAAACAGAGTCTGTCCCTTCCAGCATTTAAGAGTTACTTTTAATACAGTTCGAGTTACACATCCAGAAAGAGTTTAGGAGTAGTAATCTCTTTTACAGATTTGCTCTCATCTTATCACTCTGCACCTACGCGTGTATTATTTGCATTGGGAAAAGAAAAAAGGAAAAAAGTTAATTGTTCCTAGAATTAATCACCAGAAGACAAATAACTCTGTCGATGGCTGCAGCTCGCTGCCAGCAGCCCAGGCTGAGCTGACGTGTGTCATGGCATGCGATTGCCACAGGGTGGTAGGAGAAGTGCGGCTCCGCGGCCACACCAGCCCACAGAAGAGAAGGAAAAGTTTGGAAAGGGCGAAGGAGGAATCGCTTTCCAGTTAGTCTAAACAGAGGTATCAAAAATAAGGTTTAGCTCATGGCAAATCCAGATGGTTAAACATTTGACCCATATCTAATCCCTCTGCCAAGCGTGCACCACCACCATCACCGCTGTCATAACACAGCACAGGCACTTAAAATCACTTCAGTTCCAAGAAGCAGCACGCGTTTTGGAGAAAATTAAATTTTAAAGCATGTTGGAGAAATAGAAAACACGGTCCTGACAACATGTTATGGCTCCAGGTTTGAGAGGAGTGGTATCATATATACTAAAATAATTCCTTGGGACTGCGGCTTGCTGCTGTTCTGTGCATTTTGTTATGATAATATTGTACAAAACACGGAGCAGTGCTTTGATCTTAAAAGATTATTTTGCTGAGACCTATTTATGTTACTTAACCATTTAATAAAAGGGTGGGGACTTTATTTGCAAGAGGAAAAAGAGATCAGATAAAGAAATTCTGCCTCTCTTGTAAGTCGTAATCACTGTACTGATGAGTCCTACGGGTTATTGATTACTGATGGTGAAATATAAAGGGGAAGGATCAAGCGACTCTGTGCAAACTAAATCCTTGGGTTTTGGCAATTATCTTAATGCCACTGATGTTCAGATTTGGTTTCAAGGGCGTCTTACTTGAAATACAGATTTCCACTCATTTATATTAGAGACTATCAGAGACACCTTGATTGAAAAATAAATAAATAAATAAATAAAATATTAAAGTAGGAAACATAGCACGTGTTTTATATAAATATAATGTATAACTTCCAAATGCCTTCATGTTTTATTTGGGAATTAATATAGTTATGTCCAACTAACAGACAAGGACGTGAGAGGAATATCGAGCTCAAGACCTTCAGGGTATGAAACAAACTACATATTCAAAAACGGGCAAGGTTTATGTACTATAGTATCACGTTTTAAACAGTTCATTAAAGAAACCAAGTGACAACAGAACAGTGTGGATGATATAAAATAATGTAAACCTTCCTTCAAATATCAAACAATTTTTTCTCTGCCTCAACTCACTTTCCACAACAGAGTGAGTGAAAAATCCATAGAGAATAAAACCAGTGATCCCTTTGAGCAAGGATACAAATTTGCCTAGATATGTCAACCACACAGATTTATGGGACAAGGAGTTTTTCACCCTGAAGAAAAAAGCCTTCTTGTCAGTCATCTATAAAAAAAGCTGAAAATAAAGCTCTTGGAGTTATTTCTATGTTTTGGGAATTACAAGAAATTTCTGTTTAGGGTTGTTGGGGTTTTTTGTGGCTTTTTTTTTTCTTTAAGCTTTGCCATAACCATGGAATAGTTCTCTTCATGGATGTATAAGAAACACTTGTGTTGTGCTGCTATTAATGGTATGATTTGTTAGTGTACTTTTATGTATGGAGTGTCTGCATCTGGTAAGGTCTACAACTGTACCTCCTTGACAGTGCCAGATGTTGTGAAGATAAAATACCTCCTGTGCGAGGAACTGCTGGAATCAGGCTCCATGATAGGTGTTCTTAATACAGTTTAAAAAGGCATCTGTCTTAAAATAATTTCAACATCTTACTTTTCTATTTACTGTTTTGTCAGACCTTTCTTGTTACTGGGGAAATATTTTAGAGCCCCTTTTAACTTGATTTTAAAATTGCACTTCAGTTTCTTCCACATTGGTTTTATGGTTTGTTTGGGTTGGGTTTTTTTTTAATTCTAAATGATTTACCTGATGAAAGGGAGAAAAGGAAGAAAAAGTTTGCTATGGGAGTCAGCTGAGGTTAAGCATATTGGCTCAACCAAGCAAAAAAAAAAAATTGTCAGCAAGTATTTTTAAACCAGGTTAGCCATGAAAGAGCATGGAAAATAATGAGTCTGAATTTAGCCAAGATTTGTTCAAAACATTACAGAGGGGAGACAAGAGGGCTGATAGAAGGCAGGAGAAGAGCCCTGCTTCGCTATCATACCCCATAACTCACTGCATTGTCAACCTCTTAAAATAGTAATGATACTTGACCCTTATTAGTATTTCTGGGCAATATATGAGCTTGAGTTTCCTTGGGTGAAAGATAATGCCTTAGACCACCCTTTAGACCACCATTCTATCTAGTTATAGTACATATTAATGTTATTCTTGGGTCATTTAACTTACTCTCAGTGAAGAGTGGAGAATGGTGCTAAGCTGTAAATCAGCTCTGTCCTGCAATGGATTTGTGCCATAAGAGATCATCTTGAAAATTCCAGCCTTGCCTGACCATGGTAAAGAGATTATGGTATGTAAAAATTCTGCTAAACATAGCTTGTTTCATTTTTGTGCTTCTCTGCTTGTCTGCCCGGTGAGGAAATGTTAAGACCCGTTATGGTGGACAGTGCACTGAAAAGGAATATTGCCATAATAAACCCCCCAGGGCTAAAACTTTTACCATATGTGGTTAAACTCTCCATCTTTTCTAAAGGTGAGCTGCAGCAGGGAGGAAATTATTAAAGAAGGCCACTGATACTGTGCATAAAAATTATTTTTTTAATCCTCAGGGAAAAAGAAATGAGTTCATAAATGTATTGTGCTTAAAAGGTATCCTCTGAGTGCCAGTGTTCACACCCCAAATGACAGACTGAAACGTTCAGTGGCATTAGTCCATTTAACTAAATCCTGATTACTTGAGATGAATTCATTTAAAAAGCAAATGTACTGCTACTCCCTTAGCAAAGGTTTCACTAACTGTTTCTCGAAATCATAAATATTTTTTCCACACTGTTCTGGCAAACAAATAATGTTTACCTTCAGCTTCCTAGGGAAGATTTGCAGATAAGTCCCTAGTCTGTTTTGCAGATGTGCCTTGGTGAATTTAACAGTAATATATACTGTCATCACAGTTGTCTTCAAATCTTTGAAATCACTTATGCCTTTTACAATACATATTTAATTGAATGTCTAGCTAGCAGATATGTATATGTATCTCACATTTGTGGGTGGGCATGTGTGTGCCTAATACATATATTTAGCACTTAAACATGGTACGATGAGTGATTGAGAAATGCCTAGGAGAGAGATATTTTATACATGCACGTAGAGTCAGTAAATGCGTAATCTCCTAAAACAGCCAGAGACAGAGAGGAAAGTGGAAAGACATCTGCAAATTAACAAATCATCTATCTTTGGGGTCATTCACAAATTAGTTTTGCAGAATAAGATAGAACAAAAACATAATTCTGATGAGCATTTGTTCTGGCTATTTATCACATAAAATTGTGTAACAATATTAGACACAGGAATTTTTGCTCAGCTTTTTCCTTATAGTATTACCGTGATTCCACAACTTGGTGCAGATGTTTCATGCTGAATAATGTCCTTTAGTTGACATTTGTGCTCTTACTGTCGAACTTTTAAGTAGCTGTGATGCATATATTCCATAGGAACTCTACAGGGGGGCAAGGGGAAGGCAAATAAAAAACAAAATCTGTTTTAGGAAAGGAAACTTTAAAAACCTCTTCCCCTCCTGCATAAGTGGAGTATTCTCTACATTTAATTTGCTATTTTTTAATAGCTACTCGTAATTCAAATTATTGCTCTGTAACAGAGGCTTTTGAGGAAACCTGAATATTCCTGGGATTTAGTTAGTGTTTGGAAGTGTGAGCGCTTCCCTGCTGCAGTGAGGATGCCACGTCCCTCGGTTGAGACGTATATACTAAAACCTATTTCACACTGTATGCTTATTGTTAATTTAATTGCTTTAATGGCGCAAATTGTTGCATTTATACCTCAAAAGGCTATTGTTGTTAAATTAATTGAACAGTTTTGAAGTTCATTTTTCTCTGTTAATTATTTAAAAACAAAATCCTAAGTCTTAAAAGAGCAATTTACTTCTGAATTAAAGCTAAAGAAAATTTTATGTTAAGTAAAGCATAAATTAATTTGCTATCACAAGATGAATCTTGTTCAAAAAAGTCAGACAATCAGTATATTGATTCCCTCAATGCATATTTTTCATTTATTGATATTATAAGATTATGCTCAAGCCCGCAGCAAAAAAAAAAAAAGGAAAAAAAAAAAAAGAGAGAGATAAAGAATAAAACTGAAACTGCACGTAAGTATGGAACCTTAGCTCAATTTTATCCTGGCAAAATATTTTTATAAGTATGCCTTAATTTGGAATTAGTCACATTAATTCTAAATTTTTAATTAATTTCTTTTTATGCTTGAAGCAGCATTGCTTTCTTATTCATGTGCCTTTAAAAAATAGCCAAGGAATTTTCAAGAATTTATGCAGAATTCTTTATAGAACCTGTGAAAATATATATACTGAAAGCACAGTATATAAACATATTAATCAAATTAATACATTTTTCATTTGTAAGTCATCCTAGATGTTTGTGAATACGTTCCAGAATGAAACTTCAGTAGAATTTGAACAAGTTTGTTAAGGATCATATTCCCTACAGGCCTAATTGCACTGAAATCAGTGGAATTATTTCAGAGGAGAATTTGATTCTTTGTTACTGAGTGCATTTTTCGAATCTACAATAACATTATGCATGCCCTTCCACTTCCTATGTTTATAGAATAGATTGGCAAATACGGTGAATTTGTATTTTACTCTGCTGCAAAACAAAAAAAAAGGGGGAGGGGAGAGAAAATAAAAATCTTGTTTCTACTGTTTTCTGAAGTTTTTGGGGCCAGTTCACGTAAGACAAAATCCCAGGAGGCTCAGTGCATATTCACTCTTAGGCCAGCATATCCAATGCACTCTTTAGTCTTAGATTAAGGAAGTAAAGCACTGCAAATGAATTTCACATCCAAAATCATTCAATTTGTCCCCTTTGTCTTCCAGAATCCTAAGCATATGGGACCATACTAAGTATAGCAAAAATAGCTGCTGCTATAATCATAATTAGTACCTATTAGCCCTTCCTAGGTGCAAAACCCCAGTGATGAGAGCACAGCACGAGAACCTAGATAGAAGAGGATTTGAAGTCTCTGTAGTACAGGATTGTTATTGCTGCCCTTGCAGGTTCACCAAACGCAGCGAGTGAGGGGGAATTGCTGGGCTTGGGAACCAGATCCTACGTGCCTTTCCCATACACACAAAGATGTACAGACTGAGATCTTTTTTACCTCCTTGCTAAGCCATTTCTTCTTGTCCAAATATGCTTTCTATAAAAACCTGCTCATACATTTCTAATCATTTTTAAAGGATAGCATTATTAATTTTTAATAGCTTAGGTATTAAAATTTGTTTTTCAGGATGATGGAGACATTGTTTTATTCTTAGTCACATAGTGGATAGCAGCTGCTTTACAGAGGCTGGAATAGCTATTCGGTGACCAACTTAATGTCTGAACTTTTTGATGAATTACTTTGGCAGGCTTGTCTTTGATAATATATATAGGTTAGATGCAGATTTCAGCTGCCTTTCCACAAAACGCTGAAGTTATAGGCAATAACAGATCTAAAAGACGTCAGTGAAANCAAGTGAGAATATGTGATATATTGTCTCCTATATAAATTGGGGATTTATTAAAAAAAAAAAGAAAAAAGAAGAAAAGAAAACCCAAAAGCCACAAGACATGTTTTCAAAAGCAGAGATTCTGAATTGTGCGTGAAAAATCAGCGTGGACCGATATTTCTGCATGGGAAAATCTGCCCCTGTGTGTAGGCAGGTCAGTGTGGAGCGCGGCTCGCCCCGGCAGCACGTGGCTGCCCGGGCTGGAGGAGAGGGGACCCGGAGCCCGGAGCCGGAGCCAGAGCCAGCCCCGCGACACCGCGCCAGCCCCCGCGGTGCCACGGCCACCGCGGCCCCGGGGCGAGGGACAGCGCAGCCCCGATCTCCGCACCTGGGCTCCGTCCCCCTGCACGAGTGTCAGAGCGCAACGCGGGGCAGTGCTGACACCGAGCGGGGACCTCCCAGCTCTCCCCTCCGCCCGTCGGGGTTTCATTAAAAAAAAAAAAAAAAAAAAAACCCCCCTAGCANNNNAAAAAATCCCGTCTCGCTGCCCAGACTCAAGCATTTGGCCATTGCAAGTCGTTCTCAAAAATCTGAGGCTGTCATTTTGTTCAGGGCTCGACGTTATCCCCATTGGCTTCAAGCATAAAATCAGGTGAGAGCCAGAGACAGCTCATAAAGGTGAAGTCACACATGATAAGAAGAGTATAGATATCATAACCTGCGTGAGAAGGAGAAGGGAACAAGGTTATGATCATTGTCTGAGGAGATCTGTTCAAACAATGTAATAGAAAGCTGCCCCCTTTAAATAAACATTAAACTTATGCTAGAGGGTTACAATTTGCAGTTCCAGCATGATCTTTTGAGGTGCTGTGGATACATTTAATATAAAGATGTCTGTACAGTTTCCCAATTGCAAGGCATATCTTGCACCACAAGCTCTGCAGCTACTTTTTTTAATCAATAGCTCATAAGTATTCATTAAAAGATATGTTGGTATTCTACCCACTAAACTTATGAAGTGATAGCTACAACCCCATTAAAATCAACATTTACCTTTGAGTCTTTTTTTGAAAATGACAAAACACTGGGACTCTTAAAGGAATTTTAATTTATTACAAGAGATTTGGATGTATGTTATATACACTGCTACCAATTTTTCCACGTAATTAACCCAGTGAAATCTGTTAAGAAAGCAAAGCAAAACTGTGATTTAACAGCCAGGTCCACCACATGAATATGCAAAGGGAACAAGGGAAACTTTACCTCCTCTGCAAAGAGCTGCCCAGTCCTGACCCTCACCCACAGCCTGCTTCTCCTGCAGCCAGCCTCTGACACCGCCACTCATTTCCATCAGTTATCCCAGGATGAAGGTTAGCTGGTCACCTAGATTAGCAAAGGAAAATATTCTTTAAAAGGTGAAAGCCCTTCTGCGTGTGGAAACATTTTGATTGCTGTTAAAGAAATGACTACTCAAAGCCTAGATATAATTAAAAGATTGGGTGTATTTTTATATACACTGACTGGTCTACATGACTGAAAATATGTCATTTTCATTGTGATTTATTTTACAGTTAAAATAATGCACTACTTTTTCTCCAGAGTGATGTCTATTTAATTTATTACCTGAAAAACAGATTAATTTCAATCAAATTTTTCAGTCCCAAAGAAAAAAAAAGTAGATACTTAGAGGCCAAAATAACTGACACGTTGAATACAGACCTGGATACTGAGATCTGAAAACTCGGACAGACTTAGATGATCATTATATATAACACTCAATAATTCAAAATTCATGCATATCTCCTGATGCAAAAGTTATTACCATGCCTCTTTTTAATAAAAAGATGTGAAAGTAAATGTAGATGGAAGGCCAAAATTGTTAAAGGAATTATGGGAATTGACTGATCCTTTCTTGGCAGTACTGGCTGAAGAAAAAAAGTGTCATCTACCCCAGCTGAAATCCTCAAGCCTAATATCCCACTACTTGGAGATTTTTCCCCACTGCTAAAAAATTGGCTCAGTATTCCATTCAAAGCAAGTCTCATCCACAAGATCTCGTCCCCACTGTAGACTGATGTGTCTGCAGTGAAGAGGCTGCATAAGGCCCCCATGCAGCTCCCAGTTCTAGAGGTGGGAAGTGGTCCGGGGGAGCAGCCCTGTCCCAGCCTGTGGGCTCAAAACCTCCCCCAGGAGCAAAGCCCAGAGGTCCATGTCCCTCCAGGGAGAGGAGGAAATTGAGGTCTCCCTTCCCTGGCTCTGTGTTTGGGCTAGCGAGCACAAAAACCCACCTTGGCAAACCATCCCCTGATTATTTGCTGCTTCTTTTTTCTCTCCCAACTTGCCCAAAAATCTCCAACCACACAATTCAAAATAATTCAATCTTAATTTTGAAGTCATTGCCAGGTAAGCAAAATGCAATTTTTTGGCTCGTGTCCTCTTTTCAAGAACAGTTCACTCTGAACAATCCAAGGCTGTCCAGCGCATGTTACTGGGCAGCTCTTCTAGTCTTGAACAAAATAATTCGCAAGCGGTTTTCAGCCCTGCGCCATACATTCCCAAGCAGCTCCTCCTCCCAGGTGTTAATCTTTCTGCTGCCCAACTCAATTTTGGCTGCTGTGATGGATTTTTTCCACTGCTTCAGAGTACTGTCACTACAAAAGGAGTCAGCTGTGTCCCTTGTAGCTTCAAGGGATCTCTGAAGGTGACTTACAGCAACAAGTGTGTTCTAGAGAGACATTTATTTGGCAGCACTGTATCACCAATCAGACCAGGAAGTTTTCCCTCAGATTCCTTACATTTTCCATCTCAGTGTGCAGCTCACTGCAAAGCAGTGTCTTCATGCATTGGATATTCTCCATGTCGTTGCATTGTCCAAACGATTTTTTACTTGAATGATATATTTCCCCAAAGGAATAAAATAAAAATATACGGTGCCACAGTAATTGACAGAGTCCAAGATTTTGCTGCATTGTCATGTATTATAACTGTATACTCGTATTCTCCCCATGCGGCTTATTCTACATCAGGTTTTAAAAAAAATAGAAAAAAGAATGCAGGAAAAAATCGTGTACATTAACCATTTTCCTGCTTCTTCCTCTTCCCTGCAAGCCCAAGGAGACTCAATACCATGGTACACACTCAGACCAAGCCACTGTGTGGCAGCAAGTAGGAGTTTGGGGACTTGAAGAGCTGGTTGTGAGCTGTGCTGGTCCACATTTGGGCTCAATGCACCTGGTGACAGACATCTGCTTTATTTAACTACATACTCAGAATTTGGTTAAACCAAAGCAAACCAAATCCTGATGTGCATTGTTGGTTCTGCCTTTGGTTTGCTTGTTTCTTTGCAGTTTGAACCAAATCTGCATGGAGTGATTATGTTTTAATTGACAGATTTCTAGAGTATGTTTTGAGGGATTTGCAGAAGTCTTTTAAGTGTGAATGTGATGTTGGCCACTAAATTCAGGCATGGCTCTGGATTTAAATTTTCACCAAAGACTGAGGTTAGGTTGTTGTTTTGGGTCTGGATCTCATTTAAGTTGAGCATGATTCAAGCTCCATGTAACAGATGACTCCTTTATCCTAAATTTCAGCAGCAGGTTTTAGAGCACCTACCCTGGGTCTCTGGAACCAAGCTCAGGTTGAATCATGGCTTAAGAGTGACAAGTGTTCTCTAGTAGCTGAGGTGTGGCCATCAAATGCAGTTGTGTATTTGCACAACATTGACACTGAAGATCTGACCTCATGACCAATGTTTTCACACAACACACTCTCTTCTGGCTTCATGAAGAGTGAGGTCTTTGGTTTTCTCCAGAACATGTAAGACTCTGTTGTATATACACCAGAGCTGCCTGGAAAGCTGTGGTCATCTACAAAATAACTGCAACGTTTCCTTTCTTTTATTCTTTCCTTCTTCTTTTTATAAAACAGTATCTATAAAATTCTTTTCTTCAGATGAAAAAGCTCTTACACCTGCAAAAACAGAGCTCTTCATTCACAGCCACTTAAAGTAAATATACACTAATCTGTTTTGCACTCTTTTAATTTTTTTTTTAATGTATATTGCTCAGAAATCATCAGGAAGCCCAAAGACTGACATTTACCTACAAACGAATCTACCAGGAGTGTGCAACATTGCAAAATTCCCTTTGGGGTGCGTGGAGGAAGCACTGCCAGGAGCGTTGCCATCCCCAACCCCATCCACTCCTGAGCTCCCTGCTTCAAACAGCTGCTGCCTGATGTGCCCATTGCTGTGGAGGGCTTTGACCTGAGTGCTCAAAGCTGGACACAGGGGCCTGACCTCGCGTGGGCCACGGAAGAGTCGTGGCAGGGGAACAGCTCAGCCCAGTGGCGTGTAAGCAAACATCTCCATCAGTATGTGAGCTGCCCTGTGAGTCAGGTAGTCCAGCAGCAGCCTCTTCCCCTAATTGTTTGTCCTCTGTAATTAATTAAAGATGAACTGGCAAGTAAACTCCACACTCCCAAGTTTTCAATGCGTTCAGCATCCAGAGCTGGCAACTTTTCTCCAGCAGCTCTCTAATAAATACCATCCACAGGAGTTTTGTGCACAATTTCTGTGTCTCAGGCTCGGCTCAGGCTGTGCTTGCAACACAGTTTCCAGCTGTTCAGCTCCAATTTGTGCAAGGAGCAAAAACCATTTATGAAGCTTCAGCAGCAGTTTATAAATAGTCACATGGTAAACAGTGGGTTGTGCTGGGTACAAGAAAATTCAGCAGAGGCGTCGCCACAGAGAATATTATTGCTTATTAGGAGCTAAAAGGAGCCTGAGGAATGTTTCCCAGCATGGCAGCTTTCTGCAGATCGGTACCCTCCTGCACAGGCAGGGCCGTGGTGCGTCTCCCTGCTGGGCTTCCCAGTGCCTGCGGTGGTGCCGGGGCTGGCACGGCATGTGGAGCAAGGAGGAAAACCCACATCCCTTGGGCGTGGGGTGTAAGTCACTATGGCCACACAAGGAGCCCCAGTGTGCCTACCAAGCACTGGTTCACCTGAGGAGCAGCCAGTCCCACGCTGAGCAAATCCCGAGGGTGCCGGGAGGTTTCTTTCCTCCACAGCACCAACTGTGTAAAGAACACTGCATTTAGACTATTTAGACTACAAAATTTCTTATTTCTTTTTTTTTTTTTTTTACACAGGCCAACAAACAGCCATCATCTGGGAACAATGAGAGCTGTCAGGACGGGGGAAGGGAGCCGGCCAAACTGCGAGCGCGGGCTTGAGAGCTGACGGAATGAAAGAAACACTCCTCAGGAAAATTTTGCCCTGAAAAACCCAAACTTCATTAGCTGAAAATGAATGCTCAGTCTATTGAGATGTGCCCGGTGCCCAGAGAGCAGCATAGCAGGGATAGGTGACCTATTTTCCCTGGAGAGGAGTGAGAGGTTGCTCTCTATCGATCCCACCCTTCCTCTATCAGTTTATATATTAGGTCCTATGGCCTGTGGAGGAAACAGCCAGTAATGGAGTGAATCATTCACAATGAATAAATCATCTAACTAATTTAGCTTGTTTTTCTTCTCATGGCTCTTCCATAAACAGATCACCATTTCCCTGAAGTTATTCATTATTATTGCTATACAACTTGCCATTTCAGGATGTTGTTTTCTTTTTCCTCTATGTTTTTAACTCCTGCAAGTTCACAAAAATCTGTTAGCTCGGTTATGACAGGACAGATGAATTCCATGAGGCTGTTCCTAGCCCCACACAAGATGAGCTCAGCATGGCTGTTGCAGATATTTGCATCAATAAACAGAGAGAAAAATTGCATTCTGTAAGCTCCAGGGTCCAAAGTTCAGTTTCTACAGATCTACATGTCCTTCAGGACAAAGTCTCCCAACACCTCTGTAACACAAATACCCTCAGTACCAGCAAAGAAAAAATACTTGCATTCACACAAAGCATTTCTAAATCAATTTATATCATATTCTGGCTAGCAACCATCTCAATGAACAGCATATGTAGGGTGGTATCACCTAGAGGATCACTTGGCTTTGTCTCTTGCTAAAATGATGGCAAAACAATGGAGAAAGCTGCAGTGCGGGATTCAGATGAAGTCTGTGGGATTCAGATGAGGTCTGTGGGATTCAGACTCCATGGTCAGCATCTGAATGGATTTGGAGAGCCTGGTGTGTGCTCCAGCAGCTGCCTGCTGGCATGGATGGAGTGTGCAGAAGGAGAGGAAGCCACGGGGCTGAGGACTGTAATGGGACTGGGGTGGTCTTCTCTCTCTGGAGATGCCTGTTCCCCCAGCAGAGAAACCAGTGGAGCAAACCCCTGAAGGCTTCAGGCCTAAGTACATGCCCATATTTCTTTCAGCTTGCGTGTGTATGTTTATATTTTTTTTTGCTTGCTCTACATGAGAGCACTTCACCCTTTCATGAAGACTTGATGTAAACAAAAGAATAAACCAGAAAACAAACAGGTGGCAAACGGCACCCAGACTAAAGCACCACCTGCAGCACAAAAATACCAGGCAACTCCCACGCACCCCCTCCCACCCACCACATCAATGGGGAGGCTCGGTGGCAGCACAGTGCTCTGGCTGTTAGCAAGCACCAACACCCAGGTGCCAGGCAGAGAAAATTCCTGACTGCATAGAAAATAGGGAAAAGCTCCCATCCTTGCACTGCAGGATGGAGCTCCAGCTCCAGCGTTTCACGAGCAGTCTCTGCAAGAAGAACTAAGAAAAGAAAGAGTCCAGTCATGCCAGATCTCAAGCTAAGCAGTACTGATGAGTGAAATTTTACACACAAGCTAATTGCAAGCTGATGCAAGATGCAATTGAGTGGTGTGATGCTTCTCTGCGTGAAGAGCTGGCCAAGGCTTGCCCGCCTGCCTCCTGCACAGCCCCTGCTGCTTGAACAAGTGCAGCCACTCCTAAAAGGTCTCTTTTCTCACCAGTCTGGGCTCAATCTCATCACTGTAAGAAATGGCTGCAAGAGTCAAACTGGTCAGAAGCTGGGTTCCTCCTGCCACGTTCTGGGGAAGCGGCTCATAGCCAGGTCATAATCAAAAGTAGACATGATCCTTCCTTCTCTCTCCTCAAACTACCAATAACTTAAGTGTCCAGTGCACTCACTTGACCAAGAGGTTTAATATTTTTACAGCAAGGCCATGTAGTCTTTTGGGGAGTCCCTTTCTTCCAAACCTTCATCCAAGTCTGTAAACTGAGCTGACAGCTGACATTTCCTATCTGAGTTCAAGTCAGAGCTCAAAGATGAAACTTGGGTGGAAGCAAAAAGTGAATGTAGCTCTAAAGAAATACAGAAGAGGAGATTAAAAGCTATGCTAATTTACACTACTAATTGCAGCACTACCTTAGGTAAGGTAATGGAAACCACATGTAACTGTGACTCCTACAGTGTGACCAGTCCTGCCCCAGCTGCAGAACAGATTTATCTCTGAGCACCTGAGGGTGCAAAGGGAGATGTTTTGGGACAATAGCAAACTGTTTGTCCTGGCCTGAAATGAAGGGGCTTTTCCCCCAGGTTATACCCCAGACTGAAGAGAAAAAGAGATTTCTCATTCCAGAAGAGAATCATAAATACGTGTGTGTGTCTGTCTNTAATATATATATATTTAGTAAATCCCAAATAACTCTTTGGCTTTTTGGTTAGATATTTTCTTAATTTCCAACTGTCTTGTGTAAACAAGTTGTAATGGTAAACCCAAAAAATTCCAGAGGTCAAAGTCCATTCCTGACTCAGTCTTTTCTTACATCATTTGACTAGACTGTACACCTGGTTGCCCCTTTGTTCCTCCAGTTTCAATGACTTGCAATGTTCTATTTAACCACCCTATGTCTTTTCCTGTTTAAATGTTGTTAAGGGGTTTTTTCCAAGCAAATTCATGCACATGGTTAAGTATTTTCCCCATTCCAGCTTAACTTTTTCCTCGGTTGCTTCTGGGAAACATCCTGTTACTGGAGGATAAATGACAAACACAGTGTGCAGGACCAGATGTGTGCCTTCAACACCAAGGGGATGGATGAGCCATGAACAAGCCACCACTGCAGCACAGCAGCCAGCCGCAGGAATAGCCCAGCTACATGCTTTCATTCCTCAGTAAGTACTAGGTTACCGAAAGCAGCTCAGCCTCCAAAGAAAGGAGAAGATTTAAGACGAGCACAGTGCTCCACATGACTTACAACTTGGTTCTCTGTTTTCTCATAACACCCTCAGGAAGCAAAAAGGAGGGGAAAGTCCTGAACATTCTCAATTGAAATATATTTTTTAAGAGTTTTTTCATGACGTTTTAATTTTTTATTCTGGAGTAAGCAGCTGAAAACTGCTACACAACTGCTTAGCCGTGTCTAATTTCGTAGTACATTAGACAAACTTTCAGCCTAATACTCTTGAGTCTATTGTAAATACTCGAACATTCCAGTCAACCAGACTGATAAAAACAATTTAACGGGGCTGCTGGTAAGAGTGGTCTCAGATTTGCTAAAAATCATGTCTATGTTCACGCATGCAAACCAGCACATTTTCACTTACCAGACTGACTGGTGAAAAATCTTAATGCAAAATAAAGCTACTGACACACACCAAGACTGTGAGACGACTCCTGGCTGGGTCTTGTAAGAGCAAAGAGCATCTAAAAAGTCTGAAGACGTTTTTAAGTGCTCTCGGAAGTTTTTCTTATGACATAATTGAAAAAAAGTGTCAGTCATGGTTACGAGATGAATGCTTCAAAGCATCTTTGGCAGTTTTTTAAGATAAAAATAAGCTCATATTTTAGGGCGTTTTGTGGTGGAAATAAAGTGCTGAGTTATTTGACATATGCTGGAATTTAGTGAAAGCCAAAGAAACACTTAAGACTGCAGTCACTTTTTTAAAAGTTATATCGAAATGTTTAAGGTCCAGATCACAATCACAAGATCTGAGACATTTGGGGTTAGGAGGGACTGTTGGCCTTTTCTCTGATCTGTTCACAACACTTCCTATATTTTTTCTCTTTGTATATCCTTTTGGCAATAAAGAGATGACTCTTGTCCTGTGTTGTGTAGATGGAAGTGATGTTTCCAGTAATACTTTTTCAGTGTAGGTGACATGAAATTATTAGAGCAAAAGATGATGAATTAGTGAGCTTCATGCAAGGAATACAAAATTTCATACAATAACTGCACAAAGACTAATTCATGAGCATTACTCCCAAGTAATATCTCATAGAGTTATTCACAATAGCCTGTTGTTGCAAAAACTCTGCAATATTAACACAACTCTGGCATTATTGCAAAATTAGGACCATGGAATGTATAGCTCATTGCCCCTGGGAGCCATTCCTATCACTCCTAATTAGACGTATTTTGAGAAAATCTGACTGATATTGACCTCAGTACAGTTGTCGGTACTGGGCTTCTAACTTCTGCACTAGCGTGAAAACTTTATCAAGATGGCCAGAGTTACACACCTACAGAAGGAAATTAAATTATCCAGTTTACCATTAACATACATTCAGGATGTACTGGATATTCAATATTCTATACTAACCAGGTACCTATCTCAAAGCTGGCTGTAATATGATATGTCAGAAAATTGCTTTTTGAGTTCAGAGAGAGGACAGATTTCACTGCAAATGTCCAGAGATTCAATTTATGGTTTTGCATGACTAACTTGGACAAATTAAGGGATTGAAATGTAGCTACTTTGGTAGCTATGAACTGGAAGCAAACTGCAAGTGTGGTCGATGATACTGTGAAATCCTCCTGGTGGCCAAAAGTCCTCTGTGGCTTGGGTCACCTCCACGCCCACTTTCACTAGCAGGCATTTCACCAGTTGTTCTTCTGTTTATTTGCATCCGTAATCCTCACCGTGATGGTGAATGTAGGCATGAAGGGAGCCATAGCTGTGCACTAAGGGTTAGTTTGGTTCGATACCTGGTGTTTCATGTGGGACAAAGATGAAGCGGTGCTTGTGAAATGGTCTAGAAGTTTTTGCATTTTTTCAGTCTCCCTGTCTTGAACTGATGTCCAAACCTTAATACACATTGTTCTTATCAAAATAAATGCTGCTAAATAGTATATAACAGAGATTACATCCTTAATACTTCAGATATGATACAGTAAAAAATATTTGCATCACAGAAATTATTAGCTGTACCTGATGTCCTCCTGCATGTCTTGCCCTATGTTTGTCTTTATTCCCATGTGTCCTCAGTTTTCAGCTCATGGGACTCAAGTCCCACACATCTTTTGCCTCTCCAGATCAGGTGGCCAGTACCAGATGGAGTCACATGGGATGTCCTGAGGGCTGGCACACTCTTTCCTCCCAGGTCAGCAAACATTTCTGAAGATCTCCTGCACCCACAACTCCTGCCAAGAACCAAGGTAGATTAGACATGGTCAAGGGAGTTCATGCTTCAGCAGGTTCTCCTGCCCTGCCATGCCCTACCAGACATAAACCATAGACAGCAGCAGCCCAAGGAGCAGCCCTTGGCCAGATGTCACTCACGTAACTCTACAGCATGGCCACTTCAGTCATCACCTCTCTGTGTGAGGCCATACAAGTTCAGGTAATGTGATTGAGGGTTTTGTAAGGTGAGGTCTTTCTACTGCTGAGACTCCTGCTTGCTCTGAATATCTTTTATCCCAGCATGATTTCCTGGTAGCTTCAGGTTTGAAATGGCTCCTGCTTCTGCAAACGTGAAGATGATATTCCCAGCTGATTCTAACCAAAATAATTCAACAGCAGATGTGAAGTATTCATCAGACTTTTACTTTACCTCTGGCCACTGAGCTTGATGGTGGTTTAACAGCAACCTCAGAGATCTCACCATAGGTTTCATCTTCTTTTGCAAAGCACATCTTAGGGCAAGTGAATAGGCTTAGGGAGTGACTGCACACCTTCTCCATTGTAGCCCATTAATATGGATCAGGACTATTTCTTTGATCTGCTTTATCTTCCAGCAACCAGATGTAGGCTCCAAAACAGTAACAAAAGAGCATAATCTCATTTATTCACTTGGCCCTGCAGTGTTGACTTTGTGCAAATCTTCGAATTGCCCACAGGTTCTGAGTCTGGCAAAAGGTTCAGTTCTGGGAATAGCTTTCTCTGTTCTCACTTCACTCTTCATCATTTGTAATTATGTTTTTGTTGTCTGTAAATTCTGAAGACCCAAAGTCTTTTTTCCAGTTGACATGAGTGTTTTCTTACGCCTTTCTCTGCTAATTTTGTGTAATGATATGACCTATTCTAGCATCCACTTAGATATCTCTCAAGAACTTGTCTTAGGCAATGAAATTAGTGACCTTAATTAGGCCATCTAGTTTGGAAGGCATCAGTGACATTGGAACAGGATGTTTCTGTCTGATTACATTAGTTAGATCAATTTAGAAAGCAAAAGCAATGTGAAATCAAACTCTCTGCTGGTGGGAGGGGACCAAGAAGTGGGGGAGCAATTCCATTTGCCTGATAACATTTCCATTGCTGGTCATGCTGGCACACTCTGCTGCATGTGTCATGCACCAGCAGTAGTTCTGCTGTGTAGAGAAACAGCTGTGATGGCTTTAGAGATGCTTAATTGATAAAGCACTTTGGGGAATCTGTCAGCACATAGAAAGGCTCTGGTAATATCTCTTCCTTGAACTTGTTTGCTGCAAATGAACCAGTTGCTTTGTTCTTCCTTTCCACTGGCATCGCACGATCAGATATACTGTGCTTGGGCTGGCACCTTCCCCAGTGTATTATGTTGGATTTCTCAATAGCACTGTAATGTTTTGGTGTTCCTGATATCACTGCAATTTTTCTAGATACACAGGCTCCTCCCTCCATCTTATCACATGCACACCCTCTTTTTCTGCATTTTTATTGTGTCTCTATGTCTTTTCATGCCAAGGAAAGCCAGCGCACTCTCTGCAGTAATGCCATGGACTCCAGACGGTCTCTTTAAATATGCTTCAGCCATGAGCTCCTCTTTAAACATTGATTCAGCCAAGCTTTCTCCTAATTTGAATAAACATGAACTACTTTGTTCTAAAACAGCTCAGCTTCCTGATTTGTGAACTGTTCTCAGTGCCGTCAAATTTTTCCAAACATCCAGTTACAAATTACTCCATTCTCCCTGCTCGCTATAGACTCTTAGCCAAGACATTTCTCCTGAACACATTTTTGGTGATTTCGGTCTGTATGGCACAGCACACACCTCCATGATGAACTGCTCAAAGCACAGCCATCTCCTGGGCTCACACTGCACCCAGCCCTGTGTGGCAAGGGATGGAGCTGCACAGGCATCCGCTGCTGCTGGCCTCAGGGAATGGTTCACCAGGAGGAGACAGGGACCCTCTTTGCCGTGTCATCAGTGTGTCCAGCACAGGTGAGTTTCCTCACATAGCCTAAGGATGTGCAAAGAAGGAACAGAGCTTGGCAGCCCATGACTTCCCAGCTGCTCCTTCCCTACCTGCCCATCTCCTCTCTCACACCACCTGTGGCTGGACAAACCCAGCAGCAGCATAGCTGGTGGTCACTTCCCAGTCTCTCACAGTGGCCACTTCCCGATCACTCACAGTGGCAGGCACAACAGCATGTGTCTGGAGCATGGTGCCCAAACCACCCAGAGGATCTGGGGAGAAGAAGTCAAGGTATTCTGCACCCTTGCACCACTTTCCTATGCCAAATGCAACAAGCTGGCACATTCTTGACTACAAAACATCTGCTCTGATTGCATTCATGTAAATAAGGCTAAAAACACCTTTTCAGGTCACACCATACACAGGGAACTAAGAAAAGAAATTCAGGGTTTGTTTTTTTTTACTGTAAATATACCTAGAAGATAAAAGCCAGGCATCAGCTGCTTAAAGAGGACAGAAGGACCACACTGCATATTATTGTACTAGGAAAGCTCATGAGTGCTTTTAAATTCTTAAACAACCTGGCATGGTTTATTTTGAGAATTGAAAGCTCCGCTACCCAGAGATCACTCTTCTCCCTTCTCTAAGAGGATTTCTGAAAAAAAAAAACCTTGCCAAAAGCAGCTGTCGGCTAATGTAACACACAGCACCACTGTAAGAATGGATCCATGAGCCCTGGCAAAACCTCAGTCCTTGTCAGGACCCATGAATGAAACTGTCCCAGGGAAACTGCAGAGCAAGGCTGCATATTTAGGAAGCTCAAAAGAGAGTCAAAACAAAACCGAGTGGAGCAGGAAAAGCAGCACAGACATGTCAAAGGGCTGCCCACATGGCTCAACCAGAGGCCGACCTAAAGCCACTGCCACACAATTCCTTGTGACACTCACAAAGGAGCCAGATGCTCCTGTCAAAATCATACCTTCCACAAATCTACATGGGAAACCTGCCACCATCCTGCCTAAAAGGAGGAGAAGTGATACCCTTTTCTTGACTAAAATAGTACCTTTTCTGTGAATTAGCTGGAGAAAGAGCAAGAGCTGTTTGCTTTGGACAAGTATATTTCCAAGCATGTCATCCCCACAAAAGATCTTTCTTTCACTCTACTTTCATGCGACCCTGAAAGCAAATATCTGATGGATATGATCTGGCTAGCTCCACATCTTCAAACAAGAACAGGGAGCTGGTGGCAAGTGGGATTCTTCCGTTGCTCTGAGCTAATAGATATCAGGAAGAAAAATGCAGTTCTTGTCTTGGCTGGCTTTGAGATGTACTTAACATTTCATTCACAACATGCTGCCTGTATCCACAAAGCTCAACAAGGCAGTGAATATCATTGGCCTGTTTCAGAGGCAAGAGGAAAATGCCTTGCCCGAGGTCTCACCGCATGTCAGAGCAACAGGGGCACGGATGGTGAACCTGAATCTCAGCCACTGGGCCTCATCACCCCAGTCCTTCCCATGGTGTTTTAAACCTTGATCAAAATTTAAGTTAGTAGAGGGCGTGCCTGAATCAGCTCACGGTCTCACAGCTTGTTCTGGTTCTCAGATTAATTGTTCTAATTAGCTACTCCACAGGCAAATATATATTGACTCTTTCTTCATTTCAGACTTGGGGCCAAGCATGATTCAGAAAAACAGTCAGCTGTGGCTTCCTCCCAGAATGTGCCACACATCTAAATTGTAAACCTTGCAGCTCAACTCCCAGTTCACAGCACAGGTAAGCAAGCTCACCCAGTGTTACTGGGTGGTTTCGTTCTCCATTTTTTTAATTTCAGAAGAGGGACGTCTTAATGAAGCATCCAAAATCCCATGCAGCACAGCATGCAGAACTGCATTTCTGCAGCAATGTTGAGTCTGTTCAAATCTGGGAACAAGAACAGGAGAAGGCATTGCCAGTCCTTCAGCCTCATCTTCTTGGAGACAGGAAGGCCAAATGAGCTCAAAACTAGTCCGGGAAATTTGGTGGGACAAAAGGTTTGGAATTAAAACTCGGTGTTGTACACTCTTAATTCACAACACAAAGGGGATTTTTGCGACAACCTGATCTCAACTCTTCTTTATATTTTTAATAAATTTTCAAGGTGAAAACATTTAGTGTAGGAAAAACTTAGCAGTCAGTAAGTACTGTATCTTCCACACAGAGTGTGCTTGGTGTGGGTATTACCTATAGATTAGACTGTGTGGGCACCTACCCCATCTCTGTTAATAAAGTGAAGGTAATTTTACAGGCAACTAATGACTGAGTCATGTTGCTAGCTTTGCTACGTAACTCAACAATTCCAGTCACTCAGTCGTGTTCACAGCCTCTCCTGCTGCCACAGAGCTGCACTTCCAGTGGCTTTTGGCCTTGCCAGAGCCTCTGATAATTCTCTATATGTGAAAGAGACATTAGCTGCCAGGTCTGGAAATAACTACAGGAAAAGTTAATCGTCTGTCTTGACGAAGTGAAAATGCTTGATGAAGAAACAGACATTTTGATGATGATGCAAAGGACTACAAAAAACGCAAAAGAGAAAACAAACTGTTCATGTTAATTCACCATTGCTGTTAACATATAGCTCGTGTTGGTCTGGTTTTTGTGGCTCCTTTGTATTCATGCTATAGTGTTTTCTTGTGGTGGCAATAGAGATTCTGATATTCTAGAAGTTAAATAAATAAAAATAGTAAACAAAAATATTTTAACTTAAGTAGAAATGTATTTGAGCAGTCATATATGACCTCAAATGGCCATTATCTTATAAATTATGAGCTCCTGAAAAAAGAATTAACACCTACATTTAGATTCAAATGTAAGGGGGAAATCTCTTACATGTTTTCATTCAGTATTTCTGAACTAGGTACCTTCTAACAATTTCAAAGGCTGCTGCTGGAGCTCTTGTGGACTGAAACTGCCCACTTTGTTGATCATTTAATTTTTTTAAGTTTTTATTTTTAAAAGAGTGATGGAGAAATAGACTTGGAAAGATATTATGCAGCAAAAACAGTGTATGGGTGTTTATAAAAAAAAAAAAAAGATTTCCATCAAGCTTCATATGTTTTGGAAAGGACCTCTGTTAATTAAAAACAAATCCAGAAAATTACAGCTGAACTGAAGAGAGTCTTGCAAATGCTTTTCATTTCAAAATTTGTTGATAATCAAAACACAACTGCAATTCAGTTAATCTTGTAAGGGAAGGACAGACAAACAATAAAACTGTTGGATGGTGAATAGATAGGTAGATAAACACCTAAAAATGAGAATGTTATTCCCAGAAGTGGTAAATAGGAGCAGATTAGAATTCAAATATTTCAGCAGGAGCTAAGCCTGTCCCTGCCAAAAACATTTTGCTAATATTAACTCTGTACTGCCCAACTATATTCTCTCAAGTCCTACACAGTTTATTTGCTGGAATAAACCACTTTTACAAGATCAGCATAAAGGTATCTGGGCAAAAGTGCACCACTGTTAGCTTAGCTTTTATCCACAGTTCCCATCTATACTACTTCTGTCTGATTTAGTAGTGGCAAATTATTTCTGCAGAGAAATCACTCACAAGTGATTTCTTTCCTTCACTGATAATGCAAAGAGAGGATGTTATAGATGGTTTTTATTTGTGTTTGTCTGCTTGGTCCATTTTGTGTCTGCTGTAGCAGAGCATGTGTGTCTGTGCACATGGATATTTGCACGTGTGGCGCTGGGCGTGTGACACACGACATTCTGAGGATGGTTGGGAACAGAGCCGGTGACAGGGACAGCCCTGGTGCCACTGTCCCTTCCCCAAGTGGGGCACTGCTCTCTTCCTCTGCTCCCACGGTCGTGATTTACCTATATCCCACACAGTAATGCAAGTTTATGCACACTGGCAGACTCCTTTTCACATTGTGTATTAACTTAGCATTTTATTGATCGTTTAGGAGCAGAATGAATGCTAATCATTAAGTTTTATATGAATGTTGCTATCACATGAAGCATTATAGAACATGCGCTGAGTTAAGGGATGTTGCCTATGTAAATGGAAGATAGTTCCACATTAAAAAGATGTTTTCTGAAGCATCTTTATTCAGTTACATTTCAGCTGATCTGAAGGACTCCTATCAGCACTATCAGCAGAGGGGTAAGGCTTAGGAATGTAAGTACAGATGATAGTTTGCTAGGCCAGGATACTATTTCTCTGCCATGGATTTCAAAAGGACTTACTGTACATACTGGTTCTGGCATTTGAAACTCCAGGCTTAGTTGGGGGATGGGGAGAGATGGAGGAAAAAGAGGATTTGATACGAACAAAACATTTTTTGTAGAAGGCAGATTCCTTTTTGTTTCCATGTGCCATACAGTCAGCATTTTTTGAGTCTTTACTGGTGCTCTCACACAAGAAAAGTGACTCTTGAAAAATGCACCATTACAACTTAATATATCCAGTATGTAATTTGTACTTAACAGAAAGATATTTAGGACCATTTGCCTCAGCCATGAGACTTTCAGCTGCACAGTGGGAGGTAGTGCTTCAATGAAACCTTTGTTTTTAATCTTCTGATACAGTCACTAAGGCAGTTGGCTGGCTTTAAAATTACATCAGTCTTCTCTTTTAATCTAGGGTTTGCAAGCAGTAGTTAGTTTGGAGCATCCACCAAAGCATTGCACTTCACAGGCAGGACTACCACCCTTTTTTTTGTCTCCTGGGTAGGATGCACCGAAACTGGTGTCTGAAAAAGAAGAAGGAAAATGAAGAAGAAAGTTGCCCGGGGAGCACGCATATTCCCAGGGACGCCGTCCCAGACGGTGTGTACAGTGCAGCGCAGTTCAGTCATGTTTACTTTGTTTCCTCGTCTTCCTAAAATTAGATTACGTTTCCCCGAGCCAGCACAATGATGCCGAAGCTGGACAACCCAGAGCCTGAATCACTTCAAAGCAACCCCCTGTTTTCAGCGAACGTCACCCGTCTGCCGCAGCCCTGCGGAAAGCACACCGCTCTGCATAGCAAGTTGGGTGGCAGTGGGCCCATAATATAAAACTGTTGCCTAGTGTTCCTCTAAGCTCTGCCCTCCCCTGAAAAAAAAAAAAAAAAAATCCCTCATAATTCAGGCAACAGCTGGAAAGCTTAGCTTAATGGTCTGTGCTTAAATGTGGAAGGTCACAGGGTGCTGATCTAAGGAGCGGAGAAGTCTTGCTCAGCCGACTGTTGACACTTAGTAAACGGAGGAGGAGGGGACTGTGTGTGCATCTGAGAAAGCCATACCCCGGCCGGCAAAGAATAGGAAGCAACTTCTATTCAAGATTTGCAGGGGTCCTGGACCCAGTAGGGAAAAGCAACAAGGCCCTTCACTGCCTCTAAGTTACCTTGTATTATAACAGGATTAAAGTACATTTAGCTTCTCTATTAGCATACTTTAGCCCCATTTAGGCTTACTTGATGTTTCCGATGGCCTTTGATCAGCCTTGCATGGTGCTGGTCAGCTTCAGGACACAGCAGTCAAAAAGCGAGACTGTGAAATTATCCTGATGTTGAATCTCACAGGAGATATTTCTGGCTGTTTTCATTCACTCACCCCCAATATTCGAGTTTCTTTCTCTCTCTCCCCCTCTCTCTCCCTCCCCCGTCCTCGTTCAAGAAAATAATTTACTCATTGTTAAAAAAACAGGGGGGGAGTTGAAGAAAGAAAGAGAGATATTAAAAGAAAAAGGTAGCTTAGTGACCAGTAATAATTAGCTCCTTGTTTGAAATCACTGCTGGCTTGTGCACCGGTGCTGAAGCATCTATGAAAAATACTATAATTTCTACAGTGTCTGGCTTTTTATTGCTTACATTTGCATATAAATTAAATCCATATTGTAGCTTTAAGGCAAGCTAGGCTTAGAATGCCATACAGCTCAGGGTCCTATTGTTTTACATCTACTTTCTATACTGTGGTTAAATGAAAAGGGAGGAGAAAGTAAAGGAGGGAGAAAGTCAGCTTTGTAGCATTTTTAATTGCTTCCCTGCCAATTATGGACAAATTAATATTTAAACTTTGTAGTGCTTTGAGAAAAATTGTTTACAGAATCCACTTCTTGGTGTTCAGTGCCCCCTGTGCCTACAGCAATATCTATATTGGAATCTTTTGTCAAAGAAAATGAAATATAATTAAAGATAAATACTGTTCTCTTTTAAAGTATTTTATGGAAACAAATGCTGTTAATTGAACCGTAAATATTTCAAATATAAGCGCGATCCTTATTCCCAACAGCAGCCTGAAAAGCCATTACCAGACAACATTTTTTCACCTGATACTGTTTTTGTGCACGCAAAGATCTTGTATCATTCACTTCACTTGATCGTATTTTTGTCTTCCTCCTTTGCTTCACGCTGCCATCTCTGCTTGACCGACTTAGGTTGGCCGCTCTGAGTCCCCGTTTCAGCGCGGCTCAGAAATCCACAGGCAGCTAACGCTAACACATCAGGGCAGAGCCTGGGAAGACAAGAGACATTTGCAAAGATGAGTAACAAGAAGCAAATGGCGCCTCAAAGTCTCCCTTTAAAAATTCTTTAATGAGATACAGTGCATTTTTTTTTTCATTCTTTTCTTGGGCTAATGCCTAGTATGTACCAACCACTGGGCCACATTTTTAGGAAACATCTAAATCAAAAGTCAGAAGATTACACAGGGACATAAGAAAATCTTAAGATGGCAGGAGGCCAGGAAGCCCAGCTAGGCCTATCCTTTCCTTCGGTTAACAGTTGTTCTCCATAATATACTGTTTTTCTCCCCCTCTCTCTCCATATGCTTCTTGCTCTATTTGAAATCTGGTCAGATCGGTTGCTTCTAGAGCAGCATCTGGTAGCTTATAATATATACCCTCTGGAAAAAAAAAAAAAGTATTACATTTGTACAGTGCAAGACCTCACTGGAGCCGTGCCCCTAGTCCTCATATTTGACATTAGCTCTAATAACTGCAGCACTGCTCCCTGCAGTTCCCCCCAGAGCCCTTCGCAGCTCCGCCAGGTCCCCTCTTAATCTTTTCTCTTTGCAAGGGATGAAGACCTAGTTTCACTAAGCATTTTGGAGTCTCCAGTCTCCAAGTCATTTTGGGACTTTGTTGTACTATTTCCATTTCTGCAATATCCCTTCCGTAATTAGGTAATCAAGACTGTGCATCTTTCCCATGTGGCCTTTTGAGATCAATTTTATTTGTCATTTTATTTATCTCTTATTACACACTTTAAAAATTCTGGTTGCAGTTCCATCAGCTGGGCACATTGCTAGTCTTCACAGCTGTCTGCTTGCTATCGTAATTTCCTTTTTCCTCTTGCCCGTCACTCATTTGCTTCTTCTGTCTGAATTTTGCAGCTGTTCATATTAATAAAGGATGTTACAAGTGCTTGAATGCACGGTGAATTTCATGAATAGTCTCCTATAGACAGCAATGGCAGCATGGCAGGGACTGACGTGTGGGTGAAGGGGTTGGTAGGACTGGTTTAATGTGAGTGCTTCTGGACAGGGATAGTCCCTGGTTACGGGGTTAGATGATACCTCATCCAGAGAAGTTCTGCCCCTGTTTTTGGATGTCAACAAAAACAGACCGGAAACGCAACACACTGTTGTACAGCTGATTTCACATGGACAGGGGTTGCCGAGATTATATTAACACCATAAAAATCCTTCCCAAGGCAATTGGCTACAGCCTGGACCATGGTGCAACAGCAAAATCTCACTTCTTTTTTCCGCTACAATAAAATTATTGCCTTTGACTTATAAACACCTATCTGTACATCCAGGTCTTTCCTATCAACAATAAAACAATGCCCTTAAACCCCTTCCTTCATTACTCCTTGGAGCAATACAACTGATAGCTGAGAAAAAGCTGTTTCTTCCCACACCTATTATAATCTCATACCTACCCTTATCTTTTTGGTTTCCTGTAGCCTCTGCCCATGGCTGGGTGACCCCTTCTACTCGAGAGATTAGGGTCAAGCTCAAGCTCTAGTTTGATAACAAACTTCCTCCTGAGTCTTTCCTTTCTGTTGCTCACGACTGCCACTGTAAAAACCAGCAAGTTCTGGCCCACAGGTGGCTGCATGGCTTCTGAGAACACCTGTGGAGATGACATTGCTGCACCGGATTGTTCTGGGTCACCCTCAGCCCTCATGGCACCCACCTGGCCAAAGGCAGATTGAAAATCTACAGGGGTCCTTCTCCTGCAGGCCCTGATGCATTTTACTGACGAGACAACAAAACTTGGGGATCAGTAACAAAATACTGAAGTGTATTGATGCCCTTTTTAAAAGTTATCATTTTAAGCCTTTCTCTCCCTGCTTCCAAAGTAAGATAGTAAATAAGAGAAGAAGGAGTCTTGGTAACACCAACAAAGGCTTCAACCACAACCAGACACAGATAGTTCTGAGGCTTAAAAAAGTGTGGGGGTTTTTTTGCCATTGTCATTGCTCCTTTGGTGTTTCATCCTCCTTCTCATGGTGGACTGAATCAGAGCACAGGTGCCCCATATTCTGCAATACCCTTGAAGAAGGATCCACTCAAAAATGCCCACTCTTGTGAAATTTTCAGTCTTCGCTTGTTGACCCATGAGATTTAAACAACTCAGACAACTGCATTTTATAAGGACAAAACAAATTGAGTCCAGACTTCACAGCATTTTATATCCCTCTATGAGTGGCTTCAGTGTTTGTTAGTTCTTCGAATTTTAGCTTTCTGCGTGTTACAAACCCCATCTTCTGGCAGTTTATCAGGTGCCTCCAGTATTGGTTTCAAAACAGATATTAAATACTGCTCTCTCACCTTGTAGCTGCAGTCATTTCCAAACGTACTGAACAGCTTTTCTGCTCTCCAGCCGTCAAAGATTATACACTGAGAATAAATTACTCAGCTGGGTGCGTTGTTTGTAGGCAAACCCAGGCAGTGACAGTATCAGTAGTCCCTGTGTTTAAAAGCATGTAAAACACTTTCTCTTTTTCTGTGCTTTACATTGTGGCTCAGATACATCCTCTGCACAAACAAGGATGCTGGTAAAGATGTCCTGAGGTATCACAGCCATCAGCCCATTTCCTCACCCTTCATGCTGTGGAGGAAATCCCTGGCGTGGGAGCAGGAGCCTTGTAGGGGTGGGGTGCTCCAGAAGACATGGGGGACAACTGGCTGCCACCCAAGGCTGAGGGATTGTCCCCATTTCATTCCCCTGAGCTCTTTTTGAGTGGTATTTCACCGATCACAACTTAGATTCTTTCTTCTTCTTTTTTTTCCCAAGAAAAAATATTATGCTTGAGAAGTATCAATTAATGTTTCCAGCATCAGAGAGATTTCTGAGATTTCCTTTAATTTTTCTTTTCCCTTTTGTAATTTCTTGTCACAAGACCCACATTGCCCACTGCAACTGTGTATAACATTGCTGTCTTTCAATGTCAACTCGTATTTCCTCTGAATTGCTGAATTCCACAAGACTACTCCCAAACTTAACACCAAACTAGAAACCAAGCCAGAGGTTCTTTTATTTATTATCTTTCCTTTCCATAACCCAGGCTTCCTAGGATGTTTCCCTACCTAGGACGTTTCCACACAAATGCTCGCAAACAGTGAATTTTGCCCTAAAGTTGAAAACAATTCAGTCAAGGGTTGAAATTTGGCAGGGACAGAAGCAGCACAGTTCATAAATACTACATCAGCTTGTTGAAGACCGAAAATTGTATCTGAATTAACATGACTAGTCACAAAATATCTCAGATATCTTTAACCATCAAAATTTTAGGCTCCAGGTCTGCAAGAGTTTTTCCATAGATAATAGAAAAAGAAAGGTACAACCTAAGGAATTCAAGTCTTCCTCAGAGGATGAAGCACCTGTTTTGAAACATGGACTTCTATCCTTTGGTAACACAAGGAGCTCAGAAGACAAGTTTAGGTATATTCATAACTTTTAGCTACAGCCAATATCTTGCTATGGACGGCTCACAAATCATCCATAATTCAAATACGTTTCCAGAAACAATTTGTCTAACCATTTTGACAGAATGAATTTGAAGGGGAAAAAAAATCTGCTTGCAGGCAAACTGCAAGCATAAAAGATGACTACATTCCTTTAATTAAAAAATCAGTGTAAATAGTACTCTTGTTGATATTAAGTACATTTGTGAAGCAGAAGTAGCTTAAATCGAAACTTACATATAATAAACACAGGGACAGGCTTCTCACTGTGCGTATGATGCCTTTATTATCTCCAAATACAAAACTGATTATTCATCTTTGAGTAGTAAGTATTGGAGAACCATTGTTTTCTTTTTATTTTAATTCATCCTGAAAGTAAAGAAACAGGATTTTTCTTCTGCTGTTTTGTTTTCCTTTCTGGCTATTTCATGAGTCCTTTGGCTATTCCTGATTCTCCCTGATACATGGAACAACCTTCCAGGGTAAGAATGGGGGAGATGTCACATGCTCATTTACTCTTGTTCTGTCCTGTAATAGCTCTGATTCTCCATTGCTTTATCACCTGCAGCACATCAGGAGGAGAACAAAACTGACTGACATGATGTGCCTCACCTTCCCTGATAGATCAGGCACAGCAATAAGGAAACTCCCTCTCTTCAAAGAAAGTTTCCTATTGGTAAGCGTTCCCTACATTTCTTGAGGACACAAAATCTTTTTCCAGGTCTCTCATGTCAGTACTGACCAGTGGTAGCCCAGCTTTTTGGAGAAGGGTCAGAACACTTTCAGAGAGAGAAATGACAGTATGCATGGATAGTTTGCCCTTTTTTAGCACTCACCTTTGCAGCTCAGCCTAAGCTAAAACCCAGAATTGCATCGCTGTCATGTAAATGCCCTGACTTATCTTAAATTTAGAGAAAAGGGATTCGTTAAATGTTTGTGGCTTCAACATCCAGTATCAGTTTGTTTTCATTCATATGAATACTGGAGATGTGAGGAGAGAAATCCCTTGAAATAAAGAGTGTCCCAAGTGGTGTCTCAAAAATAGATGCTGCCATTTTTATTAGCAAAGTACAGAAGAAAATGTGGTAAAAAATTAAGTTTAGAAAAATCACTCATCTTATCAAATACTATTGAGAAATTTGCTAAGAGCGATCTAATCTTAAAATACAGATCTGAGTTTAAGATATTTTGAAATCTTACATGGCAGAACAAATTCTCTTTCTCACACTAGTGGCTGTCTCTGTCTGTCAGCTCAGAGTTCAATCACGTATTCACAATAAAGTATGGGTCAAGTCCTCGAATGTCTGTGTCTTATAGTCTTGTTCTTGGCTGACAAGTGCTACATCTAAATCAGTGTATGGCATTAAGTTATAGCCTGAAAGCAGGCTGGAGTGGTGAGACCAGTTCAGATGACGAATGCTTCTTGTTCCCCCCCAGCCTTCCACCTCGCTCAGGCCACTGTTACTCAAAGACACAACTTCCAGCACCACTTATCCGATTGTAATTCTACAAGTGAAAGCGCAGCTCAGTAGCAATACTGTGAGGGACTTACTTGGGCAAGTTCCTATCATCTGGCCTGAGTCGAAAGATTACACACCAGTAATAGAAATTTATTCAGAGCAGAGATATCCTGGTATAATAAGACCATCTTGCTTCATGTAATTATAATTCATGCATCCAGAGACAGCTGTCCATCAGATATGTTGTATTAGCTAGCTTTGATTTCTATAATGAGTTTTATTAGTATATTTATGAGGAAGAACAGTGGCATATAAAGAAGTTATGAATAAGTTATTATGTGTGCACAAGCAACATTTGGGATCTTCTAAGTCTTGCAGAGAAGCTAAAGTCTGAATGGATAGAGACACTGAAATACTCCCAAAACATGATTCATGAAGACTTATTTCATAATATATGGCATCAACACTACCCATTGTTTTGTTTCACTGCCATGAAATCATTCCATTTATGCAAACAAGAAATCTAAAGGGGTCTGAAAACACCAAAATTGTAAACAAAAATTTCAGGTTTTAATTTCTCTTTAATATTAAATTGATGTGATATAAAATGAGCTCTTTTTGAATACAAGAACTGGCACTGTTGGCCCTGGTTTCCCACATGCAGGAGCATTCAGGCTGTGCTAGATGACATACACTGAATTTAGAGAGTTTCAAGAGATGACAGCTGATTCTTCCAGCAAAAATGGTGGAAAAGGATGGAAATGTGGGACCAAAGTGCAAGCCACTGTTTTTGAAGGTGAAGAGAAAATAACAACAGGAAGTGATGCAATTAAATGATGCAGAGCAAGTAAAAGGGAGCAAGCACTGTCTCAGCAGCCCTGGAGACACGTACCATCGGAGACAATGTTCCATAAGTCCAACACACAAACACAGAAGTCCTTACAAAATCTATTAGATAGACAACTACAGTTAATGGTTTGAAGCCCGAAGTGAGACAGCTGATTTTGAAAATGTTTCTCCTGTAACAGGACAGGCTCAGGACTATACCTGTTGATATCTGTAACTCTCTACCTGTTCCTCCTCAAGGGTTTCACAGCACTGCCTTCTGCAAAGATAAATTGGCCACTCCCTAGTACCCCAGGTCCTCAGGCCATGCCCAGACCATCCTTGTCACACTGGTAGATTTGGAAGACTTCATACAGCTGAAGGCAGATGTTGCAAGATCTAGGGGAATATTAACTCCCACGCCAGCATTTCCTGGTAAAGAGGGTCCTGTTACCCAGTTGTACCTCATTAAAGCAGTTTGACCAAATCCTTCAGGTTTCCTCAGCTACCAGACAAAAGACCAGATCTCTTGTGTAGCTGAAGACTGGACCAAACACTACCAAACTTCAGCTTTTCAAACTGCACCACGAAGAGCCAGTGCAGTACTTTCTGCATGAAATGTTATCAGCTAGGCCAGCACATCACAGGCTCTTCATAAACCCTGGAGAGATAAATAGATTGATCCTCATAAAACATCTGTTTTTAAGGGGACAAATATATAGGCAATCAAGGCAAGGCGTGATGAACGACAGGGTGCTTGCCATGCACAGGTAACAAAAACAGATGGATACTTCAAAAGCCCAAAACCTTTTTGGTATCCCCTAAATAGTCCCGCTTAAGCAAGACAAGAGACCAGGTTTTTACCTTCAGTTGAGCTGCAAAAGTGGCCAGCCCCTCCTGGGTCTGCTCACTCTGACAAGTGCATCTACCACCCCTTCTACCTGTGTGTCCAGCACCATACTTTGCTGCCATGATCTGATCATGTTCACTGTGGCGATAGCTGAGGGTGGCATGTCCAGTCATGTTTAGATCTTAGAACAGATTTCTGTTTTGCTGGCCAAAAATGCCAGATAGACTGAAGAAGAGTTCAGCATGCAAGAGCAGCTCTGTGTCACCACTAAAGTTCAGGTTAACCCATCAATGTCAGGGAGAAACCAAGCAGAGCCAAAATCTATCCAATTATTTTGCTACAATCTTCTCAAAAGTCTTCCTTAAAGCTGAGACTTTTCAAGGAGGCAGAAAAAGTTGGTTAGAAAGACTTTAACAACAGCTTCTTTCAGAGAAACTCTCAAGTTGCTGGCAAGTTTTGCGTCCTGCATGATACCTGCACAGAGCTCAGAGGACTCTCAGTGTCCCAAGGATTGCCTGATCTCCTGCAGGACCCATGGTCTGAAACAGCAGTAAAGATTGCATTTGATCTTCAAGAACTTATTCCACTTCCAGAAAGAAAGTAAAAGCCAGTGTGGTGCTGAATGATCCTGTCAGGACAGTAATTGGAAAAATCCCCACAGTAAGAGAAGCTCAACTGTCACAGTTTGTGAAGAGCCTTGATGAGCCAGGTTGTTTACTGCTCACAACCCTTGAGCTATTCACGACTTGGCTGACACTCTGCTGAAGGGCACGGCAGCCCTTCTTGGCCTCGTTCCTAAGCACAACGTATTGTTTCCAGAGCCCTTTGTGCTACTATAACTCCAATTAGGAGCTAGAGTGCCTTCACAAATGTTCTGTCCTCCCACTTTGTCAGACAGAGATGATCTGAATACCATAAAAAGCTTTGAGAAGGGGAAAATCACAGAAGAGGGCATTTAGGGATCATAATGGCAATGAGTGGCAAGAAGAGATGATTACAGAACTTCATAAATTTTAATCAAAATATCAAAAGAGGGTTCTGTCAGTGCAAAGATATCCTTCTCCTAATGGGACAACAAACTAAAGCAGTAGCTTTATAACATCCTTTGATGCCCTAGGATAGCAGGACCCCTGGAGTTGACTGTTGTGTCCCACAATAGTTCATTAGTATTGAAATTCCTAATTCTCTTTATTGGATCTGAGTTTTGGCTTCTAAGGTCTGACCCCTGAAGAGCCAGAAATTTCAGACTGCTTTTTGCTACATACTTCCTCACTTTGGGCACTTAACTCCACACTTTTACAAATACCACGTGCCTTTGCCACAGTGAAGAGAAAAGAATAACCCCTTATCTTTTAGCAAGATATTCTTAGTATCACTCAGGCAAAGACCTCTTCCACCAAATCACCCCTCACATTGCTGTTCTCTTGTAGCTGTGGCAAAATATGTCTGTGTTAGAGCTGAAAATTAAAGGTGGGAGGATGGAGGTTACATTTTCTCCTTCTGGCCATGCATTTTATTCAAAATGGAATTTTGTGACATACCTTTCAAGTACCTGCCTAGAAACAAGTATCAGCACAAGCCCACCAGTCCAACGAGTCACTCAGTCCTTGCATGCTGTTTACATCTACCTCACATTTCTCAATCCACTGTCTCATAGAAACTCACAAAGAAAACCACTGACTGCAGAAAAGTTGAAAAAGGTATTAATTTACCTTCCCCTTTTTTTTTTCTTTTTACATACAAGCTGTCAATCCCCAGACAAAGAAAGAATAAGGAACCCTACTCATATGTCTCTTAAAATCAGGACAATGTAGTGCATTTGGAAGAGAAGATGGGAAAGGGAAGAGTTAACTGGGTTTATAATTGTTTCCAGAGAGCAATTATTCAGTCCCTAAAAATGCTGGTAGAAGAACAAAATGGAAAATGAACATGGTCCCAACAGACAAATGATTAATATTTAGGGAAGGACTATAGCAGGGTTTGATCCAAAAGAAATGGAAAAGAGCATTTTAATGAGATTGGTATTCAGACTGTACAAACTCATTAGATTTGGGTTTTACCATCTCATAAAAAAAAAAAAATGAAGGATATTTTGAAGGAGGGTTTTGTGTTTGCCTTCCCTTTACCAGCACCAGTGTCTGTGAGGAGCTGCACACCAAGCGTCGGCAGCTCCGGCAGCCTCTCGATACCAAAGCAGAAACACAACCTGGAGCAAGAGCCAGGCAAATAACTGGGAACCAAACACGCAGCTGATTAATGCTGCCAAAGAATTTTTATAGAGAATGCTGGTTTTCTTTCATTTTCCTTTCCCTCTGCAGCTTTCCTCAGAGCAATATCTGTGAGTAATCTCCACTCTCCAGCTGATCAGGGTGCAGCTCCCTGCGTGCAGCTAATATTGGCACGGTGACATTTCGGCTGTTTTCGGTGGACACGAGCAGGTGCAAAGCAGGACCCATGGGAGCAGCACAGCCTGGCCCTGCAAGGAGGATGTGGAGGTGCTGGGGAGAGTTCTTGGCCACACCACTGCCTGCCTTCGTCCAGGACCAATGGCTCCTGCCCGTGCCGTGTACATCGGCTTCCATGTTTAATAAAGTTGTGGACTCTTAGCTTCACCACAACACAGCTCCAGTTTTATTTCCCAAGGGTTCATAGCAACAGTAACACACAGTAGTTATAATGTGTCATAAAATAAATATTAGCAAAAGCACACGTGAGTCTCCCCCAGTTTGGAATTTGCTTGGCATCACGCATCCCCCAAAGCACAATTCCGAAAGCCAAAGTTGTCTGCTGCTGGAGGAGTTTTGTTTGTTTGCCTTAGTTTTGTTTTTTCCCTCGGTTGGCTGGACTTACACCACTGTCACAGCTAATAAAGGTAAGCACTGGTACAGCACTACCTTGTGCTTTGCCCTAATCACATTGCTCTCGAAATTAGGTCTGTCAGCGCTTCGGCTGTAAACCCGTATTGCAAGAGCTTAATAACTCCACTGTGAACAAAAGAAAATTACTTCTAGACTCAAACCCGGTGTGCAAGACTTCTGCCTATGGGGCGACATTTTATTTGTTGCTAGGAATATAAACAGCGTGCCCAAAATTGTTAAATAGATCAAATACATGAAGAGAAGCACAACACGTGTGTGCAGAACACATGCACACCGACAAATGTGCACACGTGTAAGTAAACTTATGTGATATATTTTACATGTACTGCTTGCACAGGGAGGAAATAAAATCATCAGGAGCTTCTGACTCCTTCCCATCAATTTCCTCAGTTTTAAACAAATCTCAGCCTCTACTTCTTTTTCGAGCGTTTTTTTCCTTTCCTTGAGAATAATAAATTTACACCTAACTACCACACAACATGCTGGCCTGAAGCTGAGGCAGCCAAGGTAAAACTCCGTCCTAGAGCAGTAGCCAGACTTTTATGTATCAAAATGTCCCATCTGTGAAGTTGAGTCTTAATAATGTCTTGCAGGAAAGCCCCAGGGCAGAGCCGTTCTCTGCCACAGATTTCTTGTACTACTTTGAGCAAACCATTTAGCTGTCCTATTCCTCAGCTCCACTGCTGAAAAATGGGAATAATTAAATCGCTCTACTTCATCAAACAACTGTAGTGATAAATATGCTACAAAATGCGCTGAAGTGCCTGTGATGAAGATTACCTGCTGGACAGAGAGATACAGAGCTAGAAAGGGGAGACTTGTACCACTCTAAATTCATGGTGTTTTGAAGTCCAGAAGTGCTGTACTAAACCAGTTTTAAAGTTTGTTTTCATAAAAATACAGTGATGAAATAGATTTTTCTATACAAACACTACATTTTTCTTTTCTATTTTCTCTTTTCTTATTTATTTTCTGTTAAATAATAATATAGACTGCATGTGTGGTACAACACACAGCTTTGACCACACAGTTTGGGATGGCCATGCTGGAGCTGATGGGGCTCCTGCGATGGCTTTGAACAGCACCATTGGAGATGTTTTGCTCTCTCAGGTCAAGATTACCCTTCCTTAAGACCTGCACTCCTGACTCAGATGCTAAGTCACACGAATGTTGTCCACCTTCATAAGGAGTGGCAGGAAATAACTGCCTGTGGCTCGTGACACCCCACCACCAGGGTGTCTGCCTTCATCCTCATCCTCATGTCACCAGGCAGGCTCTGGTCCCAGAGCACGAGGAAGGGAAGGGGAGGCATCGTGCAACAGGTACAGGTCTGGAAGTTCACCCTGTCCCTTAGATGGCTCCTGCACCAGGAGATGACCCCCTCAGTGACCACAGCTCTGAGAGGGAAGCTGTAGGTGCAAGAGAGCCTGGGGAAATGGGCACTGCTGGAGGCAAAGGATTTCTCTGTGGAAAGTGCAGGTGAAGTTAGGTAACGCTGCGGCAGATGACACGGACATAGGGAAAGAAAACAGCCCGTGCTGGATTAAAAAGAAATGAAACACAGCATCAGCACATGGTGTAGTTGAGCTCACAGGAGTGACCACCACAAAGGATGAGCTGTCCCAGCAGTAAACAGTCACCAGTTCAGATTTTAGCCATCACACCCTCCGCTCTCTCACATTCCCTTTGCCTCACCTCCTTTCTTGTGTGGCCTCTACTCAAATTCTGAGCCTAGGGAAAACTCATAGCATATATCTTCCCTTTGCTCTGTACAAACCCTGCCTCCCTCCATCATCAGCTCCCTTTGGGACCCCATGCAAAAAGCAATAATGTTGGGATCAGCCAGAAAGGGTTCCCACAGCTGCCTCGGCTCCATTTCTGTTGAGGATGGCCACAGCAGAGGTGCACGCTCGATGGTGCCCATGGACTGACATGCCTGTGTTTGCCATGCTGGCTGTGTATGGGGCACCAGCTGGGAAAGCCTGGGGTGCCGGGGCAGGGTCTCCCAGGAGGTGGCTCCTATGAGTCCTCCACCCATCAATCTTAGAGCAGTATGCCGTCATGGATAAACAGCAGCTGTTGCAGTAAGCTCATCAGATAACAGGCACATATATTAAAGTACTTTTAGCACACTTACTAAAACATATATTTAGCTAGGGAAAATAATCTCGCCCTGCCTATAAAAGTCAAAGTTTGCCTTTATAAATAACTCCTGGAACCCTGCACGCATCTCAGGAAATGGCGACAGTGTGCATGCTCAGCCTCCTGCCCTGAAAAGATCTCTGAATAAAATATAAACACACTGAAATATAAAGAACAGTTTGGTGAAGATAATGAAATCTAGTGAAGCCAGTAATTTACTCTGTAAATCATATAGCTGCTTCTTCCTTGCAGTTGCCTGCCCTGATTTACATCATGAACCTTATATCCGAGCTTCTCCCCACCTTACTGCAAGCACGGGAGCACAGAGTAGAGTGTCTGTGTGTCTTTGTGGCTGGTAATAAGCATTTATTTATACTTGGGAAATGTCCTGCTCGAGATATGCCACGTTAGCTTGACACACTTGTTGTTTCTCCAGTCTTCTCTCAAGTCTTCCTGAGAAGGGAAGGAAAAGCAGGCAACAAAAAAATGCCTGTTTTCCACCCATTCTTGTCACAGCAGCTGGGAATGGGGGCGATCTGAGTGCTGTGTTGGTGCTGGCTACGGGGAGCTGCACATGGCACCCCGAATCCTCCCCCTCTCCCCACCAACAGGCTCCAGCATCATGTGGCCCTTTCCCATTTTATTCATGGCATAAACCCTCTTCCATTAGCATGCAAAGGCTTTGAACTTCGGAGTTTTCCGATACTGCACAGAATATCTTGAGAAGAGGCTGGAAATAACTGGGTGCTATCGCTTCCCTAACACCGCCGTGTACTCTTGAGCGTGTGGAAATCCAAAGTGGCACCGAACACTCAGGGGCAGGCAGCGAGCCCCGAGTGCCACGGAGGTGCTGCGCAGGGCTTGGGCTCAGCCTCATTCCTTACTCACGGCTCTCCTTTAAGTCTAACCACTCCAAGGTGAGGCTGAATCTCTGTGAATTCAAGTGGATTTCTCTCTCGGTGTACGCCTGTACATTAGGGAGGCGTATTATGCGTAGGCATCGCTCTGCCTGGCTCTGCATAGGAATAGAGACTGCAGGGAAAAAATTATATCTAGATGAGTCTTTATGATGTGTGTTCCTTCAGTATTAAGATCTCTTCAGGCCTTGTGTATCCGGTAATATTGCTCTCATTTTAAATTCTTCCAGTAATAATTTTAAGAGAAAATTCTTTGTGACAACTGCTGTTGATTTAAAACTAATGTTTAGCCAGTAATGGGTAATTGTATTAGACTAAAAAAAGCTGCTGTAAAGTCGACCCCAGTCTGATTTTTAATTTACTGCATCATCAGCTACTTTTATGATACTATTTAATCTGCTGAAATAAAACTATTGCTCTATGAATATCTCTAACATTCAAGAAAAATTGTTTTTAGCTGTTCTGCTCTTGGGGCTGAGAAGTTGTTAATTATTATATGAATAATTCCTGTGAATATATTTATTTATATTTGTTTTAATTGTCACAATACTCAGAGAAGTAGCATGTTCTATTTCACTGTGAACTCCCTTTTAACCCATAAACAAGGAAAGGGAAAATGCCCATGATGACTTCGCAGATGTTTGGAGTTCACAAAATGCACTCTGCATTTCCACGGGGCAGGGAGAGGGCGGGGGGGGAAGCCAAAAACTTCCCTTTATTTTTTTTCCGTAAGCACCTGCATCACCCTCAGCCGAGATGATCGTGCTCGCAGCTGCACTCAGCACAGCAACTGCAAGAGCAGGCAGGGCTGCTCTCACCACGAGCCTGGTTTGCATTTCCAGGACTCTTTCCCAGCCCGTGGCAGCCCAGGGGCCTGATCCTGCTCTCTCTTCCCTGGAGCTGTACCCTGACAAGTGCAGCCGTGGCACGGCAGTAGGTTTGTCTCCTCCAGAGTTAAGAAATCAGCCCCACAGGGCCTGTTCCAACCCCCCCAGCGCTGCTAGGAAGACTCCGCTGAATCCAGAGGGCTTTGAATGAGTTCCCACAGGCTCTACATGGGTACGAAGGAAGCTTGTGAGCTACCTTTATACAACTAACCTTACAAATAGGCATTTTTATGTTTTTCTTGCTTACGAACGTCCTGCTGAAATAATGTGCATCAAGGTCAAGCAAAACAGCTTTCTGTCTATACCCAGCATCAGTGACCTTCTCAAAACAATACACCACCAGATTAAAACAACAGTGAAAATATTGTGCTGCTCCTCTTCTGAGGAGAAAGAAATCTTCATTAGGGGAAAAAAAAGTCTATCACAACAGATAATCTGCACTAGTAAAAAACTGATTTTTTTTCTATTTGCTACCCTTTTTAATAAACAGCAGGCTCTCGTAAAGATTACCTAGAAGATAAATTGGCCTGTTGGAAGAAAAGACTCAGGGCGTAACCAAAAATGTGTATCTGTGGCACATGAGTTGCTGATTTTTAATGTTACCAGCACATTTATATTGTAGCTTTAGGTTTATTTTCCCTGATAAATACTTGATTACCTGCCTGCAACAACTGCGGGAGAAGGCTGTTGTCAAATCTATTATAATGTGATCAAGTAATGGTTACAAGATAAAGTAAGGTAAAACAAATAATTCTTAATGCTGCGCAACCACCTATTATTTTATCCAAACAACTTCTGTTATCTCCTTATGGTCGAATGCCTATTCCCTAGAAAGAGAGAAGAAGTCTCTTTTTACCTCAGTAATTAGCTTGTTTGAAAGCTCCCACAAATTCTTCCTATCATAAATTTTGCATTGCTTCATGCACAATAATGCACATAAAATTAAATAAACAATTTAATTAATTTAATTAAAATTAAATATTAAACATATTGTGTATAAGAAGCCCGTGTCTGTGATTTAATTGGGCAGGAGTACCCAAAGCAGTTTGGGTAACAGTGAAAAATAATTAAAAACAACAAGTACAGTAGCCTCTGGGTACGAGGAGTAGTTGGGAGCTTTCTCCTGAGAAAGGTTTATTTAATTAAAACTAAACTAATCTTTGAAAAACACTTGATAAGCATTTCATAATACAAATCATAATCCAAAAATGAGGCTTATACTTCGTCTACATGATACTGGAAAATAATATTAAATAATTCAATTCTGCCATGAGCTACTTCCCCAGCACGCACAGAATAATTCAGCAGACAGCATGTTTACCACCTTTAAATTTTCAGTAACATTTAGTTCATCTAGATAAATATTAGTAAATTATATGAAGGCGTAATGGATCTGTAAGTGATAAGGCTGAGAATTAATGCTTTATTTAGACCGTTTATTGCTTCTTGTAGATATTATGCCAGACAAGGAAAGCACAGCTAACTTAGAGGGCAAGCTGTGCCTGTGTTGGCAGGTAAGCAATTTGGCTGTGTTCACGTTTTCCAGCCTATTCTTCGACACCTTTCATTCATAATAGAGAATGTTATTTCCAGGATCCCATATAACTGGAGGAGGAATAGATTATTTATAGGATGGTGTCTCTATCTATACTTCATGTTGCCAAATGCTTGTATTTCTATACTGTCCAGTGATAATTTCAGCTCCCTGAAAAACTTGGATCTTGCCCAAGGTCGCAAACTATCCGCCTGGACATCAAACAGTCTGCCTTGCACAACCGCTCTCAAGCTGGATTGCAAATGCTGACAGGCTTTATAGGTCATTTCAAAAACAAATGCTTCATTTTAACACCTTAGACTGCAGCAGCTCCTACAACAAGCTGCTGATGCCAACTGGCTTTTTAAAAAGTGAATGTATCCAAAGAGATCCTAATTGACACTTTCAGGCAAGTGCCCAGCATAACTGAATATTACTCAGGTTTCTGGAGAGCGGTTTTAAAGTGACCATATAATTTAAGTGACCTTTGAATATAATTTAAAATGCTACTGTAAAGCCCAGTTCCTCTCCCACTGAATGGGCTCCATCAATGGGGAAACTCCCATTGATGTTAATGAGGGCAGGAGCGGGTACTTCCCCACTGGCTCCCATTGAATTATCCAGGTTGCTTTTTTTGTGGCAGCTTTTTTTTGATACATTCCTGGGAAGATCCTGTTAACTGAGTTGGAGTTACTTTGGTTGATATCATACCCGCAGCTTTTTAGTGGAGAACCCAGTAATTTAACAGAGATTTCTGTTGAGCAGAGGTACAATAGAGCCCTTTACAGGGTGTGGGAATTTCTCGCATGTTGATTAACTTCATACTGTAAAAGAGGTAGGCCAAATCCTTCAGTCCTCACACAGACAAAAGTCCACATTGACTTATCCGAAATCGGCCTGCAAACGCTCATTAAAGTCAATGGCATTTTGCTTCGGGAAGGGCCGGGGATTTGGCCTGCTGGTTGTCTTTGCGATTGGGCATCACCAGGAGAAGGGGATTACCACACCATCGAGCCTGCAGCAGGGTCTGCCTTGCCCCAGACCTCAGGCACTACCTTCCCTTCAGCCCCAAAAACTCATGGCAAAACCCCAGTTTCAGTGCCAGCCCCATGCTCCAGCGTGCAGTGCTGAGTGATGCCCAGCATCACCCCTTGGGCCACCACCCTGATGTCTTCATGGAGCCACCCCCAGGACCCTGGCCCTGGCCCCACGGGGCAGGCAGAGAGCAGGCAGGGTATTAGCCACTGACCCACGAGGCTGCTGTCCTCCCCACTGCAGCTACTATCCAAAAAGAGTCTGGCTTACATCCCCTCCAGGACAAGGTAGTAGTTTAGAACCACCTTAGAGGAGGATACATCTATCCAGAAAATAATAGAAATATAACCCAAAAAAAAGTGGGCTGGTTTCTATTTGTTTGTTTTAGCCATATCGTAGCTCAGACCCTCCTTGCTATTGTGGTTCAATATTCACTGATCAAAAATATAGACTAGCTGCAAGTCACAGCATTTGCCAGAAAGAACGATTATCATCAGAAAGAAATGGGCATTAAAAGAACAGCTCTTCTATTTCCAGAATATAAAACAGACATTCAGAAGAACAAACAGAGCAGAGAAGAAATGACGGTCATTTGCAAGTAAAATATTACTAAACAATATAACATTGGATTAACTGTTTCATGTATTTATTGTGAAAGAATATATAGAACTTTATATGAGAAACTATCAGTACAAGCAAGAAACAATGCAGCCTTTTAAACAGCTTGCTTTTAAGTTTAATGCTTCTGCACATAGAGCACACGAGCTTGCTCCCACTGAAGCCCATGCAACAGCTCCTGTTAAGTTCGAAGGGATCAGGATCAGGCCCTGAGGTTTTGAACTTTTCTCCTGTAATGTCCCTTTCACCAACATTGCAGCCCCCTGGTCCTAATGTGCTTGGGATGTATTTATGGTGAGGAATGTGCAGTACAGCGAAGAGGCACCGTAAGATGCAATTTGGGAGGGGCTGATCCTGAAAACTGTGGAGGGACTTTTTCTTTCTACATACATTTAAAAAGAAAAGGAGGGGACAGAGGGGCAGGATAAAGAAAAAAAAAAAAGCAGACACATATTGAGTCCAGTCCTGCATTCGAGTGAAGCAAACCATTGAGCACAGTAGCGAGGGCTGACTGGACCGGACAAAACCTGACTCCATTTATTGTCTTTTGTTGTGGTGTGCCAGGAATGCAGGAGCTGTAGTTATTCTGAATTCGGGCTGGCTCTGGGGATGGCTTTGTACTCTCAGGACCTGTGGACTGCTGAAAATTGGTGCAGCTCTTATCTCCAGCTTTAGAGACTTTTCATCCTTCCAGGACTATTTAAAATAGTCCTGTTAACAATTTCAGTAACTCTGTGGCAATTAATTCCGTGAATTTTTAATTAGTTTGTGACTCTTACATAAACTTAAATTGGATTAATTTTATACTCTCTTATCCAAAATACAATTCAAAAGAAGGCTTTCTAATAAATTTGATATGCAAGTCTGTTCTAGTACTTGTCTTAGTTTACCCAGAAATCATTCTAAATCATTTACCATTCAATGCATGCTTTAGCACTGACAAAAATTAGAACCAAGTTAATTCTATTATTTAACTAAATATTAAAGAGCTACAGGTACACCACTATATTAAATTTTTTTTAATCTATCTGACCAGAAAATCCATTTAACACACAAACATTTTCCTGTGACTTCTCCTAAATGAAAGAATCTTTGCAGAAACAGAAACATAAAAATAATTGCAGTGGTACAGTTGATCACAGCTTTCCTGGCAAACACAATAATTGCCTATTGAGATAACTAAGGCACCAATAGAGATGCATAAGATGAAATGGAGTTTAGGGCTGGATTAGTACGACCTTTACTCTGTGTGATGCAAAGGGCTGGGTCAGATGTCTCACGAAGTTGTCTCCAAGCCCATCTACTTTCATTCGATGCATATGGAAGAGCCATATTTATTTTTAGTGCTTGAGCTCTCCCTTCAAGTTCACTCCATCCAAATTAAATAAAAACTCTAAGACTCTTTTGAATCGCTTGGAAACAGATCTTAAAGCCCTGATTTACTTGTAGCTTCATACACACAAAATTGCTGGTGATTTCAAGGATGATTTTGCCAGACATAAAACAATGATAAGTTCAATTCCCAGAGTCACTACTGCTATAAGTGTGATTTTAGGAAGAATCCAAAATAAAGGAGTCATAAAAAATAAACAGAACCACAAACCGAATTGGGCCCCTAATATGCAGTAATAGCAATAGTGATGTCATTCATGTGCAATCATTTACATGCTCCCATAAATCATTTTTAATAATTTATTGGATATAAAGAACATCTTGAAGTGTGACAAGCTGCTGTAATTTTAAATAAAGCTTACAAGTAACTTTTCAAGCTTTGCAGGCTCAGGATAGTGAAACCCACTGACTGAGCAATGGGTATCCGAGTACAAAAACCCACAGCAGAGGTATAAGCCTTCTAGAGAGGCAGAAGCATGAGCTGGGTGCGTGTTCTCTTCACTCAGCATCAGCACTGCAGGGACTAATCTGGAGCTGCTGTAAGACAGCGTGCAAGGGAAGGAAACGCGTGCTGTCTGCATCCACCTTGTCCCACAGCAGTGAAACCAGCAGGGCTAAACCACTTTAAACCAGCTCTCCATTCTGCACGCTTCCTTTAAAGAAATTCCGTGGTGGATTTGGAGAGCAGCAAGGGCAGCACCCAGGAATTTCAGGGCAGTGGTCAAGAGCTAGTGGATTAAAAAGGATATGCAGGATCCTGAAGCTTTCTACAGCACCCTGGGTTTCACTCTTTTGGGGAAAAGTCTTTCGTCTTTGCTAGTAAACTCCCTGGGAAGTTAGAGCTTGTCCCTGACTTGTGACCGACCACACTGCACAACCAGCTTACAAGGGCTCAGAAATTCCACTGGAATCAGTGCTCAGGAATGTCCTCAGGTGGGAGGAGTAGGTGCTTGGCACTATGAACTGTAATTGTACCATCTTCTGGATATTCAGAAAGCTACAATATGCAAGGCAAAGAGGAATGCTCTACTTTCTTCTGGCATTACTAGGTGCCTGTTATTTTTGCCAAGATCTCTCTCATCTACAGCAATATTCAGGGCACTAGTCTATTGTTGTAGCTCAGGCTGAGCTGATGCTCATTTTTAAATTAAACCTCAGGTGGAAGCTGCAAATCCGCACGTGCAGATGGTTTGTCTGTGCTTGCAATCCTGCACGCGTGCAACCTAGCACAGTGCAGCTCTCCTGACCTCTGGCTGCTGGGGTTTTATTCCTGACAGGCTAGATGTGAATAAAATCATATGGAATTGTGTTTTTACAGTTCAGCCTTCTGAGTCCAATCCTGCTGCCATTGAAATCAATGGCAAAACTCCCAACTTCCCTAGTCATATCAGATTAGCTTTGTTCCACGGACTCAAACAATCTAATAGATACCAGGTGTCCTCCACAGAGCTTGTGTGGTCTACGAGTAAGTGGAACATATTTTAAAAAGTCAAATATGAAACAGTTACATCACAGAACCTGTAATAACCTCAAACTGATATTATTATCTATGGACGACATGATCAGTATCTAAAATGTGACCCATTATATATTTATATGATGCATCCTATAACAGACATTCTGGGGTAAATTCAGCTGCATGTTAAAGCACTACAGAAATGGATCCATATTTATGTTCATTTCCACAAGAACGCAAGGGCCTCGTGTGTTTTTACTTAAGGAAAGGAGCCTCAAACAACCTTACATTAATCCAGAAATCCATTTTAAATATATGACCCTCCATGTAAAAAGACCTATAGAAGTTAAAGGCTGCAAGTGAAACCACTAGGTTGCTACTCTAGCATCTCTTCTTTCTCCAAGCTATGAACCTTCACCATGAAACTCCCTACCTGCTTTTCCATAATCATGGAGCCTCACCAGCTCCTCCAGTAGAATGGAGATCACGCAGTGCTATAAATGTCCAGACCTGGGCTGCACCAAGACATCCATCACTGTGCAAAGGGTGTAGCTGGAAAACGCACAAGGAATTTCCTTGTGTGATCTCCTGGTGTGTAGGTGGCCCAGGAGCCTTGCCTGGCTCAGGTGAAATTCTCAGTGCCCTGCTCTGCACCGAGACAGAAAGAAATCACTCTGCCCACTCCAGGGCCTGACCTTGATTCACACCACCTGCAGAGAGGAGCCTCAGCGCAGCTTCTCCTTGTTTTGATCAAGGGAGGACCAGCATTTCCAGCCAAGGACCCACCACACAGCTACAGCCAGGTTAACAACTTAGAAATACACAAATGGGGTGATGCCAAGCAAAAAATCAGACCTTTCTTGGGAACAACAAAAAAATATATTGGTCATTTTTCCAATCCAATTAAAGGTCCTCAGATGTGCCAAGGTCTGCCCTGGTTCCTTAGCCAGAAGGATTCACCTGGGGCCAGCTCTTGGGGCTGCTTGTGTGCAGGTGCTCAAGTCTGCTGCTCTGCTCTTGCCTTGCAATTCCATGTCTTAGGGGCAGATTCCACGGATGTCCCTGATTACAAAGTTGGCCCGAGGCTCTTGTGGACATCTGATGAATGGGGAGCTGGAGCCAGAAGGCTTCAAAACACTTTCCACTCACTTTCTGCTAGGGAAGCCTCATATCTTGCAAGCCTCCCTCTTCCATCCAAACCACTGACTTGTCTTCTAAGAGTGGATAGACAGCATGGGTTTGCCCCAGCCTGGCCTAATGGGAAGCCCTTTCTCAGCCCGGGTCCAGGTACTGCTGCAGCAGCCCTGCTGGGGAAAAGTACTGCAGTAGCTGAGGTGTGATACTCCCAGGCAATATTCTAAGCAGCTGAAGCTGCCCGTGGAAAGGGCCAAGCTGACAGTGCTCTGCAGGAAAACTGCCACTGGAGTCAGGGCTTGGCTCCTGAAGGAAAAGGGTACAGCTTCAATTTTTTTTTTTAAGCGGCAGCAGGAATACATGGAACCCCACTAAAAAGGCATGATCCAATCAGTATTTCCTTTGTATCTGAACATCTAGTGCTATCTCTAGTCTTATCTTTTACCAGTCACCCTCTTTCATTATGGTCTCCTTAAGAGGCTTAAATACTTGTACTTTTCCAATAAAGATCTTGGAAAGTACGTTCAAGGGTAGCTTATTTTAACATTCATCACATTTAACAAGACTTTTACCAGAGCGGAGAGAACGCGTAACTAATTGTTGGAAGATCTGGTCAAAGTTTATTGTGACGGGTAACTGTCGGGCAATTATGATTTATTTATTCAGTGGGAGATAAGGCACGCGTTGTTCTCTGGAAGAAAAAAAAAAGGAGGCTGATCTTAAAGTTTACATTATTTCCCATGCCTTCTTCAATCTTTTCATTACTGAAGGCACCCACCAGAGCACAGCCCTCATTGGCTCCATTTGCTCCAAATTTTGGGGTTTGAGCAGAACTTCTCCCCCAACCTCTCCTGGGCCTGGCGAGGCCGTGCAGGTGCAGCTCCTCCTCCATCTATTTCTTAAAAGGTCTGTTGGCGTGAGGGGACTGCTGAGAGACCACAAGGTCCCCGAGCCTCGCTCCCCGCCGGGGGGAGCCTGCGGTGGACGGGGGCAGGGTAACAAGTGGGGTGGACTTTTCATCTGGCAATCAAAGAAAGGGAGAGGAGATAGATAAAAATGCCCGTTACTGCCACCATTTCTCGTGTCCCCGCGGTGTTTTCCCGAGTGGCAGCGTGTCCTCGCAGATAGAGGCGCCGGGGAGCGGGCGGGGAGCGTCTCCGTCGGCACTGAGAGGCACGACGGACAGGGACCGGCCCCACTGCAAGCGCAGCCCTTTCCCACACCCCACCCGCGCCGAGGAACAGCAGCGCCCGTGGTACCCCGGCAGCGCCCGGCGTCGGGGCTGCCTTTACCTCTGGCGTGACCCTGCTGATCCCCGAGCTCGGCGGAGCAGCACAACCGAGGATGAGAAAAACAAAACAAAACAACAACAACAAAACAACAACAACAACAACAACAACAACAACAACAAAAAAAAAAAAGAAAATGCCCCGGCCCGCCTGTACCCCCGCATCGCCCTGGCGCAGCAGCTCCTTCCCGTGCTCGAGCCGAGCCCTGCGGCAGAGCCCGGGGGCAGAGCGGGGCTGCTCCCAGCGTCCGCCCCCGCGAGTCCCGCGGAGCCCCCACGACTGCACCGCCGGCACCGGCATCGCCCCGGCCAAGGCCCGCAGCGCCTTGGGTCCAGCAGCGCCTTGGGTGCCGCAGCCCCTTGCCTCCTTAACCCTCCCCGACGGCTCTGCTGCTGCCGCAGCTACCAAAGTTTCTATTCCCACCTTCGTTATCTCCAAACTGATCAAGTGGCCAAGGACAAACAAGAAAAGTCTTTTTAATGTAAGGGTTGCTCACCTGATGTGGTAAAGATCAGTTCTCGGAGCAAAGGACTTCTACTTCCAGCAAAATCTGGTTCCCTGACTTACTCAGCCGGAAGAGTGAGCACCATTAGCTGCTTTACATACACTTTTTTAAGTCTGTGTCAAAGGCTTTTGATGTAGAGCATAAAGATGCACCTTGCGCGCTTCTGTCAGCAGCCAGCCCGAGGCTGGGGCTCGGGTGCTACGTGTCCATCTCCCCAACAGAAGAAAAGTTAAGATTTCTTTTTTTTTACTCAAAATTTATTACCTTTTCTCAAAGTTTCAGCCCTTGGCCATTCGACAAAGCTTTTTCAAAACGGTTTTAGATTTAATCGTTTGAGTTGTGTTTTTATCCGACCGCCGCTCTGCGTTTATTTCTTGTAAGATAAAATAAAAGTTAAATCGAACTGGTTTCGCCGACAAGAAGCAGGAGCCCTGGGGCTGGAAGGTGTTGTGGGCCGTGCTCCCCGCTGCCAGGACCTTCTCCAGGAGCGGAGGGAGTTCCCAGCCAGGACCGCCTGCCGCCTCCCCCCGGGACTCCGCCGGCGGCTTTGGACGCGGCTGAGCGGCTCTGGGGTGGGCGGGTGACCCGGGCAAGGCCGGTCTCTGTAGCCCCCCCAGCCACGACCGACTCCAGACAAATGATCGACGAGCAGAGCTCCTACCTCCGCTCAGTCATTTGCTAGCGCTGCCTCGGACCTTACCCGACGGGGAGGGAGAGGTGAGTGCTTGGCAATGTTCACTGTAAACCACTGTGGTATTCACTCGCTTAATTCCGTCGTGGCCTCGAACACCGCAGGGAAGTACGGAGGGAGCCCGGGGCCGGGGCCGGACCCCTGAAGCCCGACCCCCGGCACCGTCGTCCGGCTCCCAGGGCCCTTCGGCGAGGTGGACGCGTCGCTCCGTGCCCGGGGGAAGTGCATCTCCCCCCGGCCGGAGCCGAGGCGAGAGCCCCCCGCACCCACGGCCCTCCAAGCAGAGAGGGGGGTGCGAAGCCCTCTTGTAAAGCTCCCAGCCGTCGGAACCCACAAGATAAACATCATTAGAAATCATTGTAATTGGGATTGTGAAATCTGACCTCTGACCCTCCGGGCTACGTGTCACAACCGTGTCTGCTTTGATTCCTCGAAAGGCGGCACAAAGGAACAAGCTCCGTGACAGGAGGCAGCGCGATCTGCGCCCCGGCCGGAGGGGACCGACGGGGGGGACCACGCGTGGCCTTCCCCTCCTCCCCCGCGCCTCATTTGCATATGCAAATCAGCAGGCCGCCGGACCGTGCCCTCCTGGGGGGTGGTCGTCGGGCCAGGGCCGGGGGTCTGGAACGATTGTGCCCGACTCTCGGGGTGCCTTGGACGGAGAAATAAGCGTCCGTGCATTCTTCCACCAGCGGAGGGGGGGCGGGGGTTCTGGGTGTTGACTGATATTCACATCACACAAACCCTCGGCTCCCTCCCGAGGGTCGGGGTGTGGGGGAGCAGACCCCCGAGGCACCGAGGAAGGAGGGGGAAGGCAGCACTTTTCCTCCAAGGCTTTTCCTCCTGGACTAGTGGGTGCTGCTCCTGGGGCTCCCCAGTCCCATCCGTCCGTCCAGCCCGCAGCTTTCCTGCCCAGCCGGGGGCCCGGTGCGTGTCCCTTGCCTGCCCCGCCGCTCCGCGCACACCTGGTCCCTTTCCTACCGGGAGGATGTTGCGCCTTCTACTCTCATTTCTCAGCTCGGGCTGGTGCTGAGCCCCGGATGAAAGCCTTTCCCCCCCCGCCCGACTGCCGGCAGGAGAGGATTCCCCGCGGGGCTGTTTGCCCTCGGCACCCACAGGGGACCAAGGTCACTCGTGGAGGCAGCGAGGACAGACCTGGACCTCGCCGGCCTGCGCCGGTTCACCAATATGCCCCGCTCAGCTGCTCTCCATGAGAAATCCTAAAAGCGTAATTACATTAAAAAGTCTGATTTGTTTAAATAATCCTCTTTAGCCTTCCTTTAATCTGCCCTATATTTCCCTCGTCGGCTTTATTCCTGACTTGTCCAGCTCAGCTGAGCTTGGCTGGACAACCCGCGGCTGAGGAAACCCTTCTTCATCTTCCTCCTTCTCTGGAGCCCCCCAGCCTTCAGGCAACCCCAGCGCCCGGGAGCCGACTCCCGGCTGCAGGTAGGGAGCGGATCCAGGGATCTGTCGGCGGGACGGGGGGCGGCAGGGGAGCCGACAGCCCTGCTCGACCCACGCCGAGAGCCAGCCTGAGCATCACCCGTGTCCCGCGGACAGGGGAAGCGAAGTGGGGTCGGTGCCCTCTACTCTCAGCAGGTCCGGGTCCGATCCGGCCCGGGAATGCTCTGGGGGAGGATCGTTACTCGATTTTTAAGGAGAAATGCCATTTTTCGCCTGTACAGCTCCAGGGGAGTGCGAGACGGCGTGTATGGCGAAGGCAGAGGATTGAACTGAGACTCGAGCGGGGGGGAGTAGGGGAGCCCTGTGTCCCCCCGACAGCAGCAAGCGAAGGAGGGCTTGGGGGAAATCTGAATGCAACCCCCGAACTCTGCAGCTGGCCCCGCCGGTCCGGGCTCTCGCCAACCGCTTTCCCCGCGAGTGGTGGAGCTCGCACTTCGAAGAACGGCTTTATTTTCCTCAGTGCGGAAGATTTGAGTTCATGTTCCAATTCCAACGGAAAGGAAAAAAAAAAAAAGGGAGAAAGAAACGCACAACTTTAGATGGCGCTGTACAACATTTATTTAAGCCCTCCGAGTATTCCCGGCTCCTCGGCCTGCAGAGAGGAGAAGAGCCCTCGCCGGGCAGGGGCGGACTGGGCTGGGCGGGGATGGGGTGGGATACGCTGGGGCAGGATGGGGTGGGATGAGGTGTAGGAGGGGTCCTGCCCCACCGGCAGCTGGCGCAGAGGGCAGGGGGCTCTCTTCTCTCCCCAGCCTGTGCCTCTATCCCCGGACAATGATAGCAAACCGCAGCTCTAAGGAGGAAGAGTTAAAAAGCACGAAATTGGCAGAAACCATCTCCCGCTTCCCCACTGCTCCCCTCCTCAAATAGACGGAAACCCCCTAATGCCTCCGACGGGACGAGGAGGGGGGAGCTGCAGGCTGCGCCGACCGGGAGTGCTGCTGCTTGCCCCCTTCCGCCCCCCGGTCCCACTGACCTGGGCATGGCCTCGGCATTGCCCTATCTTCCGGGGGCATGCAGGAGAAAGGGTCCCCCGGCTCCAGCTCTCCTCGCTTGTCCTCTTCGCCCCGCCGGCTGCGGGCCTAGGGCAGGGATACAGAGGAGCAGAAAGAGAAAGGAGAAAGAAAGCCAACAGACAGCCTCGTCGAGGGGGACGGGCAGCTCTCCACCCGCCTCGGCGCTCGGTTTCATCAGGGGCAGTGAGGAGCGGAATCCCATCGCCTGCCCTCGGCTTGGCGGGGCCCCACGCAAGGCCCGCGTGGGCTCAGGCCCGGCGGTCCTCGACGGCTCGAGGCACGGCCCGGTCCCGGCCCGTCGGTGTCTCCGGGCCGGCGGCCAAGAGAGCCGACCCGGGACTGGGCACGGCCGCCTTTAACCGGGGCGGGTGGAAAAGCGGAGCGGGGGCCGCAGCCGGGAGCCCCGCCGTGCCGCCGGCCTTCCGCCACCCCGCGCGTCCCACGCACACGGCAAATGTGAGCCCGAGCCCCGGAACAGGGAGCGGAGGGCAGGGACCGGCGCCGGGAGTGTTCCCGGGAGCGGTGGCTCAGCGCCCGGCGCCGAGTGCCGATCGCTCCGCTCCGATCCTCCGATCCTCGGGAGAGGTCCTCGCTGCAAACAGCGTGGGAGCACATCCTCTCGGAGCGAGACGAGGAGCTGTCAGACAAATATCTTTCCAACACATCCCGGAGCTCTAAACGTCCAGACGGTTTCAGGCAATTTTTCAGTGGGAACTGGTGATATATTATCACTATTATTATGAGGTGGTTTTTATTTCTGGTTAAAAAGGGAGATGCAGGAGGCGAGGCACGACCGCAACTGCCAAAGAGAATTAATTTTTTTTTAAGGGTAGAAAAATTAAAAATGATTTTTTAAAAATCGAAGGTCTCCGGGTTTTTAACAAGGGATGAGCGGTTCAAAAATTGCTCCATCTATCGAAAGCAAATCCTAAATATGCCACCGAAATGGCACTATGTACACAGCGTATGGTGTATGTATATATACATTTATTTATTATATTTATGTATATATATATGCAAACATCCATACACTAAAATAAAGAATTACAGGCAGCCTGGATCCTGAACACAGTCTACACTTTATTTCAGACTACAGATTTCTGAACATAATAAAATCTTTGGCTTGTAGCGGCGGGTTCAGTCTCGCAGTCTGTGGATCAGAATTTTTTTTTTCCTCGGGAAAAAAAGAAAAAGACAGACAGAAATTCACACACACAAAAAAAAATAAAATAAGATCAAACGACAGATGAGAAAAGTCTGACATTTACTGTAAAACAGGAGCAACGGACATCGGGGGGGGGAGAAAAAAAGGAAAGCAAACAAAACGAACAAACGAACAAACGAACAAAAGAAAGGAGAAACAGAGAGAAGGGAAGAGAGAAACTGTCCAGCAAATAGAGATCGCTACACATATTTCTTACCTGAAATTAAATATATACAAGGTCATATGCTGTTTGGCTATATAGAGATAATTTTTTTAAGTGTTCATATTTTTTTTCTTTCTTAATCGGAGTCCTTATACTATGGATAGACAATAGATCTGCTTTTAAATCGCACCTGTCCGCCTCCCGGCCGGCGGGCCGGCGCCGCGGCGCAGGGCTGGGCTGGGGCCGCCCGCCTCACTCGCTCTCCTCTTTGTCCTGCACCGTGGTGGTGGAGTGGTTGTAGAGTCCCTGGGCCATGAGGTGCAGCGCCAGCCCGTTCTTGATGCCCGTCGCCTTCTTGATCTTGGCCCGTTTGTTCTGGAACCAGATCTTGATCTGGGACTCGTTGAGGCTGAGCTCCTGGGCCAGGCTCTGCCGCCGCTGCTCCGTGATGTACCGGTTCGCCTGGAACTCCGCCTTCAACCGCTGCAGCTGCTCGGCCGTGAACGCCGTCCGCGGCCGCTTGTCCTCCTTCTCCGTCTTCTTCTTCTTCAGCTTCCTGGTGCGGGGGCCTGCGGGCAGGGCACACACACGCCGCTGGGCAGGGCCGCGCCGCCGACCGACCGCCCGACCGNGGCAGCGGCTCCGCCGGGCAGCGCGGGCACCAAAGGTCCCAGCTGCCAGGCACCGGGGAGCCGCCGCCAGCAGCAGGCTGGCCGAAGGCTGCCCTGGTCTCCTTCTGGGGGGCAACGACCCTCTCCGCAAAGCCAGCCCAGTCCCGGGGGGCCCTTCTCCGCCGCCACTCCGCAGCCGCGCCGCCACGGCCCGGGTCGCCCGAGGTCTCCGGTGGCCCATCCTTGCCGGGGACCTGCGGCCCCACTTGCAGCTCCCTCCGCGAAGCCCAGCCGAAAGCAGAGCCCCGCCGCTCCACATCCAGGCCGCAAAGGGGCCAGCTGAAGGGCGACACAGCTCGCGGGGGAAGCCACCCGGTCCAGGGGCGCATCCTGAGGGCAGCGCTTGGCCGAGGCGGGGTACCGCCGGTCCTCTGCCCGCCGGCATGGCCTGGCCAT
>VZTD01000108.1:158002-257902 GCA_013397725.1 Rhagologus leucostigma | reverse complement strand
GGGTGGAGGCTCCCCGGAATCGGACCTTTTTGGTTTTGAGGAATGAAAAATTACAGTAATAATGATAACAATAAATAGCAGTAAGGGCAGGAGGCTCTGCCGGGGTGAGTTGGTGTTACGGCAGAAGCCTCTATCTGGTTTGCTCCTTTGCTTCGTTTGGGGTTTTTTTAGGAATATGAAGCAGATCAGCTCCAGCTCACAGCTGAACTCGTATCATGTTTCCTCGTCTGCTTTTTTGATGTTTGCTTGTTTGGTTGGTTGGTTTCGGTTTGTTGCTTTTTTTTCCCTTGGTATTCTTGTTTGGTTTTGTTTTGGGGTTTTTTTTTCCCGACAGGGAACGAGCACTTCGGGACGTGTGTTGAGGCAGACGGGAAATTTAAGGATTTTAAGGGCTGGGAAAAAAAAGGCACTTTTTCAGGATTGATGCAGCTGTCTAAAAATGAATTTACAGAAAATAAATAAAAATACCCTGGTCACAGTTCTGGTTTTGCTGGACTGCTGGGGCCGCAGCCAAGCGCCACAAGGAGGGCGGCTCTGCCGCAGCCGCAGCCGGTGCCTGCCGCCCCGGCCCCAGGCGCTCCCGGCCGCGGAGGGCCGAGTCACTCCGGGGAAGGGCAGTGTTGGTGCTGACACGGAGCGGCGCTGGAGATGGGGGTCCCACGACACCCCACATTTTACACAGCGGAGGAGGTCCGGGCGGGCTGGGTGCCCTGAGCGGCGGCACTTCCCGGCCGGCCGCAGGCACCTGCTGCGGCTGGAGCCGCTCTCCTGCCCGCGGCCGTTTCCCGGGGCTGCGGGAAGGACAATTCCGGGCGTTTTCTCTTTCTGACGTAACCGAAACCCCGCCATTTACCCCCTCCCCAAAACGGCGGTCGGGTGGCGGTGGGTCCGGGGAGGCCGCGGGGCCCCGCGCAGCGCTCCGCGCCTCTCCGCGGGGCCGGGCCGCGTCACGTGCCGCCGCCTATGTATCCTATATGTGCACGGGTGCTGGCTCAAAATACACCTATAGCTCTCTCTGTGTGTGTCTGTATCTCGGCGGTTCCTTGCGGGCTGAGCTGCGGTGCCGGCAGCAGCGAGGCTCCCCCGCCTCGCCCCTCCATGCTGCGCCTGCTGGGTGCTCTTCACTCCCCGGGAGCAGCCCCGGGGAAGCGGCCCGGCCCGTGGCTCCGCTTTCAGGAGGCGACCGGCACCGGGAATCGAAGGAGACATCTCTGGGTGTCCGTCAGCTGCTCCCCGGGTGCCCGGGAGGCGTGTGTGTGTGCCCGCACCTCCGAGGCACGTTCGGTTATTTTCTGTACCGGAGAAACATTACCGAATTGTTACCTCCAGCCACACAATAATCCCCTAAAATAATAGCTGGCAGAACACAATCAGCCCTGGAATCAAGAGCTTCATCCGCAATTAAATGAATGTTAAACCCCCCCTGCATTCACAATATCATATCATTTACTCGCACCGAAATTGGGTTTATTTATATTTAAGTTAGCAAAATTGAAATCTTTATCCCAAAAGCGAGCGTGGGTACTTAATTAAATTCTAATTAGGACACTATCAATATCCCATTTAGCCACGTAGCCTTTGTGAGCCGCGGTCCCTTTCAGAGCTGTAAATGGGGGCTCGCTGCCTTATCTCTCCTGCAAGAGACGCCTTGAGAAGGGCTGCAAAAGATAATTTATAGGTTTTAATTACTCTTCATTCCGCCTGATCAGCTTGGCGTTCATCACAGGACGGCGAATAAAACCTGGTCAAAAGCACTGTCACTATTCCCTGGCAAGACGCTTAATCAAAGTAAGCAGGGCCATATTACACGCTGCGAGCTTCTTCACGTAATTTCCCAGCTGCTGATAAAGCTAGTTGAATAATGCTGCAGTCCTTCGGAGACACCATTTACAGAAATGACTTTATTGACGGCTTAACGTCGGTAATTCATTTTACCTTTCATGTATTGGGAGCCCGGATTTGTTACAGTAATAGGATGATAAATGTCCTGGCGGCCCTATAGCTTTTATTATTGAATACAATACACACACCCATCCTTAAATGTTCCAAAATTGGGTAACAAAAGGGAGAGAGAGAGAAATCGAAGCCTTTAACTATTTAATTTGCCTTCCTGAGCACGCGCGGGGGGGAAGTGTGTGTATGTGCGTGTGTGTGTGTGTACGTGTGTGTGTAGGGAGGGGGATTATTTCATCTGGAGTCCTCCCTTCTTCCAGAAACTGTTCTGGATTGAAAAGGCTTCTCTATAAATTGAGTAGGTTTGTGTACGGAGGGGGTGGGGGATCGACTGGATGAATGAGGAGGGGTTAAAGGAAAAGACGATGTATATTTCCAGGCTGGATATTTTTTCCATCGCGACCCTTCCTATCTAAATAGATAAATATTACTCCCCGGCTCGCAGGTAGTTACAGTAATCGGGGTAATATGTCTATACACGGTGGCTTAAGGATGGAAGCTTTAAAAAAAATCCCTTCTTAGGAAAAATTTCCTTCTGTAACTCGTGGGTGCCGCTGGGTTTCAGAGCACCCGTCGGGGGGCCCGGCCCTGCGGAGCCCCGCGCACGCTGCCGTCGTGGGGGGGCCGCTCCCGCGGAGCCGCTGGCGCGTCCAGAGGGGCCGGGACACCGAGGGCTCCCCCGAAAGTGCTGCGGGGCCGGGGCCGTGCTGCCGCTCTCCTGCCCCTCGGAAGTGCCATGGTGCCGTCTGAGTCTCTTGCAGGTTGGTGTCCCCACCGGCTCTCGGCGCTGGGGCTCGGGTCAGCCATGCCGGCATGGGGCGGGAGAACATCCAGTGCGGGAGGCGGAGAGCAGCCGAGGGGTGGCGGAGCCGGGGAGCCGGGCTGGGACGCCCGGTGCCCGCCGTCGAGCTGTGCGGAGGGCGGCCGCATTGCTCCCGCCGCACGACGCCAGCCCGCGGCGCCCGCAGCCTCTTCTGAAACCGGGAGAAATAACTTCTCCGATTTCGTTGTATTTGCCCTTTTTTTGTTGGGGGTTTTTTTTTCTTTTCTTCTCTTTTTCTTTTTAATTCTTTTTGAGGAAGGCCGCCAAAGGAAGGAAGTTTTAAAATTGAAAATAAAAATAAAGTTAAAATTAGATCAAAAATCCTTTGCATTTTTGTTTTCTCGGCGCCCTTATAGGAAGGAGGAAGTATAGAAACGTGGTTAATATACGCTGTGGTAATCCTATTTCTGCGTCTAGATCAGATCTCATTGGGGCCTTTGCTGAAGGACATAAATGAGTTGTTCTAATACAATAGATTTCATCCTTCCTACAGGGACTGGCTGACCAGAGGTTTTGTTAAAAGTGAATACGAATAGATTTCTGCTACAAGTGCAGCATTATTATTATGAGCTGTAAGGTCAGACTATACATTCCGGGTCCCCAAAGCCTATAGACCCTGGGAAAGGCGCGGGATATACCACGTCATTGTACCTGACAGTCTCTTCAATAGACTAATTCAATTATCGCTTGGGGATTCAGTCTTCATTGAAGGCAATAATAGCGGTGTAATTCGTTGGTAAATAGGTATTGGAGGCAGCTCCGCTCGAAACTTTTTTCGGGGCACAGGTTTTTTATCTCTAGGAGTCAAAATCTCTCTGGTAGCAGCGCGGGGAGTGAGGATAGAGGAAGGGATGTTTTTTATGAAGACGAGGGCCGGGCTGCGGAGAGAGTTCGGCGCGGCCGGCCGGAGCGGCAGCCCCGCACCCCGGCCCAGGCGGGCACCGCGGCCGCCCCGCTCCCCCGAAAAGTTCCCGGGACGCCGGGGATGTTGCGCCCTGGTGTCCTGGTGTAGAGTTATGAATCAATTACCATCCAGGACCACCCCCACCCCAGCCTGGCTCTCAAGTCACGGGGAACTGTAGCAAAGATTTAATTTTATTTAGTTTATTGTCTGTCCCCCCTTGCCAAGTGGGACGGAGACGAAAACACCCCTCAGAAGTGTCTGAGGGAAGAAGAGAAAACTATCTTTCTTATTCTTAGTATTATTGGTTTGTTTCTTTTCCTACAAGGAAAAAAAATTAAAAGGAAGAAAGAAAAGAAAGAAAAGATAAGACAAAACAGGAAAGAAAAAGGGAAAATGAAAGTGAAGAGAAAAGGAAAATAAAGAACAATTGACCAGGAAAAGGAAAAAAAAACAACCAAAAAATACAAAAAAATTTAAAACTATTTTTAAAAAAAGGAACTTAAAAGAGAAAAAGACAGACAGACAGACAGACAGAAAAAAGGAAAGAAAGAAAGAAAGAAAGAAAGAAAGAAAGAAAGAAAGAAAGAAAGAAAGAAAGAAAGAAAGAAAGAAAGAAAGAAAGAAAGAAAGAAAGAAAGAAAGAAAGAAGATAAAGAGGTCAAGACACCTCAAAAGGTAGAAAAAATAGGAAGGTGTGTAAAAAACTGGAAAAAATAGAAGGAAAATGAAGGAAATAAGTAAGAGGGGAAAAAAGAAAAGGAACCAAAAGAAAAAAAGAGAAAAGGAAAGAAAAGAAGAGAAAATAAGAGAAGAGAAAATAAGAGAAGAGAAAAAGAAGAGAAAAGAAAAGAAAAGAAGAAAAGAAAAGAAAAGAAAAGCAAAGAAAAGAAAAGAAAAGAAAAGAAAAGAAAAGAAAAGAAAAGAAAAGAAAAGAAGAAAAGAAAAGAAAAGAAAAGAAAAGAAAAGAAAAGAAAAGAAAAGAAAAGAAAAGAAAAGAAAAGAAAAGAAAAGAAAAGAAAAGAAAAGAAAAGAAAAGAAAAGAAAAGAAAAGAAAAGAAAAGAAAAGAAAAGAGCTCGCTGCTTTCCAGTGGCCTGGCTGCAAACCCCTTCCCATTTGCTTCCCAAGCCCCCTCCCGCCTCCCACCCACATCTGCAGCCCACCCTACCTCGCTGCGAGCAGCACAAGTCACCTGGATCGGCTGTCTTAAAAAGTCCCAGCTCCCGGAGATGTTCCTCGCTAGCTGGCCGGGGGAGGATCCGAGGAGGGCAGCGACATCCTCTCGCCCGGCGAGCAGCTCCGGCGGCTGCCTCCGGCCCCAGCTGCTCCCTGACAATCTGGTTTAAGTTACAGTGGATGTTTCTGAGCGCTGCTTTACTCCACTTCGGGACAGATACCCCTGTCCCTTCGCTAAAGACGTTATCAATAGGGGCTGAAAGTTCCATGGAGAGTCTGGGGTCCGCACCAGCCTCTGCTCTGCCGGGCTGGTCCCGGTCCCGGTTCCGCCGTGCTCCTCGTCACCGGCACACCCTGTCGGGCTGGCTCGGACCCGTTTACATTTTAAAATATGTTTTTAATTTCCTCTAGCTCTTCCCACCTATGTCTCGCCCTGCTTCCCTCTCGGCTTCGGGAGCAGTGGAGCCCAGCGAAGAGTCGGGAAAACTTTCGCCTCCCGACCCCGCGGGAGGCGGCGGGACCGGGGCCGGGGCGGCTCCGAGGGGCTCTGGCGAGCGGAGGGGATGTCCTCGCCGGGGTAAGGAGGGGCTCCCTGCTGCCCGCTCCGGGTGCCGGAGCCCCACGTTGGGAGCAGCACCCCCGAGACTTTTCCCAGCTCGAGTGGGTGCAGGGCGGCCTCTTCGTGGTAGTAAATCTTTTCCCTTCACCGACTTCGGGATATTTGGGTGACAAAGGGGCACACGCGGGACCGGCGCCCACGCCGCCCACCCGCTGCCCTGCCATGGCTGTAGGGGCAGGGGCTGCCCGCGTCCAGCTCCACGCAGCCCCGCCGTGTCTCCCAGCCCTTCTGCCCTCTCTGCGCCTGTGTTTGCCCGCGAGAGTTCGCGGGCGCACTTGTGCAGCCGAACGCGGGTGCAGCGGGCGTGTGGGGGAATATTCCCTCGCACACACGCGTGTGCAAATGGCTGTAGCTGTTAGCCCAGAGGTTGCACACGGGCACGACCTCCCTCCACCACTCCTCCCCGGGTTCCGCTTCTGCCCGAGGGCCGCCCCGAGGGGCTCCTCCTGCCAACCCCGCGCCCGGGAGCAAAGGGTCCGTCGCCGTGGAAAGTTTTCCCGGCTCCTGGCGTGGAGGAATGATCCCTCACGGGACCCTCTTCTCGACTCTCAGGTGCACATCCCTCTCCAAGCGCCTGCCTGTAGGGATGGCTGGGGTTCTCCTGCAAAGATCTGGTGTTCTTTAGGTTTTTTACCCCGAGATCCAAAGGACGGCACTAGTGTCGGGGGACATGAATGTCACCAGTTCTCCCCTTCCGGTCGGCAGGCAGCTCAGGGCTCTCTCCCTGTCGATGCTTTGGAGGGGAACCGAGCCCCATGCCCCTCTCCACAATATTTCGCTCCCACTTCAGTCACTTCACGCCCCCACGGCCGGGCCGTGGCTGCGAGACGGGCCCCGGACCCGGGAGGTGACACCGGGTGGGAGGGTCTCGGCCTGCCCCGGGCCGGTGTGCAGGCACCGGGGAAGTTCAGAAGGGGAGAAAGGGGAAGTGGGGGGGGGGAAGAGAATCCTTTGTGTTTTTGTCATCCTTTGTTCCGGAACTAACTTGACCAGTGTGGCTGGGAAGCAGCACCATTTCGATTGGAAAAAGCAGGGGAGAGAGGGGCTCTTTTGATCCTCATCGGGGAAATGATGTTCGGGGAGGTGGTTGGAGGCTCTGACACCGGCGCTGGGCTCTCTCTGCGGCGGCTCACAGCGAAATTTCGTTGAAGGCACTATTTCTGCCTTGCCTGGGAACTTTCGGCTTTAATTATCCGTGTGGCTCCTACGAGCTGGGCTTGCTCCTCTCTGCTCATCCGTTCCCAGGGAGAGAAAACTGTGTGTGTAGTGCTAAAATGCAACAAGACGAAATAATCAGCTTTAAAAGTACGTGTTGGCTTGGGGGTGGGGGACAGGGAAAGGGGCAGAGAGTAAAGCAAAATAAGTCTATTGCCTGGAGAAACGATGCAATGTTACTGCTGCCCAGTGGCAGTAACCGGAATTGGGTCATTTTAGGGACAAACGCCGGCAAAATTCAAGTCACGTCCACTTTTGATATAAGGATGTGTCCTCTTTAAAAATTGTTATGCAAAAGACTCTCCTACGTGATCTTCTTGCGATAAAAAGCAGCAAGCCAAATATTGGAGCCCGAGTCAATAATGTATGAACAGATTAAGCAACCTTTCTCCCAAGCAATTATTTCAGCAATTGAAAACCTCGCTCTCTCCAAATTTCAATAATAATAATAATAACAATAATAGCAAAAGTAAATAAAGCCCAGCGCAAGTGAGATGGTCTCCTGATCCTTGGCCCTTGCTCTGGAAGAGTGGGTGGAATTTTTTTTTCCCAGCCGGGAAGGGTAGCCGAGAAGGTATCTAAACCAGCAGCAGCTTGAAAATCACAACAATTCATAATAATCTGCGGATCGCGGGAGTAAAGAGGCATATCGCTGGGCCACCGGCCTGCGGGGTTTATTTGTCTTTAAAGCTCGGGGTAAATTAAGTTTCCGGCTGTGTAATTCTAACAAAAGGTGATAGAAAACGCACTGGGGGAGTAATAGATGGTGGCACCGGGGATCGGAGGGGGGAATGGGTTTAATGCTGATTTATGTGCCGAGGGCCGGGGCGCGCCACCGCCGCCGCGGGAGCAACGCGAGCAGCTCCGCGGGTGCGGGGGCTCCGCGGGTGCGGGGTCTCCGCGGGGCCCCGGGCTCGGCCCGGAGCAGCGGCTTGTGGAGGAGCCGNNNNGGAGGAGCCGCTGGCGGGAGGCGGCTTGTCCCGGCACTCCCCGGGAGGGAGACTGCTGCCCTGCGTGGGGAGGGACACGCGTCCCTCCTGGCCGAGATCGCCAGGAGATCACGAGGGGAAAATAAATTCAGCTGCAGGAGGAAGGCCGCGAGTGCGGCCGGGGGGTCTGGCGGCGGGGAGACCGGGGCAGAAGGCAAAGATCTGAGATGGGTTTTCCCGAGCATCCTTGTGGCTAAAGTCGCCGCAAAACTTCGAGAGAGAAATTTCCCCGCTTTTACACTTCACTTCCCCTGCCCGCACTGCCGCCACGCAGCAGGCAGATTGCCTTTGCGAGCCTCTCTCTGGCTCCACCGCGAAAACCTGCCCTCGTCTACACCGGCTCCGATCTTGGTCTTAAATTTCGTCGATGGTGCGGTGACAATAACCAGCCATTCGTTTCAGCTGCAAAAGCAGAGAGCAAGTCAAAAGCAAGGAAATTGAACTTTCTGGAGACAGGCTGGTGTAGACTGGGGTTTCCACCCTTTAGGAGAAACCGTGACCAGGTTTCAAGTGAGGGATGGGACTTTGGACCCGTTTGGGGGCTGTGTGAGAGGAAGATGAAAATATTATTTGGGAACGATTCCTCATGGTGGATCTGAGTGAAGAGGTCGTGTGGGAGCACCGAGATGTTGGAGCACCCAGCCCCACCGACCTGCTACAGCTGAGACCCCTTTCCGAGATATGCCAGAGTACAATAGAAATACTCACTAGCATGGCACTTCACCTGCACACCCAGCCCTGCAGCCAAATCCCACGTCCCTCTCCAGACAGCAGCCTTACATTCCTGAGCTAGACAAATGATGAAAAAGTTCCAGTTACCGTCTAATGAAAGGCCTCCATCTCCCTTCCCCCAGAGGTTTCCGATGCACATATAATTAGCTCTCAATATTTCATGAATATGGGGTTTTACTAATTCCTTTTCACTCAGGAGATTTCGCATTCGCCGTTTTACCCTCTGTCATTTTGCACAAAGCCGTGGCTGTGGGAAGGGTGGTTGTGGGTTGGGGTGGGTTCTTTTAGCTAGATTCACAACATCCTTCAGTCGCCTGAGGCCTTAGCCCAGACATCACGGGAGACACAGATCTCAAATGAAGGACCACAGCTTTTTTTTTCAATGCAGGAAATTAAATGTGCTGTGGGATTTTGGTCCTTTGGGGCAAGCATTTTTTTGCATGGGTAGCAATTCAGGAACAGGTCTTCTGCTTCTGAGTTACAGCATGTTTTGGAGGGAAATTGGTACTTTCTGACCAAAAAAAGCAGTCATGTCAGATAAACCAGGAGGCAGAAGTCAAGCTAAATGTCATCAAGAAATGTCCCACTAAATCTTAGTGATCTTCCACAATAACAGCTTCAAATTGTCTGAATACTACACAATTGTATTAGCAAGGACAACTCCAAGTTCCCACTCTGTATAATGAAGGGGAAGACTTTGCCAGCATCATCTTTAATTTTTTTTCTTTTTCATCTAATCGTGCCAGAGATATTGACTACATCTCGTTTTTCTCATCCTGCTTTGTCCAAATGTATGTGCCTCGAGTAAAGTGATGTAATGATAGTGCAGTCCTGGGGGAGTTTTCCTAAACACACTGCAAGAACAAAGTTTGGTCCTCCAGTTAAAGCAGATTTAGACTAATGCACTTTTCACCACATCCCTCAGTGCTAAACACGGGCATTTGCAATGCAGTGGGTGATTTTCTGTAAAGGCAACCCCCAACCAGAAACAGCTCATTAAAAATCCCATTATCCCCATAACTCGCTTATTATTAGTTTAAATGACTGTCTTATGATTTGTAAGAGGGAAAACAAATCCTAAAACAAATGATACTTATAATCACTGAGCCTGGTGGGCAATGGATTTTATTTGCCACATATTTTTAGTTGAATGTTAAAGAGGTTTTCCAGTTTACAATAATTGCTGTCTCTCTATGTGGTCCATTGAAGGACAGCTTTGTTTTCTCACATTAAACTTTGTGAGTCACTAGTTACTGTGCTTTGCCTACTTCTTAATAACAACTTTACACTTATATGGGCCTTTTCCACCCTGCAATTCTCTAGTTGTTTACTAGGAAGCCAAGAGGAGCTGGTGAAAGGGAGAGGAGTTCCCCAAGTGACTGACATGGATGCGGGATCAGAACCTGCAGGCATTCTGCTGAGCTCTGAGTCACGTTCGACAGGATTTTTCCCTGCGTCAGAGACAGAGAGTTCATTCCCATAATGTCTGTCTGTGGGTGTGCCGCAGTGGGATTTTTTCTGTACCCATCAATCCCCGGGGGTGATGGTGCAGGTAGTGAAACCCCACAGGAGCTGGCAAGTTTGGAGGTTATAAACCCAGGCCAATGCTGCCTACAGGAAACATCTCAGACGCTGAAAGTGTCTCCTTTGGCTCTCTGGGGAGTGACCTGCAGCAGAAGCAGGACCCTAAGGGAGAAAGGGATTATTCATCACTGCTCTGGCCTGAGACAGCCTGTGCTGAGATCCCATCACCTGCAGGCTCTGCTGCAAGGGATCCAAAGCCGTGCAGACACTGCTCTGGTGTGCAAGAAACACGTGGCAGAAGGGCTCCCAGAGAGGACTGCCCCGATTTTTACTGTTTTCTGCTGCACTGTGATTGTTCTTTAATCTGGTTTCCAATGTGCACCCTTTGCTATTTGTCCCACAACTGCAGAAGTCAATACAGTTTTTGGTCCAACAGTGATTTACAGATCCAAAGTTGTCATCCATGTGTTCAAGTAGTACCATGTGTGCAACCTCACGGGCCAAATTCTCACCTGGAGTAAACTGTTGTGGAGAGGGACCTTCAGCGAGCAGGGCTGTCCCTGCCCCGCTGCTCCCAGTACAGGCTCAGAGCAGCGCACATCCCAGAGCTCAGTACTCGCTGCAGATGGAAACAGCCCAGCCCCTTTCCCGGGGTTATTAATGCCTTTTTTTTGTCTAAATGCTGGTTTCCAGAGACATCTTGTGGCTCTCACCAGCTATCACAGCTGAGCTGCTCCACGTCCCAGCACACTGCTCTTCCTGCAGGGTTGGACAGCCAAAAGCTGTCCAGGCTGCTTGCTCTTTGCACCCTGAGTGAGGTTTATTTTTTTTTCAGCCCTCGATATGTATTTTCAACATTGTGTGACTGCCTCTCACATACAGCTCAGGCTAGGTTGTGGGTGTAAGCACCAGCGTTACAGGAGAGAAGATCTCTGCAGAGGTGCCACTGGTATGAGAGCACTCCCAGACTGGTGTTGCCACAGGAGATCAGTGTTTTCTCCCAGTGCAGCACCCAGAGCTGGTACCGCATACGCTAATGAAGCCCAGTGTTGTTTGGTTTCTGGGTTTTGGGGGGTTTTTTCTCATTGTTTCATTTGATGGCAATGCTACAAAGATAAATATAAAACAAAAGCACTTTTGTGAGAAGCAGGGGAAGGGTAGTGTCGGCGCATGGCAGAAGCTGGGGGATGGTTTGAATCCCTGTGTACTGCAGGCAGGAGGGCCCTCTCCAGCCCTTGCAGCAGAGATTTCCAGGGGCAGTTTCTCAGCTGAAATAGGAGGGATGAACCCCACTGGGGTGTGAAAGATGATATTTTTTGGAAAAGGCATGGTAGGAAGCAAATAGTGAGGATTGAACCCCATGACCATGTAGGTCCCATCCATCCACATGCTGACTGCCCAGATGATGATGTGAAAGCACAGTCCTCCCAGACTGCAGTAAGCAAGGACTGTTGGGCTTTTAAAATCTTTTCAAAAGGAATGAATTAGCAGTAATTATTCAGAAGATAAAGAAAGGTCATTTAAACCACCCAGTGTCAGCAGATCTCTTCTTGTAAACCTCTTGTTTAGACAACAAGCCCATCATTTTGTCTACCAGGGTGGCTTGTTCCAGCAAGCATGGGCAGCCCTGTGCCCCTGAGCACATGCAGTTCTGCCAGCCAACTCCTCACTCGTGGCCACAGAGCACAGGAGGGAGCAGCCGAGTTCAGGAAAGGAGACTAAGGTTGTTCCTCATGCCTCAGGCACACGAGGATTGTTGTGGTGCCACGCTACGCAGGATCTGTCTGTCCAACACCCAGTTAATCCTCCTCCCTTTCCACGGCTAGATAGCAGCTACAGCTATGGTGTCTGAGCCAGCAGATTGCTTGTCTCCAGCCAGCCAGGGATTCCCTTCCAATTGCACAAAGAAAGCTTCATAGATGAGGGTGATTTCGAATGTGTATCCCGTAGTCACACTGACTCTTGCTGGGCCCAAGCCATCTATGCAGTCTATACTTTCCCACTGGTGTATAATTTTCTTGGCACTTTCCTTGCAACAGGTGGACTGCAAAATAAGGAAACATAATGTGACTGCTTAACTCTTGACTAAGAAGAAAGATTTACTGCAGAAGACACATTGCTTACAGTTTTATGGAGATTTCTTATCTAAAGCCGTGTAACACCCTATAGTGGGGGGCCACAATGTTGAGAAAGTCTCAGAACATCCAAACAAATGTTTTCAAGCAGGAAAGAAGCCAAATTACCACGTCTGTGCACAACATCAGGATGCTGGGCTGGGAACTGTAGCCGAGATCACATGGTGCTCTAACCCCACTTCGTCTGTCTGGTGTCCAAGGAACCTTGCGTAATTCATCCAGCCCTGGAGGAGACAAGATACCGCAGATGAAAAATGACTTCTCAAGTGCCCAGGACAATGTGCTGGCTGTGCTGACCCAGACAGCTTGCTGTGCTCTGTCCTTGAGCTAATCATCAATGTCTCCGTCCAAGAGGTGGCCAAGCCCATAACACAGCTTCTCACACCCACGAGAGGCCAGGACACAGATCCCTTCACCCACGGCTGTGACCAGGTCCACACCAGCTCCGGTAATGTCTCCTGGCCTCTTACAGATGCAAGCCACCCCGTGAAGAGGACAGAGAGAGCTGCTGTCCTTGTGTTGCTGCTTGAGGTGGTTTTCCCTACATGGGTTTGTGGGTTGGTGCAATGTCCACAGCGAGAACCATCCCCTCCGTCACAGACACTGCTAAGCAACAAGCATGTCATGAGTTACGACCACTAAACAGCAAGGCAACACTAATAAATCTTAATCTGAAGGCTGATAAACTGTAAAACACAACATAAAATATGATGCATGGGTTGATGTTGAGAGTCCAAGCCTCTGATCTCTTCCCACGGGTGCAAATTCTGGCTGATTTTTACTGATGGAGCTCAAAGTGGGCCAGCTGCTGTCACCCAGGCTAAAGCTGGCCTCATGACTTTTATCTGTGTAATTCCTGGTTATTAATAACTTTTATAGCTGAGACGTGGGACTGAATGGTGTGAGCTTTTTCAGTGAGGATAAACCATTCAATCACGTAAAGCATCGCCTAAGAGATGTTGCTAGATGAATCATTTAGGTTGATTGAGGGCTGTGTAAGTGATATATTAAAGATGTGCCAAGCAACATTCCTTGATGGGGAAAATTATGTGTTTTCTGGCAGATTCATAAGCTAAGGAATTCATCTGTGGGTTGTTAAGGAGATTATTGTCTGGTATGTCTGTATATACATGGAAGCAGGAATACCAGTCAGTCCGTTTTAATAGATATCCAAAATAATCTTGGTTTGCTGAAATGAAACTGTTGGCCCAGTATGATGCTGGGTAAACTTTTGACTCATCAAATCAAAGTGATTCTTTCTGTAACTCTTATGCCAAGGAAGAATTTGGTCCATGGGTTTCAGAGACAGGATCTGTGTGGGACATGACCAGCAGAGTGGACTCAGTGAACATTGTTCCCTTTTGATGTTGAGAGAATTGCTTGCTAGGACCACTGAAGGGATGGCTAAATATTTCTGTAACTCTAGCAAACTTTAGGATGATGTGAAAAGTGCAATTGTTATCGAAACCAGTTCAATTCCTCTTATTTTGATCTACACATTAAAAAAAATCCTAGCAAGAACACTCTTTCATTTAAGGTGGTCCATGCTGGGACTTAAAACTGACTTAACTAGGAGGAAAAATTAATTTTAAGCCCACAAGAAACTTTTGGTGCCTATGATGCCATCCCAGGGCACACCACAATGCCTCCAGTTCCACAACCACTCTTTCAGGAAGGTGTCCACCTAGGTTGGCAGGGCTGGGCTCAGGGTCTGGCTGGGGGTGATGTCCAACCCTACACTGCCACCAAAACAGCATCTTCCCTGAATTGGTGGATGTTTGCCATTCACCAGCACTCACATGAAGGAGAAAAAGCATGATCAGAGAATTTATTTTGCAATATCTACGTATTTTAAACATTTTTTTTCTTTTCATTTTTCTGAAAATCAAGTGTGTGTCCTTGCCCCTGGAACTCCCACAGTATCTCCTTTCAGCTGGAGTTCAGTATGGTCTTACTTTGGATTGCCATTCAGTTCTTCAGGCTTTTAAAAGTTTGCTTCAGTTTGTGCAGTTTATGCAAATCTATGTCTCTGAATCTGAACTTCACGTTAGAAACTTGAAGGCAACATTGCAAATAGCAGCATGCTGTACAATCTGAACTTTGCATCATCACTTTCAAACCAGAGTTATTTATTGCCTCGTGATCTGTTTTGTAGAGTTTCCTAGTTTATAGTTTGTACATTTCCATGTCTTCATTACATACTGTAATTTTAGCATCCTCCAATGAAGGATTTTAAATCACTGCTTAGTTTTTGTCTTTAGTTTTTGTCCTTAGTTTTTGTCCACCCAAGATCACACAGCACTTTTCCTCAAGCCTCCTCCTATCAGTTGAAAAAGTATGGGAAACCCCATTTTGGCATGTTTCTCCCTATATTTTGCTTCTCTGTTTTACTCTGCTTCTGCCCAGTGTGCAGCCAGTGACGGAAGGGGCTCTCCTCTGCTCTGACGCGGAGAACACTGTTCTCCATGGAGAGGAGAGACAATAATTAATAATATTAACTGTATGTCATGGACAAAACTAGCTTATGAAGAGCCCAGAGAGCTTGCAGATGGGGAGCTTATGGTCACATCAATCATCGGAACAAGCAAATGAGAGAGGCAGGCCCTCAAGCCCATTTACTCAGCGTCTTGGTGCACCACAGAACTCGAGTACTTTGTCTCTCCGTGTGCTTTATAAGGTTATTGTGACCATTATATATCTCACCTTCACATTACCCATTATGGCTTTGAGAGATGTTTAAAGTGAACTTCAAAGAAAGCTTAGAGTTGCTTAATGCTGTGGAGGGAACTTTCATATTCAGTAGCTTGGGCAAGGTTTAATCCACAGGGAAACGTGTTCGGGTACATCTCCCAGAGTGGGCTGCAGACCTTTTGCCTTGGCCAGAAATGGTGGGCATGGCTGGATACTCTTCTGATGGGAAAACAAATCCCGGTATGGATGCAGCCTCGGCCACTGAAGGAATATTTTTCGGGCTTATACTATCGAGAGGATACAAGGTGCAGGTAACATTAGGTCAGTCTGGGCAGAGGGCTCTGCCAGCTGCAAGTGGACAAGACTTAGGTGATGGCTATTTCTTTATGGCAGTATAAGTATAAACATACTGATTAAAGGCTTCATGTTTGAAAGGCTATGACTACCTGAAGAGCTTCCCGAGCAATACTTGGTGCTTTTCCAACATTATGAGGGTGACGATGCTGAGACCCTCTCCCCACACCTCTCTTCTCAACAGAATATAGACCAAAGAACACTCAAGTTCAATTAAACATATCAACTGTCCAGTAAAGAAACTAGCTGTACACTCTCAGCTAGTCTCCAAGGAGCCTGAGCTCCTCAGCTGGCTGAACCAGATAATATCTTTCAGCTACTTGTTGGAAGCATGCATTCCTTGGGAAAGCTATGATAAACCCGGCACTTAACAAGGCTCACAAACCAACTAAACAGCTGTGGGAGACATTTGGTGCACTCGACAGTAAAGACAGGAATGCTTTGAAGACTGGGCTTGTAAGGCAGAGCTCTGTCAACCAGCTCCGGAGCAGCCCGGCGAGCGGCTGGGGCGTATGGAGCGAGCTCAGCCTTTATGACTCCGCAGCCCGGCAACTGCCCTCCCGGCCGGCGTGGCCGTGATTTATCCACCCCACACCCCCGGGCTGCTTTGCTGTTCTCGCTCCCTGCATTTTCCAGGGCTCTGTTTCACATTAACTCATCAGCAGGTTGCAAAGTTAGCAAGCCTGGAGAAAAGCTTTTTAAGAGAGACCCTGCAGATCGTCATCTCTTTGCCGCAGAAGGGAGCTGGAGGGAGGAGGTCGCCTCCTGCTCCTTCCAGCCATCAGCTCCTCCGTTAAGCAGATGTGAACAGGCTTCACTACTTGGCACATAAGGAAGAAGTGGAGGAGAGAAAGAGACGCTGAGCTAGTCAAAGTCACCCATGGCTTTATATTTTTATAAATTGTTCCTCTTATTCAGAGAATGCTGGAGGGCACTGGAGAATATGCAGCCCTGGGGGTACCAGGCATCTACCTGGATCTGTTATAGCCAGTGTGTGCAGAAATTATATTTTTATTACAAGACACAATATTGAGTCACCTTCCCTCAAAAAAAAAAGGGCTGATGTTGTTTCCTCATAACACAGGGCCATGCTTCATCATAAGATCCATGCTTCCACCTTGCCCAGTTTCCCCTTCTGCCAGGAAGTGCTGAGCATTTTCTGTACCCTTGGTCATGGGGCACGTGCCAGGGAGGTTACAGCATTGGACCTGGGAATGGAGAGGTTGGGTTCAAGTTATCCTCATAGAGATGCTCTCGGAGACTGAAGAATATCTAGATCTTTGAAAAAAATGTCAAGTTTACTCTGAGTTGTTACTCCTAAAAGGAGATCATGGAATCATAGAACCATTTGAGTTGGAGAGGACCTTTTAAATGTCATCTGCTTCAGCACCCCTGCAATGAGCAGGGACATTTTCAACTAGATCAGGTTGCTCAGAGCCCCATCCAACTTGACCTTGAATGTTTCCAGGCACAGGACATCTACCACCTCTCTAGGAACACTTTCACCTTATTACAGATGGTGGATTATTTCACAGAGCCAATTGGTAATCACTGTGATTTAAGAAATATCTGTTTTTTCCGGAAGACCAGTGTCTACTCCCAGCACCAGCTGAGGACTCACAAATGGCTACATTTCTTTTGCTTGCAAAACGTGCTCTCAGTAAAGCCCACATCACCTCTGAAATCCTTTCTTGCATAAGCAGCAAAGGAGAAGGTACTGGCTAGCTGTGTAACACCTCTGTGAAATCTTTAATCATATTTTCAATTGTCATGGTAAATATTTAGGCATCAGGACCAAAGGTTTCATCTTTCCAAAAGGAAAGATTTTAGCAACATCACACACACACACACAAAAACCCTCAAAAAAACCTTTCCTCATCTATCCAGGACTTTTAGCATACCTTCTAGCGCCTGTCTAGAAGAAGAGGCAGAGTACACGCTTGTGTATCTCTAGTGATGAATACTTAGCCGGGGCTCGAGGGGAGCTCACACCGCAGCCTGTGGCCTGGTGTCCCCGCAACCCGGGGAGAGGCTCCAGCGCGCACCACAAGGTGGGGATGCTGCAATGCTGAATGGCAGCGGCTCCGGGCCAGGCAGCGCGCAGCTAATCACATCCATCTCTGTCTAAGATGCAGTTTCTAACAGCCAAAAGCCAATACTAGGTAAGGTAAGGTATATTAAGCAAGGTATACTTAGCCCTGCAGAGCTTGCTTCACATCCCAGCAAGTTACCCCACATCGTATCTCCTACAGAATCCAGCATTAAAGGCTTTAGAAAACGTTGGTGCAAGTGCTGTTCGCTCGTGGGGTCCCCAGTCTTTTCTATCACCTGGAGAGCCAGCACAGCGGCTGCTCCTGAGCCTGCAAGACACAGCACTACCGTGGAGAGAGGGGAAATCTGATGTGCCTCTTTTTTTTTCATGCAAGAGCAAGGTGACACCACCGTCAAAAAATGGTGATGGATTTCAAGTAATTAAGGGAGCTTCTTCCGCCAGAGACTCAGCTGGGTGGAAAACTCAGTGCTCTGTGCTTCCACTCAATATTACTTGTTTTCCAGAGGCAGATGCCACAGTGAGAGCAATTCCTGCACAGAGGCAGTGGATGACGGCTTCTTAAAAAATTAAAAAACAAGTTTTAAAGCCCTTCCTTGCAGGTCAGTGTGCACTCAGTGGGAAACACAGAGGCATTTCCTTCCTGCACGTTGACCACCTCTTCCTGCTCCGAAACTCCCGCTGCCAGGGGTACCAGCAAAAGTGTGGCAGGCTGAGAGCCATGCCTGTGAGTTCTCCTGACAGCACTGGCCACCCTGCTCTGCCTGCATCCCACAGGCATCATGGGCTCCTGAACGTTCCACGCTGGGCGACAGTGATCCTTCCCACCAGCTGGGAATGGGGCATCTGGCATAATGAATATGGGCAAACAATAGCTGTGATACTTTTTGGAGTTAGCAAAGTATTTAACTCACTGGAAAAGAGAACAGGGAACTTGATTATAGTCTTCAAATATGCAAGAGGTTATTATGAAGAGGGCAGCAGTCAATTGCTCTCCATAGCTACCGAGGGGAGGACAAAAAGGAATGAGCTGAACATTTAGCAACAGAACTTCACAGTAGGCATTTGGGAGAAAAATACATCCTTTCTAACTGCGAAGGTAATTACACATTAGGACAGGTTATCCGTGGAGGGCTGGGAATCTCTGAGTTTTAGGAGCATAAACATATGTCAGGAATAATCTTAAGACCGTCCCAGACCAACCCTTTTTTCTTTCATGCTTTTAACACTTCCTTCCTGCAGGTCTTGCTTTCGTATCCCCAGGGATGAAGCTCGGCAGCTCTCTGTGTCTGGGGAGGCTTTTCCCTAGTCATCACCCATCTAGGTATGGCTCTTGGAGCTTTTCTGACACCATTAGAGGTGTCTTAGCCTAGTCACTCAATTCTATTAGTTATTACATTGCTTTAACCCTTTCCCATGCTGCTTGCCAGGAGCCCACTCTGTTCTGAACATCCCAGATCTTTGTCCCTCTGCCTGCAGGAATAGTTTCAGGTTTTATCTGAAGTGCTTTATCTCTGTACAGAGCTCCCTCTTGCTGGACTAGGAGTGGGTGGGGGAAAGCCCTAAGTCTTGGTTGTGTCTTAGCAAGGCCAGCAGGGACTTTGCACAGCGTGGGGCATAGCCTTTTCTAGAGCCTCAGTTCAGCAGCCTTGGACACCTCAGAAAAGATGTGTGGGTAAACATGATCCCACAGCTCTGCTTAACCAACTGATTTAATTCCAGTATTAAAGCAGAGTCAGAAACAGGGAAAACACTCCTCAAATCAGGGTTTCATGGAGCATCTAGGCACCCCAGAGTCATGGGGACAGCAGCATCTGTCCTGGGGCAACTTGTCTGGAACAGCTTGGTCAGAGGAAGTAGATGGCCGATGCCAGCACGAGCTCATTGAGTAAAGGAAATATGCCAAGAAACAGCAAATACCTGGGAATAACATCCAGTCGTTTCAGGGTATCCCCGAGCTGAGAATGACTGGAGGCTCAGAAAATGGTTGGGAAACATCATAAATATGTTCTTGTATCCCTTTCTTCTGCTCTTCCCCTAGGCATTCACTTTTTTGGCAAACCTCAAGCAGGGCAGTGGGCTAAGTAAGGTTTTGAACTATTTGAGCCAGTGTGTTCACTCATATATATACTGCAGTCAAAGGAGGGGATGAACAGGACTGAATAGGGCTTAGAAAATTACAGGATTTGTTCCTCTAAATGAATAGATTTTCTTCCCACAGCTCCTGGTGAGAGGCGGGTGTTTCAACCTTCTGACCACTCACTCTCTCTGTTTAGCTGTCTTTCAGGGACTCTAGGACATGGTCTGCAGATTCACAGGCTGAAGCCTGCAGGAAAAGAAAGTGGATGAATTCTGCAATAATTTACTACCATCTCTGGCCATTTTTAACCCTGTTGAAGAGCTGGCAGCTGATATTTGACAGAAGAGGAAGGCAGTGCTCTGCTGAGAGGAAGCGAGTGGAGTTACAGCTTGGCCACAGCAAGAACAAGTGAATCGAATGGGAACAGTGAGGAAAGGTCATGAATATTTTCACAGGGACCAACTGTCCATAGTTTTGGGGGTTTTATTTTTGGGACATGACAGAAAAGTCACACTCAAGCAGCAAGGAAGAAATCCAGTTCTACATGCAATTATATCTCTACGTAGGTGAGGAGGTGAAGGTGCTCATGTGGCTGCTTTATCTTTGGGGCTGTCCATCCCCAGCTGAAGCATCGTGTGCAGAAGTCTATTCTTTATCTCTCTATTCTTTCTCTCACTCGTGGTATGAAACACTACAGACATGGATGGAATTAATGTCATTGGAAGGAGATGGAATTTCTTTGCCATACTGCTGTAAAGCTATCCCAGGCAATTAATATAGATCAGAAAATCAAAGGTGCTTTTTCAGCTGAAATTTCTGCGAAGGAGGGGATCCCATGAGCTCATCCAAAGAAAGGACAGGTTGGGGAGCGCTGGCAGACCTAGCTCCACCCACCTGAAAGGATTCCCACCCCTGGGAAGTCTTGTCCTACCCAAGGCCAGGTACTGCCATGAGTGGCTACAGCGCTGCAGCTCACCACTCCCAGACACCTGAGGCTTGTGCAGACCCAAACAGTTTGTTTGCCCCCAGCCCTGAGGCTACCCACTGTGAGCAAATCTCTAAGGAAACCTGATAGGAGAGGTAGGACTTTGCTTCTGGCTTGATCAGATGCTGAGGGCAGAACAAACCTGCCTGTGCAGCGGCCACGGCAGGGATCTTGTCATTGTTATAGAAGCTCAGTGATTGCCCCCGTGCTTAGAGCTGCCATGTGGATGTTTTACCGCCAAATGCACAGAAAATCAATGATGGAAATGCGTCAGCACTGCCCACTGGCACAAAGCAGAACACAAATTGGTGGGACTTCCTTGCAGCTGAGCTGACCAAGAAACCAGAGGGCACACGGTGGGTTTGCTGAGCTTCCTCGATGTGTGCAGGCAACACAAGCAGGTGGGTGTGTATAACCACCACTCCCACAGCAAAAAACACTGCTCAAAAAATCGTCATTTTCACTAAAAATGTCCGCCATACCCCTATGTCAAACAGGGCCAGGTCCACCTTGGCTTTGTGGCTTAACGTGTGGAAAATCCAACCCCAGGTCCACCTTGTCTTCATCGCTTCATGCAGGGAAAATCCGAGTCCCTGGATGTTTCCATCCTCCATGCTGAGGTGTCCCACCCCGGGCTGGAGGTGCACCAGGAAAAAGCCACAGCTTCAAGCCATAAACCCGGAGCAAATCGCAGCACGGCTGCTGTGCGTACATGAGCAGGCTGAGCATTTCATAGAGAAAGAGATAAACAGCTGGTGAAAAACAGTGGCAAGTTCAGCTCTCCTTCAGCTCAGAGTGGGACAGAGCTAAGCCACAGTTAGAGAAAAATAATTCTTCAACAATCCTACTAGTTTATTTTCATTCTTATCATCATAGCACTGCAAATTCGTAGTAAGGAGGTCTTCATGTGCCCACAGATTTGGAAACCTGAGTGATGGACTTCCCCAGGGAAACATCATTCCAGAGCAGCTGCTGCACCGGGAGCCTGGCAGAGGTGTCCTTTGCTCCCAGCTCACCCCTCAGATACTCACCAAAACTTCATATAACTTTCATCTCTGGCACTGATGGATGTGAAGGAGCACAGAAGAAATACAAAATGTAATTGTTCCCAACAGCAAAGCACTGCCAAGCAGCTCAGAGGAGCCACTTACCCAGAGGTAGCACAGCCAGGTGCCACACCCACCCCACACCTCAAAAAGAGAACTGCCACCGGGAAAAGAAACTGTTTTCTGGTTTTTTCTTTTTCTTCTTTCTTCTCAGTATCCTTTTCCTGACAGATCCCAACACTTTAGCAAAGGCCACACCAAAGACCTCTGCTCATCTCAGCTCTTTTTCTTCCTCACCTGGGACTCAGGACAGTGATCACAGAGGCTTTTGTCCTCCATCAAAACCTTTAGCAGCTAAACAAGGAGAGAGATAGGAACATAAACAAAATGGAATTTTTACTTGGTTCTTTGCATCCTAAATACTTGTCCTTTCTGCAGCCCTAGTAGAAATGTTTTTCTTCTGTTGCCTTACTGATTATCTATGAAGGACTGAGGGATACACAAACCTGAGCCCCACTCACCTGGTCAGCATCTGACACTTGTCTAATGATGGACAGAAATTCCCATGAGACAGACCTTGGTGTTAGAAATCCAACAGGACTTGCATTTTCTTTGCAGAAAATTAGACTATAAGTTCTATCCCTCCGTAGCCAGATTTTTCAAGATGGCCTGTAAAGGTGCATCTTCATCCATGGGCCTCTTTGTGCCCTTTGCACTGAACTAAAATGTATTTCAAGGAGGTTTTCAATTCTCCTGTTATTTTGAGGCAGGAAGAGTCTTGGCAGGGCAGGCAGTATAAAAAAATAAGTGTATCAACGAAGAGTGGGAGGGAAGGTCATTCGCCTGTTATTTGTATCACAATACCTGATAAGAGGTCATTAGTCATTCAAAACCACTGAAAGACTTTAATTAAAATTTGATCTTTGAGAGCTGGGAACAATCTGCTGAACAGACTTCCAGGGCAAAAAGACAGAGGGAAGGAGGGAAGGGGAGTGGGAGTTGACCGAAATGACAATAAGCTTAATTAAAGCCAGGAGGAACATTGGCAAACTCTCATTTCTGGGCTCCCCAGTTGGGTTTTTATCCTGGTGCTCCAGACCTGCATCTTCCCTGGGTCTGCCTGGCACAACTGTGGCTCGGGGTAGCACAGGCTTTGAAGGCACATTCCTGGGCTCTTCCCTGCAGCACTGGGTGATTCAACAGTCTGTGCAAGACACTTCTTTTCCTCCCCCAAATGCTCTGTATTTTATTAAAATAATTGTATTTTAAAACATTATTTTGTATTTTGATATTTTCTGCTCTGTCCTCAGCCCAGGACAGAGATGGGAGGTATAACTGAGCCTTTCACTTGGAAAAATAAATGCAGGAGAACAGTACTGTGTGTCTGGGATGCACAAGACCAGATTTCTCAGAGGTGTTGACGTTTCCCAGCATTTTTCCCCTCACAGTCCCCTGGTGATAATACAGCTGATAATAGTCCTGATGGTGGTAATTCAGCAGCTGGTCCTCCCTGCACTGCTCCGGGGTGGCTACAGGGAAGAGCTGGAGTGGAGAAAACAGGGCAGCTAGTGCTTTTAAGGGAAACAGCTTACCAAGAACTATAACCAAACTTGTATTTAAAGAGAAGGAAATCAGCCTGTGAAAGGAAGAAGACAATTTTGCACCGTTAAGGGTAAAACTAGGTTTTCCCCATTGCAGCTTCTCTCTCCAGGGTTGCATCTCCAGCACCTCTGCTTGTGCTGGGACGGTGAGACGTGTTGATATATGTGCTCTGAACAGCTGCAAGGCAGACACAGCCACGCCGGGCTGTGAGAATAAAGGAGGGGGCTTGTCCTCTGCTATTTGGTATATGTAACATATCATAATTAAGTAATGTGAGCTTGCTGCCAGCCTGGGGCACTGCCACAGGACAGAGATGTTTTTATTTCTTAGGACAGGAGATATCTCTACATTGGCTTTTTAAAATATTTCTCCTTTTCTTTTCTTTTTTTTTTTTTTTTTTTTGCTGTGTGACAAATGAACCTCAAAGGCCCTTATTGGTACACTGAGAACTTGAACTTTGAGTGGAAGCTACACAATACAACACTGACCATGAGCTGCTGATTGCTGTCCCTTTCCCGTGATGGGTCACTGCTGGAGAGCTTTCCAGGGATATTATTCACATGCCAAAAAGCATTAGGACTTATCCTTGCTGAGGGCTTTATCTACGACAAACCAGAGAAAAGCCCCCATCTCTTGCCCCACTGCCTGTGTTGGTACCAGGGGTGAGAGCTGAGAGACAAGGACAGTGTGGGTTTTCCCTCCTCCTGCCTCCAGCTGCTCAGGCTCACTCCCAGCTAGAGGGTCTCCATGCAGACCACCAGGGAAGAGCTTGTTGGCACAACAAATCACCTCCTGGTAAGGCCATGCTACTGGAGACATCGCATCAGGTCCTTGCATGTACCGATTGACGGGTTTCTTGCCAGCAGAGCAATATCATCTGTAGTAACAACGTTTCTAGGCTGACAAAACACTATCTAAAACAAAAGTTTTCTTGGCTCAGCTTTCCGTGAGGAGGTGCAATGATTTTCTCTCCCCAGCCAGCGTGCCTCCACCAGAAACATGCTGCACTATAGACCAAGCCCTACTGCTGTTGCAAAAAGCAGCCAACTTAGACCAGTGCCTAAGTTTCCATCTGCTTGTCATTAGTCTGGATCTTCGTGGTCTCAAGCTGGAGAATGAAATCTATGACCTTGATCCACTTTCTTTTCATTTTGCTTTAGGATTTTGCTAGTCTTCTTTTTGGTCTGGGGAAATGTTTTGGGCCAAATCCTCAAAGGCCACTTCTGATCCCGAGCTTCGGGTAACCTATGGAGAGAAAGCAGTGGACAGTTAAAGAAAAATGTACACCCCAGGCTCTCTGTAGCTTTGAGATCCCCTCTGGATCTTATTCATCGAATATCCGGCCCTTGGCTGCTTGAGGGAATGAGCTCTGAAGGTGAGATGACACTTGGAAATTTGAGCTCATTTTTTCTTCGATCATTTTTTTTCCTTAATGATGTGAGCTACTGGACTGTCTCTCTCCCTAAAATAACACCTTTCTTTAGCTTGTTCTGATGGACTAACATATAATGCATTTATTTCTGGCCCACACATTTATTGGCATGTTGACATCTTTTTTAATATTCTTCCCACCTCAGGCCTCTCCATCAATCCACACTCCTTAAGCAGAGACTTTTCAATGCACCACAAAAGAGAAGTCAGGATAATTTTTTTTTTCATTACCTAAAGCAGGGCCATCTCTCCCAGGTTTCCTTAGCCGTGTACAAAGGCTCATGCCAAGTCAATCTGAATTCCCTTTCAAAACTCAAACTGCACTTAATGGGAAAGGTATGATTTCATAAGCAGATCTGTGCAAGACTGATGCTGTGCAGACAAAACCCCGTAATGATAAACATGTGGCACCTTGGTCCAATTCACTCAGCTATGCACTTACAGCGCAGTGAAAGCTGCTTACCAGCTTGCTCGCTTGGTGCAACTTGGTTAAAGAAATTAGGAAAGCCAGAAATCCACTGCAATTGTCGCATACTTTATTGACACCCACAGCTCTAATTTCTTACCATGCCTTTCTACTATTTTTGGCAAGGAGAGAGTCTTGAAGCCTCAATCATAAGGTCTCTGTAAATGCCTTTCAGATGTGGCTGCGAGAGGAGCAGGAGCCAGGCTGCCTGGCTTAGCATCCCTCTGGTTGGGCTGACCTCCATTTTCCACTCTTGCCCAGTTCAGTGCTGGCAAACAGAGCAAGCCCCATGCACACCCATGACCCTTGGATTTCAGCCCCAAAACATGGCTTGGGGGGTCAGCCAGAGCTTCTGCTAGAGCCTGGTCAAGAAGGAAAGGGTATCTGATGTACCAGTCGTGTCCTTCTGTGGCCCCAACACTATTGAGGAGGTGGCTTTGAGGGAGGCTTTGGGGACCATCACAGCTCCAGGGCCGTGCTAGCCAATGTCCTCTAGCTCCCCTGCCCCACTGAGCAACAGCAGGTATAGAAATGCTCTGCTTCATCACCATGACTGAAGGTTCTCTCATGACTTTCCCTGGTCCTGCCTGACCTGAAGCCTGATGACATCCCAAAAGCAGCTGGTTTAATCCAACAGCTTCTGAGTGAGGCCCTGAATCTGCACATGCCTTGGGAAGGTTAATCAACCTGGAGTGTGGACATTTTCACCAGCTCAGCTCATTTGAACACAACAGTGAATGTAAATCAGCGGCTTCCATGTAGAATTTCTGAATGCCATCAAGAGTGCTGTATTGAACTAAAGAAATCCGACTCATTAATAAAGGCAAATAATGGCAAGCCAATATTACTATTTTATTGAGCTAGAGTTAAATATTTGACCAGGAATGAAAACCTATTTCTAACTGATTTCTCCCTTTCCTCCCCTGTTTCTTTTAAAGTACATACACACGTGTGGTTTCGATGTTTGGCTTTGCTTAAATTGTGCCTTCTGCCAGATTCTCTGGTGGTTAGAACAGAGGGAATTCGTTAAAAACCGTACTTTTTATTTCAGTGATTACCATCTCTGTATTGAACCAGCCTTCAGTGGCACTTGGTTATTCCTTGCCCCAGCACTGCCACCTACCACCATTGCCATATGGACCTATTTTGCCAGGCAGCACGTGGGGGACATGCACGGGCTGTGGCATGCAAACCCCTTCTCACAGAATCATAGAATGGATCTGACTGGAAGGCACCACAGCGACTCATGTGGTCCAGCCTCCCTGCTCCAGCAGGGTCATTCATCTCAGAGCACATGGCACAGGATTGCATCCAGATGGTTCTGGAATATCTCCAGTGGGGAAGATTCCACACCCCGTCTAAACAACCTGTTCCAGTGCACCGTCACCTGCACAGTTAAGAAGTTCTTCCTCACGTTCAGTTGAAACTTCCTGGGCATCAGTTTGCCCATTCCTTCTTGTCCTGTTGCTTGGCACCACTGGTTTCTGTCAGGTTTCTGTCAAAACTCTGCTCAAACACTCACAGGCATGTGAGAACAGCAGTACTCCTGAATTAATGGTGTTGAAGGCTCGAGCTTTACTCGAACGTGAGAATCCTAGAGGCCCACTGCTTCCAGTTATTTTGGTGAAAAAAAAATAAGAAAAAAGAAAAACAAAACAGTTCAGTGGGAAAGGTTGGAATTAGGCAAGAGTCAAGGCTGTGGGGCAAATTCTAGTTCTATTCATCAAAGCGATCAAAGCAATTCAGCTGTGCTTGATCTGTCATTGCCAGTGTAGCAGGAGGAAGGGAATTCCCAACTAGTTCCCAAAATAAGGTGTGTGTTGATTATGGAAAGAGGCAGAGAGCCTGAAGATCAGTACAAAATTACTTTTTCTGTAGAAAAACATGCCCACACCTCAGGCAAGTTAGCCACCGGCAAGATCTGAGCATCGTGTAGTTCTCCAGACATTTGGACACTTGCACTCAGTTTCTCATAAAGAAATAAAACATCTGAAAGCATGATAGCAAAAAGTAATTTTTTTTTGCTCTTTTTATACCATCTTAAGTCCCTCCTGCTACTAACACTAGCCCACTTTGGGAGGTGCTCTGAGGAGAGCATTGAACCAGGGCTTTGCTTTTGTTTCTGCATGGGAAGGAAGCAGCGATGGCACTTGCCTTTCAAGCACAGTAGAAAACATGAACTATGAGGACCACTCGCCTGCCTCTGGCAGGTGAGAAGGTGAACCCAAAGGTTTCACACACACTCCAGCCCTAACACGTGGGTGGTGTATTAGGACTGGACGGGAGCCAGCCTTACACCTGGCCCCAGAGACACCAGCTCGTTCCCAGCCCTGTGGGACTGACACTCTAAGCCAGCAGCACCCACTGCCCTGTCCTCTCCCAGCCCCTCACTGCTTTGATGAGTGCTGAGAAATAGTGCAGAATCAAAAGAGTTATTTAAGAATTAGTTATCAGTGTTAAAGACCATAACGGAGACGCAGCAATCAGTTATTGGCTCTAATTAAGGGGAAACAACCCAGACTGGTCCAAAGGTGAGATCTTTGGGGAGCAATGCAGTGACTGCAAACTGACTGTGGTTTCTCGCGGGTGCTGTGCCTTGGCGGATGGCAATGAAGCTCCCAATAAAGGCACCTTTTCCTTTTCTGTCACTTTTCCCCTCCATATGCTGATGCTGGGAGTTTCACACCCGAGCTTATCACTTCCCAGCAGGAGATTGAGCAAGCTCAGGCACGTGTGGCTGTCACAGGCAAGCAGGAGAGTCACCGAAAGGGAATCGAGGTTTTTCGCAGAGCTCTGCCAAGCAGACAGGAGCTACGCTGTCGTGTCAGCACCCAGAGAAGATGCACAAGAGGACAGCAAAGGGATGTCAGAACACAGGGCAGGAGATGAAGGAAGGAAATTCAAGGGGAAAAGTCATGACTTCGGGTCTCTGAAGCACCCAGTGTCACCACAGCAATTACGGGAGATGATTTGAACAGCAGGGCTGGCTGTTGCTCTCTAGGGACAGCAGAAAACTGAGAGGAAGGGAAGTCTGGAGCATTTTCAGGGTCTGAACTTTAATGCCTAGCTCTGCACACATGTTTTACAGGACAGTTGCTTTGAGTTAATTCTGTATGGACTGCTGTCAGAGATGGTTTCAAGTCTGTGTATAAAGCTGCTCACACACGTTTGCTCTCCACATTCATTGAATAAGGGGCATGGAGTGGTTACAGGTTAATGGATTTTCAAGCTGAAGTGTTTGCCAGTAGCATTCAGGACATGGAAATTTGTGCCAGAAACCTTATCAGAGACAAACCATCCTGTGGCGTCCTTTAGCGGAAGCCAAATTATTAGCTCCTTAATATGTTTACCCTGAGATAAATCCACAGTAACACATTGATGTGCAGGCAGTTAATTGGGATGTGCCCCAGTGCAAGGACAATACTCAATAATAAACCTCCTTAAGAATGTCCTTCTGAACAATGTGCTGACTACCTGCCTATCTTAATATCTAAGAATACAATGACCCTGAGCCTCACATAATCCCAGAGAATTTCCTGAAAAAAACATGAGGGCAGGTTAAGGACCTTCTTGCCTGGTTGGGTTGGTTGTGGTGCAGAAAGGACCACAACAGCACCCACAGCATCATTTGATATGGTTAATAGCTGCTTAGCAAATTAAAAATGACCCTTGAATTTTGAAAACCCAGGAGATGGAGCAAAGTGGGAATGTGGCTACACTGTGAGCTGTGCTTAGAGAAGTCTTTTTGGCCTTGTGGAAAGCATGCGATGAACCAAAGCATTCCAGAAAAGAGGAGCACTAGGGAGCAGCTGATCTCTCCCCACAGCACTGAGCTGCTAAATGCAGAGCAAGCCCTTGGAGATGCCTCCCTTCAGCTGTAATTGTGCTGTTTGTAGCAGACCATTAACAGATCTAACCCGTCCTCCATGTGACTGTTTTTTTGATGTCTCATTAATCCTCCTGTTTCTTAGCCTGTCTCATCCAGTCCTTGGGATCAGCTCTTACCTGAATAAAGGACAGTTGCCTTTGAGGTGAGGAGGAAGATGTTATACGAAGACCTTGAAAACAAACTTGCCTGTCAGGAGCGTCTGCCTTGCAGAACATATTTTTCAGCTTTGAGGGTGGCCTGCTTAGCCAAGCCTGACTATTTCACCGTGCTGCGGAGGCTGCCCTGGTATTAATTCACCTCAAAGAGCAGGTTGAAGTCATTAAAATATTTTGCAGGTGGTTCCTTGAATTCATGGTGCAGCTGGATCCAGCCTAAAGGGGGAAAAAAAAGGAAAGGAGGAGAAGAGGCAAGTTCTGATGAAACACAAATTAACATAACTCATAGAAGGGAAAGAAAATCTGTTTTCAATCTCTACAACAAAGACAAGCAACACATCAAGCTAGAAAGGAGAAATGTCAGCCAGGCGGTGCTGGGGATTTTATTGCTTTAGCACAAGTGCTTCTCCACGGTCCCAGAAGTGCCCAGGTGCTACCGCAGCAGCCAGACCCCCCGGGCACAGGCCTGGGTATGCAGGGATGTGGGGGGCTTCACAACAAGGCCTCTGCTCCCATATGGGTCCAGACTCAAGGTTTGTTTTAATGCCCTGGAGCTAGAACTTGTGTGTTGGCCTCAGTCTCTCTTGTGCGTGTAAACTCTCCATGTAATGCACCGTTTCTTCCTCTTAGAGCTGGGTACACTTTTTTTCAGGGGATGCTGACCAGGGCTGAGCTGGGCAGTCCATGGGAAACTCACAAGGGAGATCCCAGATCTGGTAGCTCCATGAGCTGCTGGTGGGCAGATCACCCACAACCTGCTTTGACATCTTTTGGATTCCGCAGTGCCTCCCCATGTCCATGGGCATCACAGTCCTTGGTCCTTCCTCGGGGATAACAAGGCATTTTGGCATGAACATCATCATACTGGAGAGCTGTAGTGGGTCTGACTGGGATGGAGGTATCATTCTCCACAGCAGCCCAACACAGTAGGGCAGTGTGCCTTGGATTTGAGGCTAAGCCAGTGTTGCTAAACACTGATGTTTTTGCTGTTGGTGAGCAGAGCATTGAGACTTGGGAGCAGGCTGGGTTTGGGCAAGAGACTGGGAAGGGACACAGCCAGGGTTGTGACCCAAACAGACCCCACGGATGTTCTGCACCATATGATGTCAAACTCAGAGATTAGAAGTTCAGGGGAGGAAGGAGGAAGGGGAGATGTTTGCGGTTTGCATAGTCTCCAAAAAGTCATCATGCATGCTGAGGCCCTGATTCCCAGGAAGCAGTTGCCTATCTGCCTGCTGATGGGAAGTAGAGAATGAGTTCCTCTTTCTGCTTTGCTTGTAAGTGCATCTTTTACTTTCCCAATTAAACTGTCATTATACCAACTCGTGAGTCTTCTCACCTTTCATTTTCTCCCCATCTTTCGTGAAAGAGAACTGAGACAACATTTGGGTGGCTGTTTGGCTGACGGCTGGGGTAAATCCACCACAAGACCCGGTATGTCAAAATTCACCAAACTTGCTCATTGCAAAAAGACAAAAGACTGAAAAATCAGGTAAAATAGGGAAAAAAAAAGAACCAAGCTAGTCTACTAGCAAACCCATGACTGATGAGGCAATTGTACAGCTCCGGTCATTGCTGGCTTTGTGGTGGACATGTACGGGATATGCCACAGGTCAAACCACAGCTGCTTGCTTTTTTTCTGTGGGAGAGCAGTGTGGTCTGTGGGCAGGATTATTTTGGGGTGTTTTGAAGCCCATCTGCAGAAACACGAGTGCAGGTATTAGGATAAGGGGTAGAGTGTCACCTTTCCCAGCTGCAACCCTCACTTCAGTCTAGAGGCAACAGCAGAAATGGTGGAGGTTCCTGCCCCAGGCTACCAATACAAGGCCTGTTTGAGCCATACACTTTTTTTTCACTCTTCCTTGGAGGAGAATAAAAGCCTCCTGAATGCTGCACTTTTATACCTAAGATAGTCTGCAATCAAACACACGAGTCTGGAAAAATTACCATCTTGTGGGTAAATGGAGAAACACCTCTTATCTAGGATATCTTCTCATCTGGGGAAAATAAAAACCATTTAAAGCACTGCAACTTCAGTTCTTTCAGGATAAATGGCTGTCCTGAGGAGCCTGGCGTCTGCCCAAGCTCCCTGTCAGAATCACTGCTGGGAGACTGTTGATGTGTTTAGCCATTGCCAGGCTGGAGTTTGGTGTTGCATCCCTTTGCTTTGCCGTGAGTTCTTGGTGGTGGCAAATGCCTGCAGCGGGCAAGAGTGATGGAAGGGTATGAGAAAGGTAGCTGGTATGGTCAGGGACTTTTTGCTCCATCAGCCACTTCCAGGCCACTTCCTTTTCCCTCCACCAGCAGATCCTCCAGGCCCGTGACTTTGAGGCAGCTGTGGTATGTTTATAAAACTTAGTTCAGATGTTGTTGCACATTTACAATGAGAAAATGAGGAGCATCTTCTATATGAGTGTCGGAAGGAAAGGGATGAGCTGGAGGACTACAAGCTCTTCCTTGAGTGTCAGCAGAACACGTCAGGGGAGGCAGGATGAGCAGCAGAAGGAGAGGGACCAGGGCTTTCTCACAGACAGCTCGAACGATAAGGCTGATGGCCCAGCAGACGTGTCCCATAACATGCTTGGAAACTGTTATTCTATAAATAACCCCGTTGTTTCAGCAAAACATCAACCTAGGGAGACCGCACTGAATCAGCAGTTTCTTTTCTTTTTTCCTTTCCTGATTGCAAAATCAGAGTCAACCTATTGCTGCAGTCGGTGATGGTACAGCGAGAAATGAAAGACAGCGGAAAGCAGGACGGAGCACACACAAAGGCTGAGCCAGCACGCTGGGACATGGTCTCTGGCACCCGAGGCATGGCCCAGACCCTCGGCACCACATGCACTGGGAAATCAGGTGCCTGTTTGCTGACATCCAGATAGAAATGCACCACGACCTCCCAGGCAGTCAGATGCTCACCTGAGCAATGAGAATGTGGCAGCTCGCAGAGCTGCCTGGGGCTGCATCAACTAGAAATAAAGATTTGACCAGCTGGGTAGGCAACTGCAGTCAGAGGGATCACGGCTTTCCCCCCAAAAGTGGAGAATTGGACTTCAAAACCTGAAGCACTGCAGTTCAGGGCTGTCAAAATCAGTGGAATCTACCCCTGCTTTTGCACCCACTCCAACTGGGCCGCTGAGAGTGGCATGGCCACAGCATGACAGTGAACCATGTGAAAACTTATCCCTGAGGTCCTTTCTCAGGGAAGGAGGGCACAGAGATCTCATTGCACCTTTTGTCTTTAGGAGGGCTTTTGAGAACTCTGTTTGCCAGCTTATTTTTAATACTTTGAAATAAAATGGATTTGACTAGAAGTATTATTAAAAGCCTCTCTGCTGTAAATCTGCTCTCTGCATGCACCTGAATCACATCCATCCCTGTAAAACATCCACTTGGCAGCACAAGAGCAGTCATTCCCAGCTCATCACCCAGCAAGAGTAGATGGCTCCAGGCTTGTGCAGAGTGGTCAGCTGAACCACCAGAACCACCAGAAATGGGCTGGATATGAGCCCTTACTCCTGTGAGGACATTACACCATAACGGGAGAAGATACACAGACAGTTACTGTGGCTCAGCTGATTGGTGGTGACCTTTCGAGCCTCCCGAATTCAAGGAGATATCTGAGCCCTTCACAAGGAAGCAGATTATCCCAATTCCTACACAGAGTGTAGTAGAATGTTTAAAAATGGAGGATTCCTCTTCCTCCCTGCTGGGGACAAACCAGGTCACAGCTGCACAAGCACATTTGAAAGGAGAACACAGAAGTGGATTCAAAAATCCCCACAAATTTGTGGTTTAAGCCTTTCAGAGATTTGTACATCAGGTGCAGAACAGAGGGCTTCACTCTGTACTGTCAGGGTGTGGATCTCCAGCTCACCCCTACCTGAAGATTTGCCACACTTCATTTCACGGCCAAGCAAAGCGGTGAGGACACAGCAGCGCCAGGGATGAACACAGACCTGCAGCCCGGGACCAAACCTTGTGACATTGACTGCCTCACACCTCGGAGAGGGCAGGACGTGGTGGTGGCAGCGTGGATGCGGAGGGCTCTGCCCAGCTCCTACCGACGGCTCCTCCCTGTGGGCTTGGGTGAGTCCCCTCGCTTTGCAAAACCAAAATCAAACGCAACACAAATGGAGATGTGAAAATGCCAAACGCCTTAGGAAGGTCTGCAGGGGGCAGATTGGCGGAATGCGGGCAAAGAAATGGTGAAGAGGTAGGAATTGTGTCCACAGGTGTGAAAAACTCATCAGGGAGGAAGCAGGAGCTGGAGAGACCTTGTCAAGAAGGCTGCAAGCGTCTCTTCTCCATATCATCCCAAACCCATTTGGGTTTCAGTATCCCCCATCCTACCATCATTCGCTTGTCTTTACAACTCCTCCTGATTCTTTCCCTCCTCACACTTGAGTCACGGACAATCACTAAGGTGTCACCTTGGTGCACACTACTGTGTCTTTCACTACGACAAAGTCCTCAGCCTCCCCTCCCAGGACAGGGATCGCCAAGCTAACACTGAACATGGAATCTCCTTGTCCACCTGAGGAGGTTTACTTGTGTTAGAAACAAAATGTCCATCTCATGCCTAACTGCGCTACAGTGCAGAGATGCTGAATAACTCCTGGTTGAAGATCTTTCAGGATCCTGCCCAAGGCTCCCTGGACTCCAAGTGGGCACACGAGAGCAGCTGGACATCTTAGCTGCGGGATTTTTTGAGGAACTGTTCAAATCACCACATCAGAGTTCTCAGTACTCTATAAAAACTGAGCAGATAGGAAATGCATATCAGATAGCATCAAATCAGGAGGCAGAGAGGAAGTCCCTCCAGTTCTTCACTGTCCATAGTCTAACAAGGCTTTAGGTTAGCCACAAGAAATTTGTCATGAAAATTAAAGACAAATACGGGGAAGATGGAAATTCGAGTGATATGAACTCTTTCAGTGTTTCAGAAAAGATTGGGTTTGCCTCAGCTTCTACCACAACCTTTCAGATAAGTGGTAAGGTTTCTTTTTATTAAATGGATTTATATGGATTTTATCTGGTCTAAAACAACACATAAAAATGAAATATTGCATATTAAATGCTCTTTGCAGTGATTTTGCTAGCAAATTAACTGCCATTTAAAAATAGAAGTGTGTCAAACTACCCTTTCTAGCCAAAAGCTGATGCTGAGCATCAGAAAAAAATTAGTTATTTTCCTGTCTTAGAAAATGTCTAATTTTCTTGAGTAAGACTTTCATGTGTAATAGTTAAGATACTAAAATCACCAGACTCAATAAAAAAATGTAAGTTTATGAATTTTTAGCTGAATATAAGAGCTTCATTGCTGACTAAGCCATTCTATTGTAAAACCAATTAAAATACTGTACTCTTTTAAAACTAAGACTTCAAACTCCAGATTACAATACTCTAAAAAAAAAGAAAAATCTCAATTGAGGGTAACTTACTGAATGTCTGACTTAGTTAACAATGCTTCTGAAATACTTTTTTTCTTCCTGAAAGTCAAAATTCAACAAAGACATTTATTTCTTTTACATTTGCTGGTAATGCTTTGGTTTACATGTTATGACTTGTTTTCAGTTTGTTCTGCAGTTCGGTTTATTATTGATTTTTCATTTATTTTGATGCATATATGCGTCACTGTTGGAATCATGCGTATGCAGTGCTCTGGATAGAGAAGGAGCTGCTTTGAGCAACCTTCCAAATGGCAGCCTGGAACAACTAAAAGCAATGGAAACGGGGAGTTTATTGATGCAGAAAGGGGAAAACCACCACATTCACACTGTTTTAGGCTGGATTAAGTCTTGATGGAATTGAGCTGGTTAAATTAGCTAAGGAAAAGACGGCCAAGCAGATTGCAGTGCAAAGTGTGGAGCAGAGGGAGGAAGCCTGCCTTGCTGGCAGGATCGAGCACTCTCACAAGGGGACCTTGCTGCTCCCCACTGCTGGAAAGCACTGTGGCCAAGCCTGAAATGGCTGGAAGCAAGCAGAGCTTGTAGGGGAGAGATGTGGGAGAGTGTCTACCCTTCTTCTCTTGGTTTTTAGAGCCTCGGAGCCAAAAAAAGGCATCCACATGCTGTGTTCGGACAGCCCTCAGCATCTACCTGCTGCTGCTGACGTTCGGCCAGGGGCTGCTGACATACAAAGGTAATGCTACAACCTTGCCAAGGGCTTGCCATCAAAAGAGAGCTTTGCTGGGTGCTCCTGGGGGCCTGGGCAAGCGAGAATGAGCACACAGATCGGAAACCTCTGAGGGAGCATGGAGGCTTCTCCACACACCGCCAGGCAAAGCAGCCGCTGCAGGGAACAATTCCCCCACCCTGTATGTGTGCTTTGCATTTGCAAAAGCACTCCCAGCTGCACTCCTGGCTGCAGCAAGGACTGGCACATGAAAACCATCCCTGCGGGTCAAACAGGGGTGGTCTTTATCCCCTGGTGTCCTCCCCAGGTGCTGAAGAACTGCTCTGCCAAACAGCCATTTCCCAGCCAGACCAGGCAGCGAATATTCATTGCATGGGCTTTTTGTTTCCTCAGTATTTAAGATGCAGAGAGAGATATTGAAACTTCGAGAGCAAAATGCCTCCTATACAGAAGAGATTCTGAAGAACTCCTTTGCCAACAATCCGGCTTTGGCGAGAAGCTCTACTGGGAAGAGCTTTCTCATGAGACATGAAGAAAACTGGAGGAGAAGCTTAGAAGAGGAAATCACCATAATTAAAAGCAACAGTGCAAACCTGATGATGAGGATGAACAACATCACCCTGGTCACAGGTATGGGTCTCCGTGCTGGCTCTGCAGTGGGGAGACCTGGCTCCTCTGCATCGCTAGCAGGGCTGAAAACCAAGTTTAGATGATCCAATAACTAGGCCAAGATTTAATCTTCCTGTCAGTTAGTGATGCCCCCATGCCCAAGCTTGGAGTCAGCTCCAGACCAGGGAGCACCTATAGGAGCTGGAGTACTGCCCTGTGCAAACCCCCAGATCCCCTTGTGACTTGCAGATTTGGACTCTAGGTGGCCTCCAAAAGGATAGTGTCTCCAGCTCACACCTCAAGCCTGTCAATCTCATGCTGCTGTGTTCCTCACTGACTGCTGACTACTGAAAAATATCCATTAAATATTTATTTCAGGGCCTCCTGGACGCAAAGGAGATCCTGGTCCACCAGGTATGTTGGTAAATGAGCCACAACTTCTCCTCTTTTCCTCTTTTTCTTTGTTTCATCTAAGAGACCTTAAGTGAGGATTTAGGATTTCAGTCTCCAGACCCAGACCCTACCCAGTGTGCAGACACCCAACGCCCTGGTCATGAGGAGACCTGCTGTACCTTTTCACTGATCCTCCAGGAGCCTTGGCTAGCCCGAGTGCTCCCGCAGAGCTCAGTGCCCACCCTGTCCCTAGGAAAACATTGGCACAGCCCAGGAATGAGCTGGGTGCAAGCTCTGCCCTCCACAGCCATGCACAAGCTGCTACCCTGGGTACCTGGGGGTTTGGGTAGAACTACACCTGCTGTAGGAGGTAAATATCTCCAGACTGTGAGGATGCAGCAAGTCCTGGTCTAACACTGGCTCTACTTTGAGCAGAGGTTGGACCAGGAAACAGTTTCTGTGATCCTGTGATGATGATCTGAGATGCAACCCTTGTTAGGTCAGGTCTGTAACTCATCCATCCCTGCTTCTTGGCTACGCTGATGAGATTTTCTGAAGGAAAAAAAATAAATTAAAAATTGTGTTTTCATATCTTCCTGGCTGTACTTACGACATTGAAACCGCACCTCCTGCCAAGCAGTGTTATTGCACATCAGAGCCCAATAGTTCAGTGCATTTTCATGGAAGATCTCCCCAGTGGTCCCCACAAGCTGGGCTTGGCAGGAAGACAAGCTGGCCCTTGCCCAGCCGAGCACTCAGCTGAGCTCCAAGGACTTTGCTCAAGTGGTTGTGCTGCTCCCTGCCAGCTGAAGATCGGCCTCACTGGTGACTGAAATTGTGTGAGCAAAGGATGATTAAAAAAATTCATCTCTTCTTCTTAGCCATTACTGTGAATAGATGATGTGTGTCAGCTGATATATGTATTTTACATCCCAGGGTTACAGGGACCACCAGGGACAAAGGGAGACCAAGGTAAGGCTTTTCTGACACCTGAATTACTTCTGTGGATGAACATAAAGTGGCTTTATGGATGATTTTATGAGCAATCTTGTCCTCAGCCAAGGTGTGAGTAAGAAAGTCATTGGAGTTGAAGGAAATAAGCCTACGTAAAGCTAATGTGAGCAAAAGCAAAACTTGGCTGGAAAAAAACCTTATTTTAAAAGTTAACGTGCAACAGTCGCAGCAGGCCAATTAGTCACTGTCACCAGCACCACTCTCAAGTGTGCAGAGAGTGGAGTTTGGCTCATGCTGGCAGCTGTGGTGGGTGTCTTGCTGCTGGCATTCACTAAATATGGCACCCCATGAAGCATCAGGAAAAGGGTGTTGTCCTTGCAGGCTTACATGGACCCCAGGGCGAGAAGGGGAGTCAAGGAGCTCCTGGTCCTGCTGGCCCAAGTGGTGATCCAGGAGTGAAAGGAGAAAAAGGAGACATAGGACTTGAAGGTAAGACTTCTTCACTATCTCAACATTTTTGATGTTCTCACACATTTCTTTTTAAATTCATTCTACATAAAACACCAGAAGTCTTCATAGGTCAGTATTCATAAAAATCCAAGCAGCCCTAAGCGTGGTTTGCCAGTCAGTGAGGGAGCTGGATAAACAGGACACTTGACCTGATCTGAAGGAGTTTAATTTCATATCATGCTTCAGCAAATCTCCCAAAGGAGGGCAGGGGGAAGGGGCCATGCAAAATGTTGACTCTGCACCACGGAAGTCTCTTTACAGAGCCACCTTTGTCTAATGAAAGCCACAGATATTCAATTGTCAGCCTATCCTAGATTAAAGCAGTGATGTTTGCAGCAGGATTTTCATGGTATAAAATAATACAATATAATTTATATGCACAAGCATATGGATGTTAGTTCTCATTTTAGTGGAACCTCTTTCTGAGAGCTTTGTATCTTACATAAGCCTGGCTTTATACACCTGAGGTAGAAGAGTTATGCAAGGTGTTTCTCCCATGTAGCATGCATTATGGATAACTGTTACTCAGTGGTCTCACACAGGCTGAAAGCAGGAAAGGAAAAGAAAGCAGATGATGTGTGTGGTGCAGAGCAGGGAGAACAGCTGGACAGGTCGATAAGAGCTTCCTCAGATCTTCCATCAGATCCTGAATGCCGCAATGCTCTCATTAGCACAAGATGCTCCAGAAGAGAAGAGTGATTGTAGGAGGAATACCAGAAGGTGAGGACTTTGGAATAAATCTGGAGCAGAAAGATGAAGGAGAAGTCTTCAAATGAGGCACTTTCAAGTAATTCAGCTCTTTTGGAGCGTGCCGATCACCTGTTCAGAGAAGAGAAGTTTAAGGGGAGATGAGAGAACTCTCTGGAAGCGCAGGAGTGGAATATGCTGCCCTGTATCTCCACTGTGTCTAGCAGAAGGAAAGCGTTCAGACTGCAGTAACGGATATTTAACTAGAGGAGAAAACATTCCAGTAGTAGGGATAGTTTGGGGAACAGATTAGAGAGGTGTCATGGCACCACTGCAAGCCTTTAACAGCAGGCCGGACAAACATCTGGCCAGAGAGGCTGACAGAGACAGAGGTGGATCAGACAGACCAGTTCTGTCCTCCTACAGCTTTATGGGAATGTCACCGAGTGGTAAACGCTGGTGTGAGGCCAAACCTTGCTACTGGTGTGGCCAGACAGAGGTGCTCCACAGGCTGCAGAGACAGCAAATCTGGTTTTTTGAATTTATACATGTGTGCTGTGCTGTTTGATAGGTCCCCAAGGACAGAAAGGTGACATGGGCAAGAAGGGAGACCCTGGGCCACAGGGACCCATGGGTCCTCAGGGACAGGATGGAGCCCCAGGACTGTCAGGTTCCGACGGTAAGTGCGGAGGACACAGTGTGACAGGGTGCAGGGCTGCTCCAGATGAGGGGCTGGGCTAAGCCTCGTTAGCACTGATGCCAGGATGTCGTTACAGGTAGCCCGGGGAAGCCTGGACCTCCTGGGCCGAAAGGAGAGGCAGGTAAGCAGTACAGAAGGTGCAATTTCCCGTAGAGACATCAGACTGATCTCTTTTATATGGTGTTTCATGACAAGGAAAACTGCAGCCAGTCTAGGTCCCAGCATGGGTGAGAGGGATGATGATTAGATGAAGAAACCATGCCAACATTTCAATGTCGTCCAAACTCATCCAGCCGCCTTGGCTGTCTCATCTGGGCCCCACTCCCTGTGCAGGAGACTGAGAGGGAAAGAAGGGCCATGTCCTCCTTCCTGACGTGTGTGCACACAAAGCCAGAAATTGGCTGCTCTTTGGGGAGAGCACTTGTGTGTTTCAAGGCTGGCAGTCGGACAGGACCTGGGTCCATGCAACCTTTCACTCCAGATCATCCCTCACTGCATTGCTAAGACGAGCACTGCCAGGGGAGGATTGCAATTTGGAGAGACCCAATGTTTGTTTTGCCTTCATAGGCTCAGCTCAGTGTGCAAGGGCTGGTGATCGAGCTGTCTTTTTATCTCCTTCATGTGTTGTGCTTCATTTCGTGTGTGCTGCTTTCACTCAACCTCAAGGTGCAGCTGGACAACATGGACCTCCTGGAAGTCCTGGCCTTGATGGCAGACCTGGTCAGAAAGGGGAGAAGGGGGACCAGGGCCCCAGAGGTAGCCCAGGTACAGCACGGCTCAAACCTATAACTCACTGACCTCCTACTCTGGCCTCACTTTGTGTGATGGCTTCACCCTTACCGATTTCTTTTTAATTTTAGGAATACAAGGCATTGCTGGACTCAAAGGTGAACAGGGAGTACAAGGAATAGCAGGTAAAGGAGAATAAAACAGGTTTTGGGTCAACACCACACATCATGCAGACACTGGAAAGGGAACTACAACACCAAGAGGAGATCTCTTGAGTCCTCTTCTTGGAGCCCCAATGCATCCCGGGATGCCATGGCACTCCTGGGGCTCTGCCAGGCTGCTGTGGGCTGACTACTCATCAGAGGGTTGTTTCTACCATCTGTAATATGCATGAGGGAGTGATGGTGCCTGAATTTTTGTATAAATTGCAAATGCACAGAGCAGCAGTTTAAGATGAACTTCGGGAGAAGCTGTTTCTCCACTGCCTGTATTTTCTTTTCTGACATGGTCTGCACTGAGTATGATGTGAAATAAGACACCTGATTCAGAAATAGATGCTTATAGTGTAGGCACCTAAATGAGATGAGTTAAAATCCATCATAAATACTAATTTGCATAAGCTTTTATAAATGTATAAACATCAGTCTTATAAATGTTTGTTTGTTTGTTTTGTTTTGTTTTGTTTGTTTTGATGATCTTAGGACCTCCAGGGCAACAGGGAGCAAAGGGAGACCAGGGCCAACCAGGTAAACCCTTATAGCATGATTTATTCTGATGCTACAAAGCACTTTAGGTGCCACATTCCACTGTTCTGCATGAATGTGAAATGCTTGTCATGTCCTTTCCTTGGGAAGGGGCAAAGGCAATGACTTTTTTGCTTTCCACCCAGGCACCCCAGGCCCAGTTGGCCCAAAAGGAAGCAAGGGTGATTATGGCACTAAGGGTCTGAAAGGAGAACCAGGACTAAAAGGAGACAAGGGAGAGAGTGGATATCCTGGTAAGGCTCTTTGCCACAAGGTCTGTGGAGCTGATGGTACATTTGGATGCAGGACTGTAGATCACAGACTGGCACAAGCTGCTCTGGGGCCTGTTTGCAGGGCTCATTTGCAGGAACTCGACAGGCAGATCAGCCCTCCCAGCAGAGGAATGTACAGGCTGTCACATGTACACCCTGGGAGGTGTGCTAAAAGACATGCAAGTAAACAGATGCATTAGATTTTCTCAAATCCCTGGTTTCACAGAAAACTGGAACAACCCATGTTCCTCTTTGCTTTGTCCAGAGACACCTGGTAGCACACCATGTCACTGGGATAAATTCCATGTAAACATGGCACTCAGGAACATGGAATAGTGAAGCTGTGGGAAACACCTAACAGTGAGGCCATTTAACTACACCTTGCTAACTGTAGGACACAAAAATTGTTCGAAAGGGCCAACACTACAGCTACTCTCCATCCTTAACCCTCCCTCCCTTCCAATCACAGAATGTTTCAAAAAACCGTAAGACCTGTAGCAGAAAAAACACCAAACAAACAGTTGTTACAACAGCCCATGGGAAGCAAACAGTGCTCCAGGTGCTTTTTTCTTTTAATTGTTCACACAGAATAGCACAGGAATCCTCAGAAAGAAAATAAACTAGATTCTATGTGGGGATCCTCCACACACTCCTCCTCTAGAGCTTTGTGTCTGGAAGAGGGAAGAAGGGTAACTGGGCTGGCTCCAGGCCAAAAACTGCCCTCTGGGTGCATCTCATTGCCTGATCCCCAGAAGGAGACAGCAATGAGTGCTTTCTGGAGGTTGCTTTGGGGGAAAGAACTCATTGGGTTTTCTCAAACACCCCTACCCTCAAGACCAAGATGCCCCACAGAAATGTGAAGAACTGTTGAGAGCACCTTTCTGCTCTCCCTGGAGAGCAAATCCCAGGATGCAGGTCTTCCTGCAAGTGCTTTGGGAGATACCATGCCTGCTCCTGGGGATCCCAAAGTCTGTCAGAGATGTCAGTTTACAGGTAGCAGTGGGAACGAGATTCATTTCCCACAAGTGAATGAATAGATGGGATTTTAAAAGTTGTCCTTTTCTTGGGTCACACATTAGGAAGGTCTTACTTTTCCTGCCACATTTCTTTTACATACCCTTAGTCACTTTGGGGTGTTCATTTTCTGCAAGGGGAGGAGTCTGCACATCTCTGACTCACACAAGTATTCAGAACTAGATAATAACCGTATTTTCCACAATCAACTGTCAAATGTTTGCTTTTCTAATTTGCAACAGGTTCCAAAGGAGTGAAAGGGAGCAAAGGTGAAAAAGGAGAAGGTACTGGACTTTTACTTCTTCTCTCACTTGCCTTCTGGTATCAAGGCTACCTGAGATCAGGACCAAAATCCCCCTCTACTCACACAGCACAGCTAACAGAGCTGAGGAGTCTGTGGTCTGAGCTGCAGCCTGGTGTCTCCAAACGCAGGGGAGGCTCTTGAATTGTTTGGATTTGAGCTGCCAGTAACCTCTGGTCCCACCCTGGAGGTGGGAACATCTCTCTGGTTTGGGTGGTCACTGCTCCTGTCTGTCAATGTCTTTTTCCTTATGCCTGTATGACCCATAGAGTTATTTTCTTCTCCTCTGAACTCTCAGTCGGCCTCAGTAATTTTGTACGAATCGTGGGAGAAGACAGGAGGGGCCGTGTGGAAATCTTCCACAAAGGGTCCTGGGGAACAATATGTGATGATGGCTGGACCATCCGAGAGGCCGGTGTAGTCTGCCGAATGCTGGGGTTCAACCGTGCAGTCTCTGCCTTCACAGCCACAGCAGGTGAGTCCACTACACCTTTGCACCTCTCCAGGCCTGGCGCGGGTGGTTACACACACCACAGCAAGGTCACCTACACGAGCAGCAGCTGATCCCCTCAACAGGGCAGCTCGTTCCTCTTGGGATGAGGCAGCTGCATGTCAAGTGCTTGAACTGTGCCCAAAGGCTTGATTTCCAACAAGCCAACCACGCAACCCAACACACGCCCACTATCCACATGGCTCTCTTTAGAAAAAAAATGCATATTCCTCTTTCTCTCATCCAACACTTTTTTGCTTGCTTGTTTGTTTGTTTGTTTAATCTTCCAAAGGCACGGGACAAATTTGGCTGGATGACGTAAGTTGCCAGGGGAGTGAAATTACAATTACGGACTGCACCAAGCGTGACTGGGGTGCACACAACTGCAACCACAGCGAGGATGCTGGGGTGGAGTGCGCTTGATGGGACACCAAGTCTGTCCTGGGAGCTGCGGCTGCCTCTGCTCTCCCTGGAGCTTTTCTTCTTGACGCAAACCCAATTTCATCAGGCTGTGCTTTTGTGCCTCTTTACCAGGTCATAAAAATATTGACAAAGAAAGTTTCACAAAGAATTTTTCACAAATCAGTAACAGTTGCAAGACCCACAGGTAACCTGAAACATCCCAGCTGTCACAAAACAACTGGAGCTCAGGCATGTGAGCCAGTTCACAGCTTTTCCAGCTACCTGACATCAGTTCATCTGCAGGAGCTCACACGTGTGTGACCTCTAAGTCCACAGGGGAGGGGATGGTCCACGTTAGCTTAGCGCAGTAAGAGAATAGGATCAGTGTGCAGAAACCTGCACTTACTGCAGCTGAGCTGGCTAGTCCATCTTCATCACAGTACAGTTGTGAACCTGAGCTAAAAACCCCCAGGGAAGTGCATACACTCAAGATAGCAGATGCTCAGAAATCATCAGATGATCTCTCTAGCATGCAAATATAAATATTCCTCAGAAACTATGTTGATCACACATTGAAGTGCAAAAATAAGTGCCTGGGATCTAGGTGCCATACTATCCTGGTTTAGCACAGCACTTGTTTTTGACCTTAGCTAAGTCCCTTGCTTTCTCTGTCAGCATTTCCTAACCTGTCCCCAGGAGCAATACTCCTTACTTATCTGGTGTATAAAGCTAAGCTTTTCATACCTTTAGAAATTAGATGCTCTAGTAAAGCAAAACTGTGACAAATAAAAAATATAGCAAAGCATGAATAAGCTATTGATTTGTGTTAAATATAAATAATTAAACAAATAAAGAAAGAAAGAAATGCTCGAACAGGTAAAGAAATAAAATTATACACACTCACACGCACACCTGTAAATGTATTAGGGAGAAAATAGTGAACTGGGCTTTCCTGGATCCCATGCGATTGATGCAATTTGCGTTCGACAAATGAAGGTTTCCCTGCAAGGACAAGCGCTGGACACATCCTGAAGGGATGACATGAGCGCGGTGGGACCTGCGGGAGGAGCCGCGGCACCGCGCCAGGACCCATCAGCCACCTGCCGGCACCCCTCCCCATCCCCGCCGCGGAGCCCGCTTATCGCAAACGCTCCTTCCCGGCACTAAGGGGAGCTCAAGGGCCGCCGCCGCTCCGCAAAGCCGCTGCGGGAGACCCGCGGCATCGGCCCGGCCCGGAGGCTGCCCCTGCCCCCTTGTCCCCGCCGCCTTCTCCCGCGGAGGACCGGGGATCCTGCGCATCCCTCTCTGCTCCGCTCCCGTGAGACCCCGCCTGGAGCACTGCGCCCAGCTCTGACACCCCCGCACAGGAGGGATACCGACCTGCTGGAGTGAGGCCAGAGAGGGCTGCCAAGATGCTCAGAGGGCTGGAGCACCTCTCCTATGAAGACAGGCTGAGAGAGCTGGGGCTGTTCAGTCTGGAGAAGAGAGAGCTCTTGGAGCACCTTCCAAATACCTGCAAGAGAGTTGGAGAGGGATTTTTGACAAGTCATGTAGAGATAGGACAAGGGGGAATAGCCTTAAACTGAAAGAGAGTAGGTTTAGGTAATATATCAGGGAGAAATTCTTTACTGTGAGGGTAGTGAGGCACTGGAACAAGTTGCCCAGAGAAGCTGTAGATACCCCATTCGTGAAAGTATTCAAGGCCAGGCTGTATGGTCTTTGAGCAACCTGGTCTAGTACAAGATGTCCCTGCCCAGGGATTTGAAACTAGATGACCTTTAAGGTCCTTTCCAACTCAAATCATTCCATGATTCTATGATCCCGGGAGTGGGAGGGCAGTGGTGGCCACAAGGGCCTGGTGATGCATTCAGAGGATCCCTGTGATGTCCCAGTTGTGTTGTAAGGAAGGATAAAAATGTGTTTTATCCTGTTGAACAGCTGACAGCACACACCGTGAGACCAAAACCTGAGAGCAGGGTGCTTGGTTTGAGGGAATGAGGCAGGTTGTGGTGGTTTCAGTCCTTAGTAACTGCAGCGCTGGTCAAACAGTCCTTCAAGAAAGGGATTTTGTAAAATAAGAGCCGATGTTTTCATGTCTTTGTGCCTGATGGTTTGTGAGCTACTGCTGGGCAGCTGGGACACTTGTACAGGTTTTGGTCCCCACTCTTTAATAGCTAGAAACACAATTTTAAAGGCAAACCCTCAGATTTTGCCAGCATGTCAGAGGTGTCCCCTTGGAGGGACAGAGGAGGGGCAGCTGCACAGCTCTCCCCCAGCCTCACCACTGTAGGGGCAGGACACATGGCCCAGCAGGGGCATTTGGAGCCTGAAGCCCAGCACTGCAACCCCCACGCAGCAGGTTTGGGGGGCACTCATGCCCCACGTGTTCACTTGTCCAGTCTAAGAGAAGGTCCACTGGGGCGGGTAGAGTGCCACAAGTCACCACAGGATGGTTGGTGAGCAATGAAAAATCCTTTTGCATCTACAGGAAGGGGTAGCCCTGAGATTTGGAGGTTGGCTTGCAGGCCCTCCCTCCCAAATACCCAGCTCCAGCTATTCCACCCCAGCTTTGAAGTCTCTCAACCATCCTGCACTGCCCTGAAAGAGCTGCCTGTGACAGCTAACAAGGAGTGGTGCAGCTTTGCTTATCATTCATGCCCAGCACCAATTAAAAATACTTAGTTAAGCAAAATGCAATTACACTGTCATGGATAAAAGGGATACAATTAATTAAAATGGAACACTTTCCCTTAGGAATGATGTTATTTCCAGATGCTCCCATCCCTGATCATTCCTCATGTTCTGAAGAGATTTGGAATGGGTGGGGAGAATTGGGGTCTTTTGGGTAGTTTTGTCCCAGCTCATTGGCTCACGTGTGTTTATGAGGTAAGTTAGCAAAGACCCTTGAGGACATAGATCTTTTCTGGAGCCCTAAAACACCGTTTCCAATGTATCTGACACTACCTTTCCAAGAAGATTAACATTTCATAGAGGCTATCTGGCATCAAACTGAGATTTTTCTCCTTTTGGGGAGAAAACTGAGCCTTCTGTCATCTCTGAAGGAATGGGGAACAGCCAGACACGGTGGGATATGTGCTGTGGCTGCAAGGATTTTCCAAAATTCACAGGGAAGCAACTGAAGTGAGGTTTCCCATCTCATGCCCCACAGGAAGGGAGAGATGCTGAAGAGCAAAACGTTTACTAACTAAAAGCCAGTTCTCCAGGTATCCAAAGCCTAAAGTTTATGCTGAGTGCATCCATAACACACCTCCTTAGCCAAATTATTGATGATTCCAGCTGCAAAGATAAAAAAGGTAAATAATGCATTAAAGACACTGCATTAACATATGCAATAAAGGAAATAGTTTTCTGCATTACATTCATATTACAGGCAGGTAACAACTTTAATACACGTGCAGGCTACATCTAAAGCTTAAACTCATCACATCAAATATAGGCCAATAATTGTATTTTCATCCCTCTCTTCTGAAGTCTTCTGATGTTTTAGATCACATCACCACAAATCTGCCAGCACATTTCCTAGTTTTTTCTGTTAAACATCACGGTGGAGGGCAGCATCTGGCTTCAAAACCACAAGACTTTTTCTCTGTCTCGCTGTCAGAACTGGTCAAGTTTTGCTTGGTTAACTCTTCCCACCAGCATGGTCCAGCAAAGGCCCAACCAACCACCCAGTGCAGTGCACAAGCCCGAGCTACAAGTGTTTCTGATCCTGCAAAGGGGCCAGTTTGGCTCTCACAGGCACTAGCACAAAGCTGGACCATGCACTGATGCAGGCAGCTGCTCTGCTGTGACACAGAGCTGAATTTAACCCAAAGTGCTTAAACAAACTGTTAATGGTAGCTCCAAATGATTATCCATTTATTTCAGTATTTGTCTTTTTCAAATGTGACCTAAAATCTATAAGTAATTAGTTATTGTACAGGCTACAGTATTGCAAAATGCTTCCCTTCATTTTTTATTCAGAATCTGAACTATAACTCCGAAATCATTCTAGTCACACCAGCCTTCAAAGGTCTAAATGGGGAGGAAGGGGGGCTAACGCCTTAGTATCTGTGAGATTTACAAGAATATTTGAGGATTTTCTGGGGATTCAGTGCGAGATGAAAAAAAAGTGTTTTGCAGGCAAACAGAGGAACTTACGCTTCCAGTTCAAAAGGAAAGACACATCCAAATAGAGAAAGATTTAAATGCTAAAATGCTAAATAAATACTGCTATTCAACAGCAGTCTTTGTCTTTTGAGTCCTGGGTTAAAACTACTTCACAGAGACTATAAAAGCTCGTTACTCTCCTTTGCTGGAGCTAAATGAATTTTAACGGAAGAAGTTCCAGAGAGAAGAATTGCCTCCTGAAACTCCTCCCAAGTCATCTAGGTACCCCAGCAGGGGAAGGCAGAAGAGGACTTTGGGAGCTGTTAAATAAGGTGAATAAGAAAACAATACACAAATGGCATTTATTCTGGGTCCGCTTGTGATGTTTTGTATAAATGCTGACAAATAAGTGGCATTGTAAAGGTGCTGATTCCACACCATCAGGGTATCAGCAGCACAAGGAAGCACAATTCTGCAATGACCTTGCCTTAGGAAATCCCAGTGGAGTCAAGGGATTCAGAGGGCTTTCAGGCTTAGGCCATAAATCACTCAAGATATGAATTACTGCCTTATTAGAGCAGATTCATAACTGTAATTCTAGGTAAATACACAATTAGTCTGATCTCTTCTAATAACATGCCAACAGGAAAAAAAATAAGTCACCTCCTACTAAGCAGACTATCTATTCAAAGGAACTGGAGCAAACTTTCACAGATGTTGAGGCCAGCGGGACCACTGTAATAATCCCATCTGACCTTCTGCATGGTGCAGGGCAGAAAAACTCCCCCAGGGATTTCCACACCGTTTTGAAACTACAGCTTGTTTTCTAGGAAGCTGCCTTACCTTGGCTGAAAGTTTTCTGAAAGCAGAGAAAGCACTGTACGCCTGAAAAAACCACCACGTTCTTGCCTCATTAATTAATATGCCAGCTCTCTCCCAGTGACTCCACTCCTAACCCGTGCTGGGACACCGGGAGCCAGCTGAGGTCCTCGAGCCACCGAGTGCCGTTTCCTGAAGTTCTCTCAGACAAGGCTTAAGAGATAAAATAAGTTTTCTTTAACACGATTAAATTCACCTGGCAGGGATAACCCCACAACCAGGTTTTGGAAGAGCTGCTTACTGTTCCAAGCAAGCAGCACACCTATAAAGGGATGCTAATGTCCTTGCCAGAGTGTAGAGAAACAAGGAATGTGCAGCACACGCCAAGATCAAACTGGAGGTGACCTTAATACCTTTACTTCTGCTCAGCATCTGAAAGGGCGTTTCTGGAAGGCTTTTGCCGTAATAGCTGTGGCTCATATGAACGCTGGGATTCTGCTCTTGCAGTCGCTCTGATTTTAAAGATGTTTGACTTTACACAGCAGCGATAGAAGGAGCTCTTTGGGAGCAGAGGGCTCTCAGCACACTTCTGAGGCCCTCAAACTCTTTTCTAGGTGGAAATGAGATCAGACTAAACTAAAGTGGCACTGTTTGCACGAGTAACAACTAATCCAAATTACCCAGGGCTGAGAGATGAGGATCCCAGGGCTAAAAGAACAAGGGTGTTTTTTTCCACACATGGGTAAAGACTGTTGACTCAACTTGCAGGGCTATAAAATTTCTCCAGTAACAAGCGGGGACAGACTCCTACAGCAGTGCTAGAGGGAAGGGAAATACCCTGTCTCTGAAAATCCACTTATTTCAACCAGACTGAAAGAGCTGCACAAGACTATAAACGGATCTGGCTGTGGTTAAGGGGTAGATGAGAGGAGGAAGAACCCTTTGCTTCTCCTGTATTTTTACTTCAAAACTGTAAGATTAAGAGTGGGGAACTCCTCTACTTCCTTTAAAAAGGCTTTAGAAGCCTTTTTGAGTCCCCCAGCACAAGCTGGCATGGAGAGGGCAGAAGAAGCTCTTTCTGGACACAGTGTTCTGGCACAATCCGACTTTACACATGGTAGACTGGAAATGTAAAAAAAAGTCACTTTTTCAATATTTTCCTTTGTTGCTCCCGGATGCACAGTGCCACTTCCTATTACAGGCTAGCATGTCAGTTGTGACCTGCTCGGGGGAGACATGCTGTGAACCCATGGGACAGGCTCAGCACACTGAGGATGCGAGGGTGAAATGTACAGTCCTCAGTAAACATGTGGGGCCCAGCTCAGTGAGGGGGCCTGAGCAATGAGACTTCAGCAAAAGGCCTCCAAGCATCACCCAGCACAGGAGATGAAGCAGAGAGTTGTGACCTAGGTCACATCTGCAGCTGGTATAAATCAACATTGCTCTGTTGATAACTGGGGAAATACATGGATTTGTTTCTGCTGGTAATTCAGCCCTATTTTGAAGGTTTTTTAAATTTTGCCCAGCTCTCTCAAACACTGCTTAGCTCCTGGTGAGTCTACTCTTGGGCTTGAGGGTGGGTCATGTGTTCTGCCCAGCAGCCTGGGAGGAAGGTGGGAGATCCGGCAGGAATAGTGAGTCCTTCCTCAAATGCCTGGGCAATCAGCAAAAGCATGCCCAAGGCTGGGAATCCTGATGTTTTCTAGTGCAGAAAACAGTAGGGACTCTTTCCAAAATGGTTATTTAAACAAAGCATTTTAAATTGAGCTGCACTGATTATTAGAAAGCACAGTAATTTTCAGTCTCGTGCCACAAAGACATTATAAAACTGCCGACAACAGCATTTCATCAACACCTCTGGTTCCAGCTTTCTCCCATCTTGACACTTCTGCAGTTTAACCCTAATTATTGCTGCTTGTCCAGTTATGATGGCTGTAGTCCCAAGCCATTCTTCATCTCTGTGCCATCAAGCTCTCAAGGATCCTGATTCCTTCACTTAAAGTGAAGTGATGAAATGGGTTCTGGCAACAGAGAGGCAAAGTTGGAAAGCTAAAATTTTGTCGAAGTATAAGCATAGAAGTGAGTTGTGTAGAGTTTTCATCCAAATTACTTTAAAGAGACATATTTCATAGAATCAGAGAATATCCTGACTTGGAAGAGACCCACAGGGCTCATCGATGTCCAGCTGCTGGCCCTGCACAGGACCACCCCAAAGATCACACCATGTGCCTGAGAGCATTATCCAAATGCTTCTTGAGCTCTGGCAGGCTTAGTGCTTCCAGAACCCAAGCACCCTCTGGGAGAAGAGCCTTTTCCTAATATCCAGCCTAAGCCCCTCTGACACAGTTTCATGCCATTCCCTCAGGTCCTCTCACTGGTCACCACAAAGCAGATATCAGTGTGTGCCCCTCCTCTTCCCCTCACAATGCTCTCTTGTAGACTGCAATGAGGCCTCCCCTCAGTCCCCTCTTCTCCAGGCCGAACAGATCGAGTGACCTCAGCTGCTCCTCATATGGCTTCCCCTCAAGGCCCTTCACCATCTTTGTTGCCCTCCTTTGGACACTCTCTAATAGTTTAATATCTTTCTTATATTGTGGTGCCCTCATTTGGAAAGGAGAAACTCCTCCAAAGTAAAAAGGCTTGTTCCCCAGGTAACAGCAAGTACACAGCCTATCTAATGAAGTATTTGTGGATCCCTTCCCTATCTAATGAAGTATTTGTGAGTCCCTTCCCTTATCTTTAGGGAGGTTTTTCCCTTCTATTCAGTTGTACATCTTCTGCTCTTTAGCTCTAACTCTTCCAAGATGTTCATCTGATATGAATTTACAAACCAGATGATAGCCATCATTTTCACATCAAGGAGTAAAACTCATGTACTGTTTCAAAGGCTTTAACTCTTAATCTCTGTTTTCAGACCCGTACTGGTCTGTTCATATTTCTGCCATTTAGTTCCCAAATACTCAATCTTTTTCAAACGAGATCGTGGTAGCTGGCAGTATTTGAAAACATTGATACTGTTAATCAGCAGAAGTCTTGTTGAATTGAAAGAAACCCAGACTTGTCTGTCTTGCATGACAAACAACTAATGCGAAGTTAGCCCAGCTGACACATTGAGGTACAGAGTAGAGAGCAGGCCTCTAAGGTCTTTAAGGTTGGTTAAGACAGAAAATACTTTAATCACAGCTGAGAAAGGAAGAGATCATTGTCAGCTTTGGATCGGCTCAGTCAGGTGCTCAGCTGGTGTAAATAAACTCAGCTCTGTTGAGGTCAAAACGGTTTACACCCAGAGTTATTTTTTCCTGAATGAGGTGAACATGTGAAATCCCTTACTGTGTAATTTTCAGTAAGTTTGAGCACTACAAATTAGGAGGAATGAGCAGTCTGACAGAGGACCACCCAAGTCATTGCAGGCTATCAGTAACCGTCAAGGGAAAAATGGCTGAATCAAAGAATACAAAGTTCTTCTTCACTAAACCACAGATTAAGTGTATATAGCTGAAAGGAGCTCAAACGCTTTTCTCCCTTTGCGTGCTTGACGCAGCAGGAGAGCATTTGTCCTGGCAGCAGCATTTCAAGTAAACTGGAATAAGTCAAATATGTAAATACTGGGTCTGAGCTATCCCATCTGCCTTTTGAGGGCTGCTGAGAGGGTTACCTGGGAAGTGATATGATCAGTACCTGGATGGAAAAGTAGAGAAGTTCAAAGATTAGGGGAACATCCAGCTTTCAAAATGTTCAGAGGAAAAGAAAGTCTAAACTGACTCCATAGGAAAGAGCAGAAATGCAGGGAACCTCCAACAGAACATCAAAATCACACATTATTATGAAAATAAAGGGATATTTTCAGGGAATTAGGGATTAGAAAATAGAGTCTGGGCTTCAGAAGTACTTGTAACCACAATCAAGTCAAATCTGAGAAAAAAGGAAAGCTCATATTGTCACTGAAACTGCGGGAAAAACAAAAACTCTCCAACAACATTTTTAGTGTTAGATAATCAAGGCATTGCTTTATTCTGGCCAGGATGTTGTTCCAGCCATGATGTGCAACAGAAATCATCTCATCCAACACAGCCCGGGTTGTGCAGAGAAAATCATTTAATCACACATGAATTCGACTAGATCTTTCAGATACTTATACAGTCAAAACCCACAGAAATTCCTTCGTTCGATGTTCACTGGTCCCAAGTTACACAGTTATTAGTATTTGCTTTCCTATTGGTTATCGGTCTATTTGCCTTCGATGTTAATTAGGTTCTCATTCTTGGTTCTCTTATCTCTCTTTTCCCAGACCAGGTGTCTGTGACTATGCTAGGAGTGATGTTTGGAGCTGATGGTCATTATCTTTTGTGTATCTTTTGTGCTACTCCCAGTCTGTTGAGATGTTAAGCTCATCACACCTTGAGTGATGAAACAGTCTTTCGAAAAGAAACTTAAAATTCCTTTCCCCCGGGGCAAAGGTGAACAAAACTCCTGACTAAAGTTACAGAAAAAATTTTAAACTTGGTATCCCTTGCAACAGTATCAAGTCTAAAAACTCTTGGCACAACAGATATAAGAGCTGGAGCAGTAAGGCTCTTTTGGCAAGTTTAAAAAAAATCAAACTTGAGATTGAGATAAAATGCAAATTTTTTCTGCTTTCTTAACAAAACTAAAAGCAAAAATATTGCCATTTCTAGGAAAAGTGAGTGTTAAAGATTTCACCAGGTCTGCATATCATCAATCCACAGTAATTTAGAGGTGGTCCCGACACCAAAGAAAGCAGCCTTATCTGCTGCAGGCAGAAGTGGCCAAAAAAAGGAGTTCAGACCACCCAGCCCATTGTTTGTGCCACACTAAAACCAATTTAATCCTAATGTCCCTGTACCTTCCCGGCCAGTAAGCACTTCTGAGCATCCCAGCTAATTTCTAGAAACTTTGTCGATGGTGACCATCTGTCATTGGGAAAACATGAAAAGGAGGATTAGTAACAGGCTGGTAGGGAATACTGGAGAACTGGCAATATATTTTACTGAGTACAGATGTAAACACAATGAGGATATCGTTTTGAAATTGAGGGAAGAGGAGGAAATTTTGCAGTGTTCTCCTGAGTTGGTTTGTTGGGGATTTTTTTCCCCTTGCCACATCAGTGGGAAAAAAAGGCTGGCAAGTGAGAAGACTAATAATAGGGCATAAATGTACCATTTGGGGGATTTTCCCCTGGGGTCTGCTCCACCTCCCTCACTACTCAATTGCCACCACTACTGCACGTGAGGTGCATGTTTATGCTGCTGCTGAATGAATGCACAGATGCATCTCTGTTATCCTCAGAAGCACAAACTGCTTTTTCTAACAAATACACTGCCCAGCGCACAAACACACCTAACGAGCTCCTTCTGCCTTGTTTGTTGGAATAAGACACCTTCTGCTGAGACTAAGATGAAACAGAAAGAGCACAGAAACCTCAGAGAAAAGCTAAATGGGAGAACTTAATTGCCTCAGTAGTTTTGCTTCCAAAATTAGAGAGGAAAATGTTTTACAGATGAGAAGATTTTAAAGGGCACCAATCACAATGAGAGAGATTTCTGTTTGAAACGCTGATGGTCGAGACATCTCCAAGGCCATGTTCATCGCAGAAGGGGAAAATATTCAGACAACTGCCAAAAATGTCATCCAGGGAGGGAACCTCTCCCCAGATCTTGTCTGCACTAATAAGAATTTGCTGGCACTTCTGAAGGCAGACATATCTTCTGCTGAAAAAAGTCTTTCCCATTCCCTCGGTGAAGGAAGACACACTCTTCGGCTGGTGTAAATCCATACACTGCTGCTCCTGCTAGCATCAAAACGTCATTAAAAATCACAGCCTGAGAGGCATTACTGCAGCAGGAGAAGTCTCTGGCAAGGGGCAGCCTTTGGCTGGAGGCTGTGGCTTGGAAAGGGTTCTGTAACATTGCTGAAGAAGACACAGGGGCCAGCGAGTTCCCCAGAGTGGGCAAAAAGCATGAAGGCTCATTAACCAGGCAAATCTGCAATTAGTAGGGCAGTGTTGGGCGATGAACATGATCCACAGGAGTGGAAGCTGGCTGGGATTGCTCCCACATTTCTTTACTCCCCTCTTTCATCAGTACTCCTGGGGATGAGCCTGGATCTAACCAAAGTGATGGAAATACTTCACCAACTTTGACGGACTTTGGATCTGGCTTTTCGTGACATTTTATCCTCTCGTACTATTCCAAAAGGTCCTACACGACAACCATGAGGCTGAGATTTTCAAGTCTACTCCCATCACTTTCAACAGAGACTTTTCTTCCACCTGCTGAGACAACCCTGAACCACGCACATTAATAATTAAATAACAGCTGAGCACCAAGGGAGGGGAAGTGACAAAGCTGCCAAAATCCTTCCCAGATATTTTGACAATCCTCAGCCTGAAAAGATTGTAAATGAGGGTCTGGCCCCTTGTTCCTCTCCCACTTTCTCCTGCGTATCTTTAAGCATCACACGGATTACGCATCATCCATCCCAGAGATGCATATTGATGCCATAACAATACTTCCCACGCCGGACCACACAACACCGAGCTGCAGACACAGTGATTAACAACTGCTTTTGCCACTGTACCTTCCAGACTCCCATCAAAGTAGGATTTGTCCCAATTAATCAAACCCAAGTGTTCTTTGCTGCCGCATTTGTCTGCACGGAGAAGATCCCGAACGTTCATCCCGGATGCTGTGCGCGGCTCTAACCTTTCAGTGGAGTCTGCTGGGAGCTGCTGCTCATTTATATACAAAGCACAGCAGGTAAAAGGGCAACTAAACATAATTTACCTGGAAGCAAGGTTAAAAGTGGTTTACCAGCTTGATGGTGTTTGGCTTGAGAAACAAGACATTAATTAACACCTACCCATTGATTAATATTGACCAGGTTTTTACCTTGTGCAAGTTTTAAGTAGGTGATGCTTAAATTTATTTTTACTTAAGTTTTCCCCGTACCAAGAATATTTTGGCTGAACTTTGACCAAACACGAGCTTCCTTCCAGCCTGACATCCTAACACAGAGAAGACCTGCACCTCGACTGAGGATTGCAAGCACTGCTGCTCCGGGAGGTATTCCTGCCCTCAGTGAGGGAGTGCCCCAGGACACTCTGGTCCAGTACCACTGACATTAATGAGCCTTGTCACTGCTTCCAAACTCTTATGGCCAAATCCTGCTGCCCGCAAGGCTGGGACTTTCTGACACGTTCTCCTTGCCTGGGGAGCCATATGCCAAATTTCACTGCAGGCATGGTAGAAAAACCCAGGATAAAGGCACAAATCCTCTGTTTCTTTGGAAGACATCATATTTATTTAGCAGTGGCACCCTCCTGGTGCCATTGCAGCCATTGCAATGCACTGGGGGGTATTTGCATGATCTCAGCACTCCAAGTCCCCTGCTGATCCCACAGAAAGAAGCTGGGTTATTTCACCCCAAGTAAGAGAGAAGACCTGCCCCATGCTTTGTGATTGTCCCTGGATGCCTGTGACACCATTAAAATATCCTTATTGCCAGGGTGCTCATCTTGGAACAGGAATATGGTCTCAATTCTGAAAGTGCTGAGTTTATCACTTCTCACCCATCCATGGCACATTTAATTTGGCAATGTGAGATACAAACAAAATTAAAGCCAGCTTTTCACCCATCTGAGGCAGGAGGAAGTCTGGATTCCTGCAGTTGACAGATGTCGTAAGTGAGGAAACTGGCTTCTATATGAATCTTTCCCCAAAAAAAACAGCTTGAGGCCGAAAACTCACCCACAGCCAGGATCTTCCAGATCTCAGGACACCCAGTTTCAAGGAGGGAGGTAATTCTGGAGCTATGGTATAAGCACCTAAGCCTGATCTTCCTCCAGAAGCTGTCTTTCAGGCTGGCCAAAGCCCATGGAAGCGGCTCCTGCAAAAAGCAGAGCAGGTGGGAAAAGCCTTCAGGAAGAAAAGACAAAGCCTTGAAGCTGTATCTGCCTTGGCAGGCCTTGAAATAGAGCCCTCGCTTTGTATTGGTTTTTTTTTAGTGGCTCTTTAACTGGTGTTTATTAAAAAGAGACCACTTTTGAAACTTGAAAGATCTTTTTCCAAATTTCCATAATTTCTCTCATCCTCCAAAAAATTTGAGTTTTCTCTTGACTTGAATTTTCCCTGAATAAAGACCCTTTGCAACTTCGAAAACTTACTTTGATTCAAAATTTTAATAAAAACCTTTGAGGCATCTTACTGTCCTTGCCTGGAGGGGAGAATACTTGTTTGCTTGTTGGCAGGGTGGAAAATGCTGACAGTAATGGCAGCTTCAGGAAAAACTAATTTTTGGGCAATGAGGTTTGTTTTTTTTTGTCCTGGCAATTCAAAAAATTTGTACATACGGGTTTATACCTTCAACTATAGAAATATTAAAGCAAGTGTTCATTTAAATTTAAGCTATTAAAAGATTTCAATGCACTGAAGAATCAATCTGTTAATTTGCTGTTCTCACCTCCCTTTTCAAAATGGGATGACTTTGCACTCTGGAGTGATGCTGTTCACTTCAAGATTGACCTGACTCTTATAGGACAGGTGAAACAATCCTAGCTGCAGTGTGATTTTAATCAAACCATTCTGAAAACAACAAAAATATTCCAATCACTTTTTTCGGATGCAAAACCAGTACAGCATGCCCTGAGCCCACCAGTGACACTGCTGGTTTCGCTGCTGCTGATGGGCACCATTTTGCAAGTTTGGTTCTGTTTGCTTCATTGGAGTGTCGGGTTGGTTTTAAGAATAGATCAAAATGACACATCTTGCCCATCACAGATCAATAACCCAGCCTGTTCTTGGCCTGTGTGCTGTCCTCCTACCTCCTAACCACTGAGCTAGAACAAGCATCAAAGGACTCTGAAATCAGTCCTGGCCCAAGAAATATGCAGTAGACAGAGATCTCACTCTGGGCCACGTTGCAGAAGCACATTTTGTTCTCTGTGCTCCAGAGCCCCCAAGAAAGCATCCTGAAAACCATTCTTCAAAATGTTCTGCATATTAGCCTTAAATGCTGAACACAAATGAGGCAACCTCAGCCTTTAGGAGCTGCTTCATGGCTCAGGCTGTTTCAGCACTCCCATTTTCTGCCAAGGGCTTGGGGTTTGCTCATATTTTATGACTGTGCACCAGGGAGAGCTGTTCCAGTGATCAGGCGAGAGATGAAGAGTATTCCTAATATATAAAGGTAAACAGAAGGATGAAAATTATTTAGATCTGTGGTTTAACGGGAAAAAGTTATTTCCTCACAGCTGAAGCCTGGTCTCTCCAAAACTGAGGGAAGGCTGAATGTGCTTCACCCCTTTACAGGCAGATCAGTGCACCAGGCTGCAGCCACTAGTGACTGACACAGAGGTTTTGGAAGCTCTGTGAGTGATGAGTCATGACCCTGTAGGAGTCTCCCTCAGCCCCAGCGCGGGCATAGGACAGCCAGCCTCTCCTCTGGGTGGATGTACAGTCATACTCAACACATGAATAAATTATAGCTCTCCAAGGCTCATAACTCAGCCAAATCAGTCACAGTTTTCATGGGAGTGCCCGGCTGCACTCATCAAGGAGACCCATTCCCCTGCCAAGATTCATTTGCCTGCCCCCAGCTGCTTTGACTGTGCAGATGCTAAAAATAAAGTTACAATGACTGTTTGCTAGACGAAATAAACAGATTTTGCACTCTCATATTGCAGAGTGAGCAAGCCAGGTCAGCTCACAATCTCCCCCATCCATATAAAAAAATACATGAAAAGCAATATATCCGCTAACCCTTTTGGTCCAGAGAGAGGCCAAGGTTTGGAATCAATGCTCTGGAAGGCAAATACAGAAATCCTCTTTTATCACCAAGAGACCTGAACACCCTTTAATTATCCCAGCAGCCTCGCCTTGTCTGAGAGCTCACCCAGGGCTGCGGGGGGCAAACATCCTGCTGAACCCCAGTCCCACACGCCCTTGGAGGTTACCTGCCAAGAATGAGCAGCTGCAGCCCCTGCCAAAAAACTTACTTTTCTGACACTTATTTTTTATGAACTTCTACAAGCTGCCAAGAAAGAGATTTTCTTACAGGGAGAGCTGACTGAAGCAGCAGGAAGACATGAAAAATGCCCCTTCTCCCCCCACTTTCTCATTCATCACTAAATTAATGAGAAGCATTTGCAAAGGACACAGGCATTGCAGCCCACGCTGCACACTGGGTTTCCCCCTCCCACGTAACCCCACAGGTAAACAACATCACCAAGGCCTGGCTTTGTGACAAAAGGCACCCACCATGGCCAGAGCCAAGTCTTTAAGAGCCACTCTTCAATTAAATTAAAAACATTTCTTGCACTAGTGTAATTCGGAGTCTAGGCTTAAGGGAGGATTTTTGAATGCCAAATAATCCATTCATTAAAAGTTAAAAAACCCACCCTTAGTTTATTACCTGCTATTCTGAGGTGAGAAACTTATACTCAGCCTCTGCAGAATGTAGCTATATTGACTACAAATAGGATTACTCGCAGGAGCTTTTCATTTGTAAGTTTTCTGTGGAGCTTGAAGGTCGCACATTAAAAAGGGCTACAACCTCCTTCGAAAAACAGCAAGGGAGAATGCATTACCTCTGCTGCTGCTGCTTATGCGAGGAAACAATAAATGCCTTTCTTAAACGGCATAAATTGAGCTGTGCTGATGTTTCACAAAGGCACAAATTGGTTATCTTATTTAAGTGTCAGGTTGTTTGCTTCTGGATGAGATTTGAGCTACTCCACCACAACAGACAAGATTAACTCAACATCTCTGAAGTGGGAAGGGCCAGCTCAGAGAGCCCAGCACAGCTTGTCTGGCCGGTTAAAGGATGTCTGCAGGGATAAATCACTCTAGCCCACACATGCAGTACTTTGCCACTTATGACTCAATGATCTGAGTCTCCAGAAGAAGAGATTTGACATGACCAAGCCAGAAGAACCTTTGGCCCCTCCAGCGATCCTTCTCGAGACCCTGGAGTTTGGAGAAGCCACCATGTGCCTGCTGTGCCCGAGGAAATGAAGCCAAATGGGCAGCCACGAATTCCTGCCTGCACCAGATTCCCCAAGCCCTGCTTGGGGTCTGCAGGCAGCCTCACAGAGGTGACACAGATGTCACCCATCTACCTTGTTTCTGCTGGCAACAACTCCAAACCCCTCACAGGTGTGGGAGTGCTACAAAGACAAGATGACGTTGTTTCCTATCTCCCTTCCCAGCCCTGGCCAGCACCAGTGATGTGCAGCACACGCCTGAGGACTCTCTGTTCTCATCAGGGACACAGTGGAGCTGGTTTAGGAGCAAAATGAACTCACCTTGGTCTTGCCTCTGGTCTCTGCAGTAATTAGTTGCGCCCCAGAGGACCCCAGTGCCAAAAATCGTACATCTGAAGATTCCTTTTATTTTGAATTAATTTTCAGATATTTTAATTGTCTCCTTCAGCACACTTCAATGACATCTGTATTTTAAAAATGTCTTAATTAAAAGCCAGGCTTTCAGAACTTTGAAGGATAACAGTGGAAGTGTCACGGGGCAGATGCACACACTCTTACCCCACCAGACACCAAGGAGGTTGATGACCTTTCTTAAGAAAAGGAGTTGAACTGTCTGGCCCACAGAATGTCTGCTTGTACTAATTTTTTTAATTCTTGGGATCTGAGACATTTAATAATGTAGCTTCAGCCCAATGCAGAAACAGCACATATGAAGAACCTGTGAATAAAAAAAAGCCGATTTGTGCCTGGAAAACATTACTGAGTGTGTTCCCTGCTTTCTGCTTGCAGCAGGGATTGGATGACCCACCACAAACAGCCAGATAACAGGATCAGAGGTTGGTGTGAAGACTTCTGGAAGGTCTCTAAGGAGAAAGAAAACGAATGACTGTCTCTGCTGTGTACACCTGTCCTCTCTGTTGGATGGGGCTCCCCAGAGGAGCACAGCGAGTGCTGATCTCACCCAACTCCAACCCTCAGCCTGCCATGTGTGGAGCCACAGGTGGGGATCCCTGCAGGGTCCTGGACCTGCTGTCTGCTCAGCTGGAAACCACATTTCTAGAGGAGCTATTTGTCCTTCAAAAAAGCCACTAGTCACTCACGCGACTACTGAGAGCCACGGCTTGAAGGACCTGCCTGAAGGGGCTGGTGCTTGTTACTCTGAGGGCCACTCTGCTCCTGCAACAGCTCAGCACAAACAGATTGAAATCAGTGAGGAGGAAAGGGGCTGAGTGTTCGGGCTGGAAGAGATTTCTGGGACCAGAGAAGCCATCTGAGAACAGCTCCACGAGGTTGCATTAGTAAGCACTGACACACGCCAAGTAAGTCAGGAGCTTCTTTTCCAAAATAAGCACCCATGACACGTACTGCTCCCTGACAACAAATCGTCTCCTGCTAGGGTGAGAATCGCCCTCCACCTGGCACCAGCAGATTTTTTAAGCCTGGACTGGTGACTAGGGCCATCTGCAATCCAGTTTTACCTGCCTTAAGTACTTGCTAGTGTTACAACTCCTGACCCTGTGGCATGTGAAGCAGCCACCCAGTTTGTCTGTCCTGGCTTGCACCAAAAAGGATGCAGAGTATATTTTTCTCAGGATCAGCTGTAACTTCTGTACCTTCTGTGATTCTTGTTTTTCATACTTCTGACATTTTGGCGTGTTAGCTTTGTTCTGCACTATTACAACTCCTCCTCTCAACCGTGGGGAAGAAAAGCTGGGGGGGTAGAAAGCATTCTTGAAAGATCACAGACAAAACAGAATGGTAATGGGGGCAGCAGCACATCCGGGCTCACTTCTCAGATGTTGGGTTGCTTGTCTGCACAGTACCAAAGAAAAGTCCAAAAATGGTTTTGGGACAGGGACACGCAGCCCACAGTTGTACCGTATGTGTACTGAGGATCTCACATACGTGATCTGACATAGGCAGGAACCATCCTCCTGGACTCAGCCTCTAGGAAAACACCTCACACTAGGAGAAAACTTAGTCCCAGCTGTCTAAGCTAAACCTTGTTAGTAATAGGAAGGCTGCTGACTTCCCGGGAGCTCCCCAAACTTGGCATCTGCGTGGTCCCGCAGAGCAGGCTGCGAGGCATGGGTCAGCTTTGCTTCTCAGCATCTTCATCAGGTACCACATAATGACACAGATTCTGAATACTAAATAAATCATGTCTTTCATAAGCATTTATTGCTCATTAGTTTGGATACTGAGCTAATGAATGACTCATTTGTCTTCTAAATCCCTAATGACCATTAATTAAAGAATTAACCCAGCTTACCGAGAAATGGAAGAAATCAACCGACAATAATTTACAGATATATACAAAAAATTCATGGCTATTTTTAAGATTCCAGGATGCTTTGTCAGGGAATTACAATCACTCACCAAAGTGCTGTTCTTTAATTTTCAGTTGGAAAGCTTCAGAGCATTTCTCCTGGCAATTGCTAAGTGGCTGAATGATTGCTCCCCATTGACAAACGAGGGGCTGGCAGGTCGCAGGTGGTTATGTGCATTCATATAAAGCAGCACAACGCGAGTCAGTGCTGCTTAGATGTGTGTGTCACTTTTTCATAACAATGAAGAAAAATACCTCCGAAGGTTTCAAGTGTTTTGCTTATTAAGCAGTTGACTGATTGCTCCAGACTGGCAAGTGACACGGTGAAAGATACCAGGTGCTGCTGCTTTCTGGTGTGCTAGAGCTGCCCAGCTTCCTTTTGGACTAACAGATTAGTGAGGGGCACAGTCAGAAGATGAAGATTTTGATGGTTTAAATATTTTTAAGTACCCATTATGCGACGTGTTCTTGTCGAGCCAAGACCCCTCCTGTTACAGAGCAGCTCCTTCTATTCACTCTGGAAACAACAGAAAAAATACTTGACTGACCACTGAGACACAAAAGTTTCCATGGAGGCAGACAGGGGGCTCGGTGTAATTGGGCATCAGGTGAGGAAGCATGAGGAAGCATTTTTTTGTGTTTCCTTTGAAGCTGCTGCTCACCAGCGAATACTTGTGTTCAACAACACAGTGAATAATCCCCCGGTCACTCCATCCATCACCTTCAAGATATCACAACTTCTAGCTCATCTCCCTCACAGTCATTTATTTTCCAAGAGGAAAAGTCCCAATTTGTTTAGTGTTTGTCATATGGAAACCCTTGCACGCCCTTGGTCATCCCTTACCCTTCTCTGTATCTCTCCTGATGGGTGAATGACGCTGTTGGCTTCACTGGAATTAGTAGAAGCATGAAGTCGGGATTGCAGTTAAAAGTTTGTTGGTTTCATGTGTGGGTTTTAATTTTTTCAAGCCACGTGCACTCTCATAATTTCAGTGACACTGGACTGGATGAGAAAAAGTGCTGGTTGGATCACTACAGGCTGCAAAAACACGGCCTTTGCATGGACTCAGTTATCTGGATCGCTTGGTAGCTTGCAAGATCTCAGTATTAGATGATGCAATAGCCAATACATGTCTTTGAACTTCACAATACTCCTTTAATTTATACCCTGTAATTTACATATTCAAGTGTTGGCTGTACACATCTGCTGATGGGTGGACATGAGACCTCATATTGCCAAAACAAAGCATTCCGAAATCAAGTTAGATGCCATCCTGCCTCCAGAAAACATGTACAGGGGGAATGTTCTTCTGGGAGAGAGTTTTTTAATCTGTGATTTCTGAACCTGTGATGTCTGCTGAGCTCACGTTTCCAGGATTTTTTGGATTAGCTGCTCTCTTTGCCAGTGTCTCAGCATCTCATGGTGACTCAACCTATGATGAAGGTTTTGCTGCAGAATCTTCTCTGCAGCCACTCCCCCAGTGTCTGCCTCTGCCTTGCCCGTGCCCTCCTGTGGCAGCCACGGGCAGACATCAGGGCAGTGGGCATTTTGTGGTGTCTGAGGTGGGACTGTCATCATGTAATTAAAAAAAAACACCCCAAAAAATGCAAATTAAACCAAATTTGTAACCTCTCCTATTTAAGCCACTGCTGGATGGGGAAATGTTTAAGGTCTCAGTATGTTTTATGGACTGGAAAAAACATTTCCCAACTAGCCCTGCCTAATTATAGCCTCATTAATGGGAGAATCAACTGTACTGAGCCGCTGGCAAAACTAGGCTGCCACAAAGGAAGAACTGGGAAAGGCCGTAGATATTATGACCTGTGGCACTTCCAGGCTGGAACATCTACAGCAGGTCTCATGAAGGACCCATTCAGACACTAGGAGAGTGCATACACAAATATGCCTGAGGACGTATTTCTAATTTTCCACCTGTGATCAGTGGCAGTAGGTGATGCCACCCCCAGCTGTCCCCCACCCAGTGCTCACCCCCAGGGCTCAGCAAGCACACCTGGCCTGCATGGGCACACCTCTGGACGTGCAGCAGGTCACCTTGGTGGCAGCTCCAGCAGCTTCGAACTGACAAGATGGAACAAAACAATCACCATGAAGCTGGACTGAAAAACAAAAACCACAGGGTTTGGTGTTTCAGAATGACATGACAGAGTAGCAAAATACCTTGGACTCTGAGTCTGCAAATCCCGGGGGCAAAATGAAGGTGGAAATCACCAGCTGGGGTGTATACAAAATATATACATGATTAAAAGCAGGCTGGGCTCACCCAGGACCCAAACACCTCCAAGCTTCAGTGGCCACTGCAGCTAGAAACTCTCTGATTTATTTTTTTTAATAAACTGGTGTGTAAGAAGAAGGAGAGGCCTGGTGCATGGACTAATTTTTAATTGATTAATTGACTTAACTAATTGCCTTTCATTATTTTTTTTCCCTCCTGGCCGTCTCCCATCCTCCCAGGCACACACCAGTGCAACCCAAATCGCTGGCAGAAGCAAGACGCGAGCAAACACAAGCGGTGAAGGTGGGTGTTTGGCAGCAGAGCTGGGCGCCTGCTCCATGTTCATCACTGCTGGGAGTACAACAAGGAGCCAGAAAGTTTCATCATGTCCGAAAGAAACGAGCAGAGTAATGAAAGACTGCTCAGATGGTGCTGCGGGGTGCCGCGGGTAATAAATCAACCAGAAAGAGAGTCAAAACAAACAGGAGCAAAAACCTATTTTTGTGCTGAATTTTGAGCTTGCTTTGTTTAAGTTTGGAAACATTTAGTGAGGGCAAGTCTTTGCTTTTATATAAAACATTAGCAGTAAAATTCCAGTTTCTCTCCAGGCTCTTTTGTTTAGATCCAGAATTTATTTTTTTTTTAAATCAAGAATGATCCTTCCACAAAGGATTTTGTAAATGGTACATCTGCAGAAATAATATTTTAAATAGGATTACTTTTTGCCCAAATTGCTTTTCAAAGTAAAAACTCATATTTATTTAAATGTGCAATTTAAAAAAACATTGACCAAAATCCTCTTAGCAGAAACCTTGGCCACAGTGTAATGAAGGGGATTTTTGTTCTTGATTACAATGAGGACCAAGATTAATCACAATGTGATTTTGAGAAACAGCTGGATTTTTTGGCTAGAGGAGAGGGAGCTTAAAAATAAAATTGGCATAAAGATGAAAAAAAAGACTTAAACATTATGTTTAGCTAATTAGCTAATTATACTGTCCTAGCAGTCGGCACAAAATGAAAATACTCTTAAACAAGCATCAAACTCCTGCAAATTTCCAAAACATGTTTTGGAAGCTGTTTTGTCCTCTGATTCCTTCGCTGAATTTCTCTCCTTTCCTCAGACCAGCCAGTGATGGATTAAATCCCCTCCGTTCACTCTGGTGGGTGAGGTGCAGGTGTGGGCCTGCCCTGGTGGAGCTTCCCAAGCCTGAGAGCAAACCTGACATCTGTCAGAAGGGACATCCTGGTGCTCAGTGGCTCCTCTTCCGCACTCACACACCCCGCATTGCGCAAATAAGGATTGTTTTACCCCGTTTTCACGGGTTGGGAAACATGCAGACCAACCCTTTGCTCTCAGGGCAGAGGAGGGGTATTTTTACATTTGTAATCAAAGCTGTACTCTGATGTGTTAGTTTTAGCTCAGAAATGAGGAGAGTCCCGTGCCAGACTCTTAGCAGGCACTGACTAAAAAGAGATTTCCAGCGCAAGAACGGAAACATCTACAGGCAACCAGGGTGAGAGCAAGGGCTTCAGCACCCACCACTCAGTGATGGCAGTGTGAGGTTAGTGCTTGGACTTGGTGATCTTAGAGGTCTTTTCCAGTGTTAATGATTCATTGATTCTATGACCTTGGGTCACCATCAAGTGATTATTTTGGAGTGGGACCATCTGAAGAAGGAACCACCAAAGAACATGAAGGAACAGGGAGATTTACAGAGTGGAAGAGACGGCCACTGACAACCGAGAAAGGGAACTCCGTGGTGGCTCATCAGGCTGCATTTGTCTGGTGAGGAGGAAAGGCGGGTGCAGGGGAAGCTGGAGGAAAGGTGTAACAGCAGAGGGTGATGGAGAAGTGGTGGCTTGTAGCTGCTGTACAGAAATAGCACGCAGCACATAGGCAGAGCCTGGATGCAAAGGGCGTGAGGCGGCAACCAGACATCCACTAGGGTATGTCAAAAAGACAGGCTGTGACTGTGATGTGGGAGAGCAACAGCGGGCTGTGAGCCTCCAGCGTTCTCTGAACTGAAGTTGGCAGATGAGAAAACCTGAAGAGAAGTGGAGGTAGAAGAGAAGGGGTACAAGGGCAAAGCTGTGTGGAGCTGGGGTACAAGAGAGCCCCATTTCCATTTCCCTGTGTGGAAGCATCGATGGAAGCGCAGTTTTTCCATCGATGGAAAGTCGGTATATAAGTATGGAATGACAGCAAGGATGGTCCAGAAGGGATGGTAGCACCCCTTCACCACTGGTCCTTGGGAGCACTGTCGTTCCCTAAAGAGTTGTGAGGAACAGGTGGATCTGCCCTGCCAGCAGGGCTCAGGAGGGAGAGGAGCCAGGGCTGCAGGAACACTGGGCATTCAGCCCTCCACAGGGCTCGAAAGAGCTCAGCTGACCTGCTTGGACCTTACCTCACCCACTGCAATATTTCAGAGAAAGGGAAAGAATCTCAGAGAAAGTTATAAAAAGATTAAATCTTAGAGTTAGTCCAATAACCTCAGGCACACTACCACAGCTGAGGCAATCATGATCCCTTCAGAGATGTGCTACCACCTCCTGGGATTTTACACACCCAGAGCATAATTTTAAGCCCAGCTGCTGCATCAGCATCTGTGCTCAGGGGCTTTGCTCCACTGTACTCTCTAGAAAAAGGCAGCCAGTCCCACATCAGCTTGGACATGAGTCAGGTGAGAGCAAAACCATTCCCCCTCCAAAACCCTCTGACCCTCAGCAACCTCCAAGCAAAAGCAAAGCAGCAAACAACACCCTGGGAGCAGCAATTAAATCTGTTCAGTTTGATTTGTTTCAATATTGCTAACAGCTATAACACCGTGGTGCCCCAGCAGCAGGGCACCCTGCTCAGCGGTGGGTGTCAGGACATGCACTGAGCTGCCATGGAGACCAGGGTTTCCCTGAGACAGGAGGATCAGGAAGGGATGAGAAGGTGCAGCACGGACCTGCCAGACAGCCCTTGTGCCAGCCATGTCCTTGCAGAAGACACAATAAAACGAGTTTTTCCCGGCATCAGGAAGCACTGGTTGTTCCTAACAGATGTCTGTCCTCACCCAGCTATACGGAGAAATGCTGAGACACCCTGTTTCTTCCACCACCAACGTGCAAAGCATCTCGAAGGAGGGTGAGAGCTCCCTGGTCTGAAGACTTTTTATTTTATTTCTGCTGCCTTTGCCCTTCAGCTGCAAGTCCTGACCAACCCCCTCATCCTCCTCTACCAGGACAGCTATTTTGGTTTGCAGTTGTACAAAATGTCAGCAGGTATCACCACGTACTTCCTGGGTACAATTTGGGGATTTCAGATCTTGCAGCCTTCCTTGGCAAGAACTGTGTCATTTTGACAATGCTCTCCCTAAACTTCTGCACTGAAAGTCTCCCGGATTAGTGTGGAGTGTCAAAATTAATATATCAGGCCAACGCCTTCAACCCACGCCTATTAGATTAAGTCTGGCCTGCATAGTAAAAGCGAGTTTGATGGGCATGATGCCTTGGTTGGCTGTAATAAAGAGTGGTAAAAATTAAGAGGGCAGAGCTAACTGCAGTGGAGCAGGATATTATCAACAACAACCATGTGCCTTTGCCAAAGGTCTGTCTGAAGTGGGCAGCAAAAACCAAGCAGCAGGGTTGGGCTCTTGCGAGCGTGTCGGCCAACATGAAGCTGGTGAGGAAAGGCATCCCGTCACCTGAGCTGCTGGGGACGAAGCAGGACACATCTCTGCCCACTGCCAGCAGGAAGGAGAGTGGCCAGGGACAGTAGTTTTTCCTCCCTGTACTGCTTAAGCCTCCGGTCTGTTCATCAACCAGCACCCTTCTGGTCAGTCACACCAATAAATCAACACCTACTGATGTTATGAGGCCAATTCCTCTCATCTAACCCACCACACACCTCAGTAAAGAGTTGTAACAATTTCCTTAAAACATCCACTCATTGGACTCCAGAACAAAGCACATCTTCTTCAGCACAGAAAGGATGTGGACCTGCTGGAGTGAGTCTAGAGGCCACGAAAATGCTCAAAGAGCTGGACATCTCTGCTGTGGAGACAGGCTGAGAAAGTTAGGGTTGTTCAGCTTGGAGAAGAAAAGGTTCCAGAGAGACCTGAGAGCAACTTCCAGTACCTAAACAGGCTACAAGAAATCTGGAGAGGGACTTTTTACAAGGCCTTGTAGTGATAGGACAGGGGAGAAGGGCTTTACACTGCAAGAGGGCAGGTTTATGTTAGATATCAGGGAGAAATTCTTTGCTGTGAGGGTGGTGAGGCACTGGAACAGGTTGCCCAGAGAAGCTGTGGATGCCCCATCCCTGAAAGTGTTCAAGGCCAGGTTGGATGGGGCTTTGAACAACCTGGTCTAGTGGAAAGTGTCACTGCCCAGGGCAGGAGGACTGGAACTGGATGGTCCTTAAGCTCCCTTCCAACCCAAACCATTCTGTGATTTTATGATTCCTAGTGACATTTCAGTCCTCAATGAAATCACTTCAAATCTATATTTTCCTGTAACAAATCTTAGTATTACTCTCCAGAACGGTCATTCTTGCTCCGGTTTCTCCTTGGAGCTGTGTTTTGAGAATCCCTGTTTAAAATCCTGTCTCAGAGGTTTGACTTGCGTGTGGTGAGCCGTGCCCAGGAGCACTTCACTAATTGCTGTATGACCAATGGTCCTGATAGTACATCACGGTTTCAACATCCTTGGCTCAGGTGCAGACAGAATTTCATAAGAGTCTTACGATTTTAACAGCACGTTGCTGAAGTGGGGAGAAGACGGGTAATTCATCAGCTGCAGAGTCTCCAAGCTGTAAGACACTGCTCTCTTCATTCTCAGTATGAAGAACTACGTCAGCATTCAAACCTTGTCTTGAGAGGCTCCTCACCCCAGCTGTCAGTGTGTGACCCCAACTACTTGTTTTTGAACTACTGAGTCTTTGCAAAAAATTATCCCTGATGGATACCCAAAACTTCCCAAACCTTTGCACACTGCTGTCAGTGTAAGCAGATTTGACTGTTATTGTAAGAAACAAGATACTAATAGCTAATAGGCAATTTATTTGGTGCTGTCAGCTTCATGATTATCCACCTCAGAGACATGGCCTGAGAAAACATGAATAAAATGTATGGGCCGTCCTCATATCTGCAAATCTGCCTCATTATCTCTATTTGCACATGGGAGATTTTCACAATCTGACACTTAATTCATGTGAAGGACCAGTGTCAGCCACTGGGACAGAAGCATTTCATCATAAACAGAAAGTTTGCCATAAAACACTTGGTGTACAAGGTGGGAGTTAAGTGTAGAGGCAAAAGGGTTCAGAAATTATAAACTAAGCCTAATTTCCCATCCATATTGAAAACCAACTCTCCATGGGTAGCACTGAGTGTAAGAGCAAGTCTGTGCTTGAGTGGATTTTGACATGTGTAATGTTGGGGGTTTTTACCAAACTTGGGTGAGGGAAAAGCTGGGCACTCAGACCCATGACCCATGCTTGCTCAGGTCTTCCCAAACTGATGCTGGCCTGTGGAGAGGACAGGATGGGGCAGAATTTCCCATCAAGGACCTCAACACATTTTGGGTCCCTTGAATACTGACATACTTGAGGTTCCTCAGAGCAGGAGGTCTGGTGGCCTGCTCTCACACAAAGTCACCCAGTGACAAAACAGTCAAAAATTAGCACAATAACAAGGTATGTAATGAGTCCAGGAGTCAAAAAAGACAACACTGCTGCAATCCTGCCCATCTCCTTTCCTTCCATCACAGAGTGGAACGCTCTTGCACAGACAGTTATTCTCAAAGCATGCTCTGTCTTGCTGGATACAGGAAGGAGAGTTCCCCAATGTTCCACTCCAGCCTGGGCCAGGACAAGGGCTCCTTTGTCACCATGCACCTACAACTAGAGTAGAAAGGTGACCTTATGGACCAGCAAGGAGTTCACCCCATTTTTCTACACCCATCAGCATTAGCTCATTACTTCACACCCCAAAATGTTCTGCTTGCAAGTCTTTTTGAAGAGGTCTAAGTAACTTTCATGGTGCTCCATCAGAGCACCAGGTTTCAGAGCTATTCTTTTTTCTAAGCTTCCCTCGTTCGCATTCCTGGTGACAAGGGCTGGTGCACTGCATAAAGACAATTTCATACCTGTTTATTATGGGGAAGGACACATGCATCTGTAACTGATTTGACAGGAGACAGCATGACAGCTGTTTTACAGGGTTCTCCATTGAAATAGCAAATGAGAGGCTTGCTGGCGTATATGAGACATATTTATATCCTAAACAAAAGGGCAATAACATACATAGTGACAAGCCTTGTTTGTACACAGCTTTCAGCAAGTTTGTGCCAAGCGCTGGCTCCCAGCCAAGCTCGCGGCTGGTACAATCTGGCACAGCCCCTCCGACTCCAAGGCAGCTGCATCAATTTAAACCAAGGAAGAAATGAGGTATAATTTTCTCAGTTACACACCAGAATTACAAGAGATGGGGAGGGGGAGGGAACTATCATCTGCAAGAAGGCTGGAGGCAAGCAGCATCTCAGCCTGCCACATGCTGGAGGGGGATAGGTCTGAGCATGTTCCCAAGGCTGGGCAGTTGGATTTGTGTGTGTTGTGGGGGTTTGAAATAAAGACAGAAACATTTTAGAACGACTCATAGCTGTCTGCATCCCGTGTGGCAAATAGCACTTAGCCCATTGTTTTCAGCCTGTTTAAGTGGGAGGGTACAGTGGGAAAAACTGTACTTCCATCGATGCTTCCACACAGGGAAATGGAGACGGGGCTCTCCTGTACCCCAGGGTCTCTAACCATTCTGTAAACAGCAATTTTCTCACACAGGGAAAAGAGATACGAAGATCACCTCCAGCCCTCACTTAGTCCCTGACCATCTGTGTAATGCCAGAGGATGCTTCAGGGAAGAGGCTGATGGCAGTAGCCTGCGGAGGCTGAAGCAGGACATTAGTGATCACACCGCTGAGATAAATTTTGGCTGAAACTAGCAAGTGAACAACCTTTGCCATACCATTAGTGGTTTTTTTTTAAGAGCAGCATACTCTCAGGAGCACAGCAAGCATTAATGCCATTTCCAGACACTAGTTCAACATGCTTTCCTAGAGGTGTCCACCTTAAGCATCTTTTAAATTGATTTTCATAACTCAATGACCAAATTAAAAAATAATGTGGATGCTTAGTCCTGCTCTTCAGGGAAGGCTTTGCTTCTCCATGGGTGACTCTGTAGCTCCTTGCTGCACCAGGCTGTTGTCTTAGCTTAGACATTTCACACTGTTTCAGCAAAAATAGAAAGAAGTATCTGTTATTGTTTATAATAATTAATTCCAGCCATAATTAATAATGCCATGCCTATACAACTACTTATAGTATATAACTATACCTCGTCACACTCAGCCCTGCTCAGAACTGCTGTTGAGTGTAAGGGATTTGCTGTATTTCCAGCCCAAACCCCGGTATCAGTTCCTCACGTGTAGCCACAAAGCTGCCCAGCAGATGAACGCTGTCAGAAGGTTAGAAGTTACAGTTGCCGAACCATGTAACTGCTTTCACTCTGGCCACAAAAAAAAGAATAACACAGGAAAACACGTAGGACATAAATCTTAGCAAGAAGCTCCCACAGACCTACGTTCATGTCTACATCACAAGTTTTATGATGATCAGCTTGATGTTGGCTTGTTATGTCAAAGATAGCTATGTTAAGAGAAAGGTTTGGAACGGTTTGTTTTAATTTCTGTTAAAGCAGGAACCAATATCTCATTCATTTTAATTTTAGCCTTCTAATGCTAGAACCAAATTTCTTTTCAGAAAACTGAGATGGCTCTGCCTTCCAGCTATTAAAGGCAACATAGTGGGTATTGTATGCTAAAAACCCCAGGCACAACGGCAAAACAAGGAGCCAGTGTAAACAAATGGATGAGGCAACAAAAACTGAATGAGACATTTTCAAACATTTAATGATTACATGTCAAAGCACAATTTAAATATCACAGCGCCTTATGTGTTCATGAAGAGGAAAACAAAATGACTGAGAACTCCTGGCTAAAATAGTCTTGTTCCTGGCACTGATTGATATTCTTGAATGGAAGACTTGATGGATTATGATTTTTGCAAGAGAATCATTACACGCCAGGTGCACAAATAGAGAAGTACAGCTTGTTGACACCTCTGTGCAAAATAAAGCCATTCTAGAAATTTTGATTCATTATATCTCTATTAGGAATCAATCCACCTGACCTAAATTTTGCATCATAAATCAGATTAAGAAACCCGTCTGGATCTCAGCAAAGGCTGTACGCCCTTGGTTTAAAATCACTCCACTATATCCAGCACACCATTATTATTCTAAATGCAATAATCTATACTGTATAATTTAGGTCAACTTGATTTCAGACTAGGCAAGAGCATTTCTACCCACTCATTTGCAGAGGAATTTAATCATTTTAGGGACATTATTTGTCATTTTGTATATGGGCTATTTGTTGGGTTTTTTAGTTTCGTATTCACTCACTGCTCAAGACGTGCAGAAAAAAATAGCACAACATTGATAAAATACTGCAGGAAGATTATAAAGCAACTTTGGAGAACCTTAAAGTAGAGCCATATTGTTTTCTTACATGGGTAATTACAGTAAATTGGATTTACACAGCTAAGTAGAGAGTCATTGATTTTTCCTGGCTGGCCACAGTGCTGAAGAGAAGCCAGGTGGGGTTGTGATGCTGCCTAAAAGACTTTGACAGCTGAAAATCTTCCCCCCTGAAAGTGTGTAAGAGTGTATAGGTCTGGCTGAAAGTCAAAAGGAGTTGCATCCAAGTCTGAGATGCTTTTTAAACTATCCCCATTGGTATCAACCTGGAACTTGGAGTGAGTTTTAAAAGGAAAGATGGTAGCATATTCTGCATAAAATTAGACAAGTTCATTAACCGTGAGGAATTTTTGTTTAACTTTGAGGAGCTGCATCGCTTGCTCCTCTTTGAGCTGCACAAGCAAACCCAGGGGTACAGCACCAGCCTTTAACGATGAAAGGGCTACGAGCAGAAACAAAATGGGCTTTTGAAAGCTTCAAGCCCATGACAGCTGTGAGAGAGCAATAATTCAGGAAATGTCTTGGGTGAAATCAACTCAAGTGACTTGATGCTTTGTTTTATCATTATGAACATAAAGGAGTTTCTTTTAGTTATCAACCAAAAATCTCAAGGGGTTCCCCAAAGATTTGCTAATAACATGCCTTGAATAAAAATGACTGCAAGTGACAGTAAAATAGCAATTGAAAAGGGGCATTTTGCCCACAAGTGTCAGTCCTGTCACTAAAACATGAGACTCTTTAGCTGCACCTACACCCTGTTTCCACAGACTGCCTCTAACTCCAGCAGGGCAAGCCTCTCTGCAGACTTCAGTGTACTCCTCCATAAAACAAGGATGTTGATGCTGGCTGTCTACATCCCTATGGAAAATTCCTGGGAATCCTTCAAATTAGGCCATTTATTGCTATAGCCCCATGGTTTTTGGTGGTCATTTACACCTGTGTATGCGGGAGGTGGGGAATAAAATGTGCTATTAGTGTTGGATACCTTTGCAGCCGCTTTGCCAAGGGGGAGGCACCAATGGATGGGAGCTCAGCCCTGTGGACACCTCCCTGCCTGGGGAAGCTGGTCCCCATCCAGACGCCGTGCTGCCATCAGGCAGAGTTGAAATGACAAGTGCTTTTCCATAACATTCAACGCTGAGTTTGTACAGACCCATTTCCAAACGAGACTCCTCTTTTCCTGGTGGAGGAAGTATTTACATGCCATGTGATTATTTTGTTATGACCTGTAGGCTTTTTTGTGCCTTTAAAGAGGTTTCCCATCCAGGGCATGACTGAGATGGCCCCAGACTCTGATCCCAGGGCAGGACCAATCCCCATCCCCGTGGATGGATAATACCCTGACCCTACCCTTGCCCCAGCAGAACACCCTCAGCCATGAGACAGCTCAGTGTGAGCCCAGGAGAGCACGATGAAGCACTAGGGAAGATGCCAAGCAAGGTGATTGTCAGTTGTGCTAGCTGGTTATATTTACACCTGCAGTGGAAACAGACTTTAAAGGGAGTATAAATGTTCTTGGCTCCTTTCTCAACCATTCTTTTACCTGGCACAGTGGTGTGAAGAGACTAAATAAACACTGAAAATCTTACTTAGTCTGTATTCTGCTAAATAAGAACCTACCAACTTCCTTTTCATCTTTTTAACACAAGACAATGAATTCTCTTAAGACATTTCTAACTTTTTCTAAGTCCTCACACAGACTTTCTTAGCAAAGAACTAAGTTATGCCTTTCTTCCAGAGCATTTGGACAAATGACAAGACTAGATAACAGGTCGCCCATATCCCTTAAGTATAAATGTATTCTCTGACTGTCAATGAGGGAGTTGATAAAAGCTTTAAAAATCTATAAATGGTAAGAATAACACTTCTGCCATGGGAAGACCTGTGACTAACAACTACCCCTGCAATTTAGTAGCATTTTTGATCTGAATGGTTAATGCTGGGGAAGCACAACTGCCAGTGTCACATCCCTTAGGGGACCTTGAAACACCTTGGCTGATTGGCATCTCCCCTGAACTCAGCTGCACTGTTGCTGCTTCCCTGAGCACTGGGTTTAATTTTTTAATCCATTCCCAAACTCCCCCACGTACCCAAGTTTCCATGAGGGGTGGTCTGAGGATGCTTTAGGAGCATCATGCTGGCATCGCCTAATTCCCCTGTCAAGCACTGCAAGGTCCCATTGGACCACGTCCCCATTACTGGCAGTACCAATGTTATTTTCACAGAAAATAAAGACTTCCTGATAGACAAGCTTTAAATAATACAATCTTGGCTTTTTTTAAAGGGAAAGAAACAATCCATTCAAATGTAGAATGATTTCTTTCTCAGAATGTTTCAAAGTCATGTCACTCTATCTATTACCCAAGACAAATTACTTTGACAGCACTATCTACTCTTGACATTTGAGTTGTCTCTCTAGCCTATTATATTTTAACACAGGCATAAAATATTGTTCAGACAGTATGGTTAGTCCAAAAGAGTAAATCTAACTGCTTTGAAATGGCCTATTAGGAGATGAACTCTCAGTTTAGCTGCAGGCAAAGAATTAATCCAGTGCTTTTCTTAGTTCTTCAATGGCAATCTTTTCTTCCCCGCTAACTAAACGCTCTTTATTTGGAGGGATGTAAAAAGAGTGATCTTCAGAAGGAGAGGGGGAAAATTAAACAGAAATCAGAGGGGAAAGTGTCATTAAGAAATTCTGACACATGACATCGTTAGAGGACACATCTGGTCTTTCCTGTTGTGGCAGAAATGGAGATGGGGTTGGATTTTTACCTCGGTCTTGAGAACAATTATGCACCCAACTTACTCAGCCTCCTACACGCCTTAAAATACAACACCTGCCTCTGCTGTTTGGGCTGGCCTATTGCAAATATTCAGTTATAAAAAAGAACACCCTGGGGGACGCCTTCCCAGGACATAGCTGCTCCTGAGTCCTGAGGACGGGAGCACTGAGGGGTCCCTGCTCACTTGCGTGGGCTCCAGCTGTTCATCAGGGGAGAGTGCTCTGCTCAGCTCACAAACGGCTTCTGCCTGTCTTACGGCTTCACCTTCAGCCATGAGAGTGCTGTGAGCTTGTGCTTGGTCACATCACTCTTAGGCATGTGGAGATATGTGGTTTGTAATAAACAAACAATCGCAGCTGCTTCAGAGGAATTAATTTCAATTCTTTCCCCGAGCTTCTTCTATCCTTAGAACCTGCCTTTCCAGTGCTTGCCTTTACATCACAATTTTAGTGTTTATCTCTTTAATGTCTGCTCTTCAGCAGCTCCTTGTGTTGCCACTCGGCAGCTTCTGCAGGAGAGGACCTGGAATTAGAGTCACACACGTACTTACAAACCCCAGTTAAACACCAGTATCTTGCTGCCCTCCAAGTGTGTGATGGGGGTTTTGCACAGGTCTTGAATCACCCAGGAGTCATCCCAGCTATGGACATTTTCCAGGCGGTGTGCGCTGGTGGAACCCCGGGGAGATGGGCACTGAGAGAAGGGAGCATGACCAGGGCCATGCCACCCCAAAAGCCACCCCAGAGCGCAGATACGGGCAAGGAGCACCCCATGATGCTGAAAAGGCACCAAGCCGGAGGTGCCAGCAGCACCTCTTGCCCGGGGCGCCCCATGTCGCTGTCCCCAGGGCTGTCCCCGGAGGCGCTGGGTGCACAGGGACCCCCGGCCGGGGCCGCGGCGGCTCCGCGGGCGGCTGTGAGCGGCGGCGGGCCGGGCTCTGGAGCCGAAGGCAGCATTGCCACCCTGTGGAGAGAGGAGGGGAGCGGACAGCTCGGCTGGGGACGGCTCCTGGCACTGCCTGGCACCCCTCGGGACCCCTCGGCTGGAGCCCGGAGCGCGGCGGAGGCTCCCCCGCGCCGAGAGGGCCGGGGTCTGTCCCCTGCGGGAGAGCACAGCTCCGCAAACGTGCAGGCAGCCCGCTTGCCCATCAGCTCAGGCAGCCTCTGCCTCCCCTCGCTTGCATTTCCCCGAAGGATGCCCAAAGGGATGCCCGCTGAGGCTCCTGAGGATGCCGCAGGTTGCTGAGGAAGAGCACGGGGTGAAGCACAGAGTCCTGACAGCTCCCCGGGACAGGTGCAACCCATCTTTGCCCCCTGCAGCTGCCCTAGCCGGGTCTATCCAACGACTCCAGAGTTTGCGAGGTCCCATTATACATTCACCTGGAGCACTGCATCCAGGTCTGGAGTCCTGAGCCCAGGAAAGACGTGGATCTGTTGGAGTGAAACCAGAGAAGGCCATGAAGATGTTCAGCGGGCTGGAGCGCCTCTCCTGCCGAGACAGGCTGAGAGAGTTGGGGTGTTCAGCCTGGAGAAGAGAAGGCTCTGGGGAGACCTTAGAACACCTTCAAATACCTAAAGGGGGCTGTTGGAAACAGGGAGAGCAGCTTTTTACACAGGCAGATAGTGTTAGGTCAGGGGGGAAAGGTTTTAGATTAGATATTAGGAAGAAATTTTCAGTGTGAGGGTGCTGAGGCACAGAACAGGTTGCCCAGAGGAGTTTTGGATGCCCCATGCCTGGAAGTGTTCAAGGCCAAGTTGGATGGGGCCCTAAGCAATAAGATCTGGTGGGTGGGGATTGGAACAAGATGATCTTTAATATCCCTTCCCACCCAAACCAGTGATTCTGTAAAAAAACAAACTGCAGATCAAATGCCTGAGCAACAACCCCCTACCAGCTGCACCAGGGCTTGCCGAAGCAGTGTGCAGAGATTCTGCACGTCTCCTGTGACAAATGCTAGCGCCATTCGTCATGTGGTAAATCTGCCTTCATTCCCCTCACTCCTGGATGATGGTGAGGTTTCAACTCTTCTGTGCTTCCCACATGGTGAGGTCACTTCTTGCTAAAACACACTTATTGTTGTGACAGCTTTGCTTTGTGTAATTATCTGTTTATCAGCCACCAGCCTTCTCTTACTAAGGAGATTGACGCCTTCTTTTTTATTCATCACGCCTGATTAATCTTGAAGATAGATGTCAGGTTAAACGAGCTTCCTGGGCCAATCAATCAGCTCCGGAGTGTTACTCAATGAAACTCCCCTGCTGCCCTACCTGTGTGGGGTGATTGCCTTTCCATTCCCCTGGGACTGCAGCAAAAGGATACAGTAGGCATTTGTTTTGCTTTTGCTAATTGAAAGGTGAAAACTCTTCTAATTAATGATCCAACTACAGGGCCTCATTGTGTCATTATTCCTTATTGATGAAAAAGGAATAACAGCCATCGGATAAATTAGGGCAGGCACGTTAGGACCTTCACAGGGCGCCTCAGTTGTGTGTGTTGGCTCTTGAAGGACTGAGTATAAAGGGGCTCATTGAGAGTGACTAGATGACCAAAGGGATACCCTGGATTACTGTCCCCTGCTATCAGATGTGTCTGAGTTACACGCCCCGTTGGCAAGCCAGAAACTCTTGGTGCCCTTCCTCACGTCCTTTCAGGAGCTGACCCAGCTCTTTTGCTGGTAGGTAGAAAAATTTGACCCCCCTCATTCTTCATGGTTATAGTTATATGATGTTATATCCATCTTTTGTCTTACCCAGCACTGTCCTCTAACTCAAACAGTTCCTTCTGCACCCCTATGTCTTTGTCAGAGAGAGCATCCGAAGACAAGCACTCCTATCCCTGCTCATCGAGCACTCCCAGCCTCCTCTGCAGGATGAGCTCTCCCCTCTGCTCTCTTTCTATCAGTCTTTCTCTGGATTCCAGGGTAAATTCATCTTTCTTGAGGATGTGTGACCCACATATGCAGTATTCCAGGCAAGGACTTGTACAGACCTTGTGTGCTGATAATGATATCTCGTTTTCTCACACCTGGGGAAAGTCTGTGCCATCCTTAGGTTACTGCTGCCTTTTTGAGAACTGGAGCAAAGAGGGTGGCTGTCATCACTAGCTCCCAGCCCCCAGTGTGTACCACAAGCTCCCAGCACTGTCTCCAGCATCCAAACACAGGACTTTGCACTTCTTACAATATTTCATTCCATTTATGCTAGTTCTTGGGGAAAAAAAATAAATAAAAGAAAAAAAGCTGTGATTCTGCTCTCCACTGACCAGATCTCCTGGAAGTGTCTCAGTGGCTAACGAAATAAATAAAATTTTGGGGTTTTGGGCCATTAAAGAAATGTCCTTAAAGAAAATCTGTCCCAAGACCTACCTTTGAGAAAAATGTTTATTAAGTTCCTTGCTTGCTGCTGTCTGCCTGTAAATGAAGTCCCTATCAGCCTTATTTGTTCATCTGTTGAGAAACAATTTTCTAGTTTCACCAATGACTTCTTATAAAGTACTTTCTCAAGAGTACATTTCAAGGGAGGAGATTTACTGCCCTTGTGTTGAGGGTGTTTGTTAGCTCAGCCAAGGAGACACAAATCAGGTTAATCTGGCACGAACTTCCTGGCAACATCTTGCAGGATTTTGTCCTGCCAGCCTTCCTTTTAAACTGTTTGGGACTCTGAACCTTTGTCTACAGAAATCAAAGCTGCCTTCCAACTGTTTGAATAAGTCCATGAATCAAATCTTCCTTCTGACATCAGCCTCTGAAGTGTCAAACAATTCACCATGTTCAAGTCTTTCCCAGATTTCTACTCTGTGTGTTGCCACCTCCCACGCCAGCTTTTTTTCCCCCCTAAAGATGGGGCAGACACTCCACTCAACCAGTCAGACATTAAGAAGAGAATGTGAAACAACATTTGAATTTGAAAAAAATTGTATTTGAAGGGAAACTTTCTTCAGTTGCATGAAACCCACCTTTCTGCACAAAACTGAAGAATTTGGAGACTTTACAGAGACATTTCCTCTGAAGCATCAATCCACTTTTCCCTGCTCAGTGCACAGAATAAACCAGGCAAACACCTTTGCTGTGGCTGAGGTGGTACAGCACAGGCTACAGAGAAGTCAGCCCCAAACTTGGCTGAGATGAAGATGACATCTACTACTGTCTGCTCACAGCACTCTGAGCAAAAGACAGACAGGAGGTATCACTGGAGTACAAACAGTAATCACGAAGGTGTCTCCAGGGCACACGAGCTGTACATGCACGCACACAGCTATTTAAGTGCTTTGTAAAATGTCTCACCTTCTGAACCGCTCTGAACCAGGCACCGGGATTCTGCAAGCCAAGCAATTGTAGGCGAGGGAGATCCAGGGAAGACTGGCATTTTTATATAGGCAATAAATCCTACTTCATGAAGAAACATGTTGAGGTAAAATTGCCAGTGGCTGTTTTAATAAGTATTTATGATACATAAAGGGATTTGATTCATAAACGCAGTAATTATGTCTTTACTACAAAGCAGTACAAATATAAAGCCTCCTACCTACTACGCTGAAACTGTAATTGCATCTCATTAAAGAATATAAGCAAATCAAAATTAAAAACTTGAGCGGGGGGAGAAGCTACCCAAAGTCTTGGTGGTTAGACATTACGGGCTTTGTGCTGTGCCATTCAATCAGCCTAAATACCTCGTAAAATGGGGTGAAGCCCTGAAACACTGGGTGGTGTTTGGGCAGTCCAGAAGATGGTTTTGCTCACCTAGGCAGCAAGTTTCCAAGGAGATCTGTCCACATAAAAGACAAAACAGAAACCTGGAGTTTAATCTCAGACAAATGGGAATTCCACCAGAACCTTCCGTGTGGCTGCGATTGCACCGCGCCAGTCATGGCAGAGCCACAAAGGAAGGTTAAACCCTTCCTAGCCCAAACATGGCTGAGGGATAGGCTGAAATAAGCATTTCAAGTACTATTTATGTGCACACACCTGAAGACAGAGTCTTTTGTTCTGTGGCAACAGAGAGTTGTAACATCGCTGTATTCCCTACTGCAGGCACCAGGTGGGTAAAGGGTGAATTAATGTCACATAGAAAAATAACAGCCCTGAGGTTCAGGCACTGGTCACAGAGGTGCCAGAGCCTAGTGATGGTTTTGTCCTCCAGGGTAACCTCATTCCACCTGGCCTTTGCCAGGGCTCCTATTGCTCCTTACTAGGTCTTCTCTCACCATCTCTGGAGTTTCAGCCTTTTACCCTCTGCTCCATTTATCAGTGTGGTTTTGGGGTGAGGGGTTCTCCCTCCTCCCACCCACACCTCATTCCTGGGCAGTTTGGGTCCCTGAGGGCACCAGGCTCTCCTCACTGCGTTCAAGACAAGTTCCTTGTGGTCCACTACAGCTTTTATTGCCCCAAGTCACTTCAGGCCCAACACCTGCCCACCTCGGTGGCCAGCCTTGCTGTGAGAGCACCCCACCAGCACGGCTGGAGTAGTGTCGCAGTTATCAATGCAACTTTCCTACCAAATGTTCTTTGGTCTAATCGTTTTCTTAAACTACACAAACACAATCTCTGCACCACGATCAATTATTTAACAGAAAATGATGCATTGAGTTAGAAACTAAATACCATTTAATATGCTTCAGGAATTCTAATTGAGAGATTTCATTGTATTGCTAATGAAAACTTTAACTTTGCGGTGTTTTCAAATATTCCTTGAATATAGATAAGCCAATATCTATATACATTCTTTTAATGTCTGGAATTATTTTGCCACTTTAATGTAATCGGTCTTTCTATTTTGAAGAGGATGCCCTTGTAGGTTATTTGTTTTCCTTCTGTTTTGCAAATTGTTCCCTTTTCAGGATTGTTTGTTTAGTGTCAAGAGGTTATTAAACAAACCAAGCACAGTCCTTAAACTAATCAGCTAAAAGTGACAATAGAGATCAGGAATAATTCAATATTAAAGAGGTTACTTTTAAAATTGATCTGAAAATGTAACGCACTGGGGGGAAGGGGAAGCACATGCACATCTCTTATTAAAGTTGAAAAGATGAGCTGGAGGGACCAGACGCCTTAAAAGCATGAGCCAGGAGCCCCCAGTGACAGGAAGAGTTGAGCCCCAACACATCACAGCCAATTTCCACATTCATACATGTTCTCCCCACTAGAGTGACTCAAGTGAAAACCCTATGGGCCTTGCAAGCAGGTGAGGGCGGCCTTTCCACCAGCCTTTGCTATCAGTCTTTACCAGTCTTCAGGATCTTTCTCCAAGTACTTCACATGCTACCACCACTTAGGGTGGACCCTGACTCTTGAGCTCAACACTGCAACTGGTCTTTCTATGTGGTAAAGGTTGAGTGGTCTGTAAGTCTGGGTGTCTCCAACAGACTGCTCATTACTTAACACAAATCACTGTGGATCTCTGCCCATGCAAGTTTTGGCACTTTTCTCGATGCCTCCTCTGAAGTTTGTTCAGCATGCTGCTTTGGGCAGGATGGTGTTCCCCCTGGTTTACACACTTTCTCCTCTCTCCTTCCACTGGCCCACAGCTGGTCAAAAGACAGAAAGGGAAAGAGGAGGAAACCATCCACTAAGGGACTTTCTGAAGGAGTTTTAGTCTGAGTCATTTTGGCTGGGTACTAATTCTTATGTAGTAAGGACCATACCTCTGCCAAGGACTCAGCAAACTCCTGGCATTGTAAGTAGTATTTTCTATCCCAAGGGCTTTACATCCTTTCCACAGACTTCTGCCTGTGGAAGGCAGTGCAGGAATGAGATCTGTGCTGGCCAAGTGCAGATGCAGCTCTTCTAGGACCAGCAGCAGGTCACTGTGGCTGCCAACCTGCCCTGAAAAGCACCTGGAGATCAAGCTCAGCAAACCACAGGCACCGCTGGGTTTGTCAGCAGTTACAGGCAGAGCCAGGCTGCTGCTGAGCACTTTCAACCCAGCTGGCAGGTAGGTCATCCTGGGCGTTCCCTGATGGGACAGCCCTGTGGTCTCCTTTGGTGCCTCATGACAAGGTCACCGCCCTCACGGTTCCAAAGGAGTGCTCCTTATCCCGGCTGTATCCACATGTGGAGAGCATGGCCTCTCCTCATGCAAGAGGACACAGCAAGCAGTTTGTGAAGTACACAGGAGCTACCTGCCCAACACTGCCCACCCCACGAGCCTTCATGCCCACCAGCCAGCTATGAACAACCCTCCTGTTGCCCGATGTTTAGTTTTATCTGTCCCGCACTCCTGATCAAAGCAGAGCAGAAAGCTCTGGTGTCCCTGGTTTCAAACACAACTGACATGTTGCATTAACATAAAATCACCCTTTCATCATAATTTTGGGCAAAAGATCCTCCAGCCAGGCTATTTATACCGAAGACAAGCAGCACAGAACATGGCGTGAGTCCTCTGGTGCCACTTGCTCCCGGTGCTAATTGTTCGGGAAGTGTCATCAGGATCATCGCTCTGCTCATGTTGTGACTGACTTTGGGAAAATTAATTTAAAGGGAGCAGCTGGTAACAGTCCTGATCTTTCAGAGGCAGCAGCACCGTGCCTTACAGTGTGTTTCTGTCTTGCATAAGGATGCAACAAGCAGTGGCAGAGTCCCCGAGCATGGGACAGACTTCTTGCATCTTTGAAAAAGAGCAAACACCTAAATTCTCACCTCTGTAGTGCAGGAGATGTCTAGAAATCCCTCTCTGCACTCTCCATGTGCCCGTCAGCAAGGGGCACAGCAAACAGCCTCCAGCAAAGCTGCTGCTGCGGAAACTGCTGGCTGGGCACTTCCATGATGCTGTAAGTCAGCTTTGGGGATTTTTGAATATTTTTCTTCTTCTTGATGTCACTTGAAATCAAATTTAAGCTGAAGTGAAAAAAATAAGCCATTCATAGGAGTAGATTTTGTAGATTTACCGGTTGCATTGAACTTAAAATTTCCCTGTTTACTTAAAGCAGCTGAGGGGAAGGAAGGAAGAGTGGAAGGGCAAAATCAGACAACAAAGCTTCTGTTGTAAGCCTGGGTAGGGAGAGCTGTTGTCTGCCACAGACAGGGACTCTTAAAAGCAGAAATTATATAACCACTGAGGAAACCAAAAACCAAGTGCCACTTTCCCTTTTTAAGATATTCGGGGTACAGTTGTCTTCAAAAAAGGGAAATAATATATGCATTAAGAAAAACCTGTAAACTTAAGTGAGGAATAGGATGCTGAAAAGAGGACAAACACCACAATCTAAGTCACTTTCTTTGTTACAAACCTGGGGTAAACAAAGCTGTTTAATAAATATTGATATTGTTTGTACATCCTGCCTTTGGAAATGAATAGCAAAGTGATGCTCTAGTCCCTTTCCCCCTCTGAAGAGACACTAAGCTCAACAGTGTGCATCTATATGCACCCCGAACTGTTTTTTAGAGAAAGCTGGAAAACAAGTCCACAGCAACATTAAAATATCCACAACAGCTTTCACAAGTGTTTAGCTGACACCGCCCTTTACCCATCTGTCTGTTTAATGCCTAGGAAAATTAGGCTTTTCCAGCATGGAGTAATCATGGCAATGATTTTGCTGGGACCAAGTGTTTTGACACCAAGGAGTTATTACAAGGCAGCTCTTGGATAATCCCCTTGGGCAGGACAGGGTGCACTGCTGTATCTCTAAAGGCTCCTTGGCAGACCTGAAGCGGGTTCACTTTCTATCTCAAACTGGTCTTTGTTTTCCTCAGGACAACTCTAACAAAGCCTTTCAAGCTGAGTCTTGGCTTCATGTTTCACTCTACTACCACAGACCTGAGCATCCCTTTCCCTTCCATGCCTCCCACCTCTGTCCTACGTAAAAGCTCATCCAATGCTACAGACTCGGCTTCCCTTCAAATCGCTGTCCTCCCAAAAGAGGTCTGTGCCCAACAGCCAGCCCCCCACATTGTCTCTAAAAAGGGACACAGTGACATTCCCACAGCAGTGTTTGGTCTTGCTTGTTCCTGCTGAAGCTTTTTAAACACGTGTCAATGTGTTCTGTAAATATTGAAGCAAAGCTCCACGGCAGGGAAGCACATCCCCTGCAGTCACAGGGCTGCAGTGCAATGAGCTCACCAGACCACCCCACCTGGCATCCTAACAGTGTCCCTCAATTCACAACACCCCCAAGAACACACAGAAACCACCACAGCGATGGCAAAGGCACAGTTAAACCACCCCCAGGCTCCTCTCCTGCTACCATCAGGAGCCATCAAGCCAGTCCTAACTCCGGCCGGCATCTCCAGCACTGCCGTCGGGAACAGAGGCTTTTTTCCTTCCTGTCTCCGCTGGCAAGGACGATGCTCCCCCAGCACCAAGGGTACTGCTGCCACATCAGGCGGCTGACTGCTGGACAGATCCCGCATTTTCCCCATCCCACCTTCTGCGGAGTCCCTGCAGCAGAAACCTGCAGAACAAGAGGCCAGGTGACATCAGGGGGTGCCTCTTGTTTTTCAGGTTTCTATTGCAGAGGCTCTGCAGAAGACTGGATGAGGAAAACACAACGATCCTACAGAGGAAATGCTCATTTCTTTGAGGATGTAGAAATAATGGGCATAACCCTGCCAAAGCCTATTGTCCCAAAGATTGCTGGAGCACTGGACTCTGTGAGGTCCCAGCAGGTCAGCACCAGTGCAGCACCCCAGTAGTGCACAGGGGATGGGCACCAACAGGGCTGGTCTCCTGTTCCTTGCTGGAGAAAAAGGGCAGGTTTCAGTATGTTTGGAGCAGGAAGTGCCAGCATTCCCACAAGATGTTTAGCCACTTTGAGTCTTACCAGGAGCTTACAGTGCCGGAGGTGAACTTTTCTTTCCTTGTTTTTGGCTTGAAATTGAATTCCAGACCCTTACGCATATTCTCATCAGATACTCTCCTTGGAAGTGCTCAAGGAGTTCCCTATGATTAAGCTGGAGCAATTTAACAGCTGTGACAGGCTGGGCAGGAGGGCAGCTGCCCCTTCAGCTGGAAGGTTCCTCTTCACACCTGATGGGTGGTAACCAAGTACAAATCCTGTCATTGCTGTAACAATTCAAAGTCTGGCTCCAACGAGCTCCAGTGGCTCAGGCCTTGAGGAAACCACTCTCCTGGAGGTTCAAGCTAACACATTTGCCTTCTCAGTTTGATAGCCCCACCCAGGAGGGGAGAACTCCCAGCTGATGGGACAGTTGCTCTCTAGACCACCCTGGTTCGGTCACTTGCAATCACAGAGCCAAGCTCTGACCTCCATCAGGCAGTTGCACCTCGACCATCAGCTCCAGCATCCTCGCCATGACAGTGACAGCAGCTTCATGTTTCAGGCTTTGTCTGGCTGCTCTTTGCCAAGTGCCAACCCTCACCAGGAGGAGAACATGGCTGGCGAGTGAAGATGCTCCGGAACACAGCCCCAGCTGCCCTCTGTCACCCTGCACTGATGGAGGGAAAGCAAGGGGTGAGTTACGCACACCAGGACAGGGAAGGAGAGCAGAAAGCATCAGCTTGAAACCCTCTGACATTCTTGCACAAGCACAACACACTTATGGACCCACAGCCAACGCACCCTCGATGCTCACTGTGCAAACAACAGTGCTGGAAACAGCCACAGCTGTTTGTTTTCTCCGCTAGTCAGATGATGACATGATCCACTAAAAACAATCTTCTAAATGTGCACGTCTCATTTAAACTGCCTGGAGGTGTTTAATCGTGGTTTAGCTCTAGCACACACTGCTGCATCTTATTTTATATAAGTGCCTGGGTGAACCCCAAGGCTCTGTGCCCTCTCCTGCACTACACCACTGGGATTGCATAGGGATGTACACAAAGGATATTTACGGTGCCCTCTGCCTTCCCCTGCTCTCTCTAGAATAATGCAGTGCTGATCATCATGTATTCTGTATATTTTTTATCATCACCTTATCAGCTTGTCTGGTGGTGGAGAGGTAATTTGCATTTAGGAGCTTCCCTTGAAGAGAAAGCAAAAGTTAACATCCAGGTGTAGGTAGAACAAGAAGTAGAAGATAATATAACACTCTTTGCTCTCACACTGACCATGCATCATCCCTCCACAAGCTTTTGTCCACTAAGCTTTGGGAGAGGCAGTGTGAAGATTTCCTCTGAAACAGCAGCTGAGGGCAAAACCATCGAGCCCAGTCAGTGTGTGCACAAGCCACTACACGAGCAAGCCTGGTGGGTGTCTGCATCAGCAGGTAATGCTTGATGCACTCTTCTTCACCATCCCCTTACATGTGCATCAGTGTTCCTTACACACAGAGCATTATTTGCATTGCACTCTGATTTTTTGCAGGTCACAGACCCTCACAGCTCTAATCTCTCCAGATCACACTGGTTTTCCTCAGTCTTGATGTGTTTTTTATCTCTCTAATTTTGGGGTGAGATCAAGGATGAAATTACACCTGAGAGATACCCTTCATGAAGCATGAGTGCCGAATATAGTGGTGGGGTTTTTCTGGTTTAGTTTAGTTGGCTAAAAACCTACCAGGAATATTTTAAAAAGGCTTTACCCAGAGGATTGCTATTAGCAGAAGTTTCCTCACTCTGCACCAAAATTTGAGAATCAGAAGGCTAAAAGAACAGTGTCAAACCATTCTCTTTTTTCTCCCTCTTTGCTCCATGCAGTGTGGAACAGGCTAATGTTGATTTGCATTAAAATCATTTTAATCAGCAGACCACACAGACCCCTTTTGAAGAAGGTGGGAGTTCTGCCAAGGCTTCACCCTCTCTGAAGCACAGCCTCACTTCCTCACCCTCTAGCTATGTGGACTCCCACTGCCTGCACAGGCTAAAACAAAACTGTCCCATGGAGATCCCACCCCTGTGGCTGCTCCCAGGTGGCACAGACTGCACCAAAACATGCAAATTTGCAGTGTGGTTATTTGACGCTGACACTCTCATTTCTCTGTTCCAGACACGTGTTTTTCAGAGGCACTGTAGCAATTGCAAAGGCAGGGCTCGGCCGCCTGCACCAAAGCACGGACTGCAGCAGAGGACCCCCAAACATAGAGCAAAGTGACCTGTATTGCTCTCTGGGTCCATGCTTAGAGATCTCCTTTTCTCAATGGGAGCTGAAAGGGGAGAGCATGAGAAAGCTGGGAAAGCCCAGAGGTAGCAGCCGTGTTCCAATGGACGGAGGGAGGGACGCAGCTGAGGAACTGATGGGATGGCAGCTCAGATAGAGAGGAAGAGGAACTGCTGTGCACAGCAGAGATCAGTCTTCACTGCAGGACAGTGGTGTGGACACCAACCTTGTATGTGGTTTGGGAAGCAGATGAAGTCATGGAGGAAACAATACAAAGTCACCACATCAGGCTCAGAAGGTCCAAGCCAGGTCCCAGCAAGCTGAGACGAAGGAGCATTAGAAATGCAACAATTAGCTTGTGGTCAGGGTGATGGCAGTGAGCTGGGCAGCCCTCCTCCAGCCACGTTTTCAGACACCAGAGCATTGAGGACAAAGTGTGTGCTGGAGGAGCTGAGATGAGTAATCCCACCAAATTTTTGTAATTTGTCTTCCTAGAGACACATACGGGTCATGCTCTGTTTCAGTTATAGAGGTGGAAAGTCACAGAATCACAGAACAGTTAAGGTTGGAAGGGACCACTGGAGGTTATATAGTCCAACCTCCCTGCTCAAGCAGGGTGCCCTAAAATTCATTACTCAGGATTGTGTTCCAGCAGCCTTTGAATAAAGCCCAGATAACTCCGTGAGTCACGAATAGCTCTACAGCCCTGCACGCTGCTATCACCAAAACAAATGCCGTCCCTGTGAGCCAAGAGCAAGGCAGGACAACACCCCAGAGAGAGGCATAGTCCAACCGCCTGGAGGAGGGCAGAAATTTTTTCTGCCTCCATTGGGCAGAAAAAGCAAGCATGGCTGGAGACTGCCTTTACACCTGTACTCTGCTGGCATCTTGCAAGTCCATCAGCCTTGAAACATCCTCCAAGCTACACTGATAAAGCCAGATTTTAATCAGTGTTATTATTGGGCTGCACAGATGAGCTGCCCATGGGTCAGTCCAGCCTGCTGTTGGTCACCGCAAGTGACACCAGACCTGAGGTTTGCAGAAGCAGGAAAATCTGCCATGTTATTTCCCTGTGCCAAGTCTAACTCCATCTCTCTGTTGATCGCTTTATTGGCACAACTGGGAAATTCGCGAATCCAATCAAACAGCAAGGAACAGACAAATATCACAAAACTACCAGATGAGTAACAGAGAAGAGCAAAAATAAACTTTTTTTTTTTTTAATTTAAGCCCAGAATCAATCTGGGAGGGATATGTAATAAATATATTAAGCAGATGTAGGTATAGTTCTGCAGTACCTCCGCCAGCTTTATCTGACATGAATTTCTAACGCAACTGAATCTGATTTCCCTTCCCAATGCTCTCATCTCAGTCACTGTCACATGTCCCACCGCTGTCCCACCGTGTGATGCCGGCTCAGCCGAACGCCAAGGCAGCAGTGGCTGATGGCACTACATCCTCCTCTGATGGGCTCAGCCCTGCGAGGCGCTGGGACCTGCCCTGCTCAGCCACGAGGGATGTGGGGCCTGGTGGCAGCTGATGCATCGCAGGAGTCACTGTCTGTGACTCTTAATGAAGTGTGAGTCAGCACCGCCACTGTAAACTCTGTCCTGCAGAGCCTCAGATATCACAACTCTGGCCAGGGATGGAAACAAGGGTAGTCAGACCCTTGTGAATGAAGTCAAAGCAAACTGAAGCTGAGACTTGAAAAGCGTGAATGTTTTTACAGCGGGGTTTCTTTTTTCTTTTGAAAAAATGTTATCGTTTTTCCATTTGATGGTCTGAGCTGATAGGAGGGAAAAACAAAAAAATCCACAAGCAGGATACCCAGACTATGCCGTCCTCTTTCCTTTTACATCTCAAAGTTTTCTTCCAATGAAGACTATATTTTCCACATGTAGAATTGACACATTTGGAAGTGCATCAGGGCTTGAAGAGGAGACCTCAGAAAGCCCCCACAAAACCAGAGATGCTGGACAAAGGGGCTACAGGAACAGGAAAATTCAGTGGCAGGGATACAGGGATACACAGCTTTGAGATAAACCTCTGTGTCACTCACACACAGCTACCAACTGCGAGTTACATAGGAAAATACTTTGGGTTATGCTGGTTGTTTTTTAACAGACAATCTGCAGATTATACAGATTAAAAAAACAGTAAAAAACTCAGAGGCATTCTGACTTGGTGTGGTACACTATGGTGAAAACACTGAGTGTTCAGTCCTGCTTGGGGTGAATGGAGCTGTGTGCTGGCGCATCGGGTACACACACACAGCACTCCTGGAGCTCACAGGTATTTAAGTTTCTCTTATTCATGACTTCAAAGGGACCTGAGTGTTAGACGCCTCCTGATCAGCAGGTCCATATTTCCCTCTTCTTACCATAGATGCAAAAATAACATGCTCAGACAGATGCAAAAATAATGTGCTCAGATTTGTAGAGCTTATGCCAGAAGAGCACCCGGTGTGGTGAGAATACCTTTGCACAGTCATTCAGTTGGACTTGAGGTGATCCTGGACACCATGAGCTCTGGCAGGCTGGAGCTACAACAGCAGGGCTTAGCTCTAGGAACTCACTCCCTGCAAGAGTCCTTCCACCAGCATCGCCTTGCCCACCCGCCATCACCCCATGTGCCTCCACCTGCCCCTTCCAAAATGGACCTGACAGAGATGTAGTCACTCTGGTCTGCAGAGAGAGCATTGCTGGGGGCACAGAAACACACCAAACTTCATTTTTCGAGGGGTCTGTTACAGGCAGGCAGATGGGTGTATATATCTCTGCAGATCCACGGAGAAAGGAAGGGTGATGGAAAATCAATAGTGCATATGGTCTGAGGAATCGTCTGGCTCGGCTGCCCATCCCAACACAGCCAGATCTGATGGATGTCTGGTGCACTCTTAGAGTCCTTCTGTGCCAGAGACCCACAGCCTTCCCAGGCAACCTGCTCCCACACCTCACCATCCAAAAATTTCCCTTTCTGTTTGATCTTGCTACTACATCTCAAGGCCCTCACTCTTTTCTATCCAAAATTATCTCAATAACACATTTCCCTTCCTCTCTTGTCCTTAAGGACCGTCCTTCCTGACTTTCCAGCACATATCCATGCCATGCACTGCCTCCAGGTAGAGGTAACTTGCATCTCTAATTCTCTCCTGCTATTTTTACATCTCTTTCCTCTGTTTTGTCAAAGCCACTTTGAGGTTAATCTTTTTCTCTGCCTTTATGCAATCTGCAGATTTAACAGACAGGTCTTCTACTTAATGAGTCCCAGCACTAACGATGGCACCGACCAGAGCAGAGCACAGGACACACGCCGGCACTGTCCCACACAAGACTGTTCCCCCTGGCAATGTACCATCCATAACTGGTCTCTTGGTACAATACCCAGCAGGCTTCGAAATCACTGTGTTCATCCAAATCATATGATCAATATTTATAATATTTCCACAGTTGTTTCGAATGTAATTTGCTACAATTGCAGATAATTTTCTTCTTTATCAGGAATAAAAGAGAGAAAGGAAGAAGACAGATCCACATCTGTTAAATCCACGGTTTTCTCTGCATTACCTGATGCCAGCTCTGATGCCTGCCTAAGGAATTGCCACCCACAGAGAAGCCTGCAGGGAAACACATGGGAAATCACCAGGCCTCTCTGCCCCTAGGAGACTTGCCCTTGTATTTGTGCCTTGTAGAAAGGTCTGAGAACAGAAATGGACCTCAAGTTGCAGACAGAGGGGATTTCTCAATCCTAACCCAAAATCATTTTATTCCTCACACTTCACTCCCTCCCACCACCAGTTTGTAAGAGCTAAGACGTATTTTTTGAAAGTCAGCTCTGCCATTGTCCATACTTCCATTTGGCAGCACAATTAATGGATTTTTTAGGCCAGAGCGGACTGTTATATTCACCTTGTTTGACCTTCTTAAGCAATTCAGGCTCCTGTATTTCACTCAGAGATTTCCAGAAGTGAACCAAGTGATAAACACGTATAGATACCTCATCAAATCCCTGCCTACCTGACAAGTTTGCTTTTCTATTGCTTGGAGTAGGTAGTTTAAGAAATCTAGCATGAAGAGCAAGCCCCATTTTTCAATTTAAAGTCTGCTGAAGTACCGAGGTTTCCGGTGGCTACAAGCTGGCATAAATTGATTCCCCAAGCATCTTTCTTTGTGAAACAAACTGCTTCCCATTTAAGACCCATCTAGAAAGTAAAGCTTGGCAGTCCTATTAGTCCACTAATAGAAAAGAAAAAGTAAAAGGACGGCTTGCAGTTAGGTAGGTAGTTAGTGCACTAACTCAGAAGAAAATTAGCTTGGACAAGCTATCAAGAATTCTGCTTTATGGTTGTGCCTGAAATCAAACATGCTATCTTTGAAATCAGAGATAGCATCTTGTATATTGTTCATCTTCCATTCTCTAGAGCTGTCATACAGCCTCTGCATACGTGGGCATCAAATGCACCTACAATTGCTTCAGTTTTACCTTGCTTGCCTTGCCTTTTTTTTTTCCCCCTTTGGAAGGATGGCAGTGGGAACACGAAGAGCAAATCTGAATTGCAGTTATCAGAAAACACCAACCACAAATTAATTCAACAGCTGTGTATTTGATTTGTGCTGTTCTGAACTAAAAGCACATCCCTGCCATGCTCTGCTCCAGAGGCTGTACGTATCAATACAGAGGTTTATCGATCATGCCAAGACCAAATCAAACACCTTCCTGAGAACAGCAACAAAAAAGATCACCACCACAAAACCTCAACCCAAGATTAAACCTAACCTTGCTCCTGTTTCACCAAAGCCACTGAGCACCTGCCCACCCGCTTTGATGGGGATCAGACCAACCCCGGAGAGAACATCTACTCTACCAGCCACACGCCTTTTCTAGAGCCCTTCCACCTTGAGAGCAGAGCTGCCACAGGCATGAGGAGGCAAAGGAGTCCAAATGTAAGAAAATACGGCAACAAAGTCTCATGTAGGCAGCTCTCTCAATTAAATATTCCGAGACTAAGAGCCAATCATTCCTTACAATATCCTCCTGATTTTGCTGCTTTAGGGAAGGATGCCGAAAAATATTTGGGCAGAACTTACTCTCATGCTGCAAAAGGCAGTTTTGGCAGAGAGTCACAGCAGGGTTCATTGGTCAAGGACTCTTGTTCTGTCCTAGGATTCCAAAACAATGTTCCCCTGGAAGATAGAAAGTGTTCCATCTTTCAGAAGCCTTCCTGTCCTGTCTCCCTTCTCCTAGCTTTGAACAAACCTTGAGGAAAGATTATTTAGATTGCCCCATCAGATGCAAATTAAAGCTAAGGCAGCTTTAAAGAACTGCCTTGCGTTGATCCAAATACATATTTCCTTTACGATCTGTTTCTATTTGCATCAGTTTCAGCCATTTTTTTAGGATCAACTGGAACATTTTTCCTTTTTCTCCCCCACTGTAATCCTGAAAGCAATATAAAGTGCAAATAGCCCTTGAGACACAGAGTATGCTCAGCAGAGACATTTCTGTGTGGTCTTCCTACCCCCTCCCACCGACAGCCAAGCTTTTGGAAGAACCTGGTGGAGCGCCGTGACTCACCCAGCCTGTAACAGTTTAACTGGGATCACAGCAGGATTCTTACTATGCACAGCAGTGTCTTTTGGAGGCTTCACAGGGTACGCCGTCAATATGTAATAACACTGCATCGTGAATTATGGAGTTGCTGGAATCAATGGGATTTTGCATATTAATTGCAAACACACCCAAAAAGACAAAGGAATTTATTGGCTTAATTAGTGTTTCAGCTCTAATAGCATTCAGGCTTCATTCTCACACAAATTGATAAATAGCAGCAGTGTTACTCCTCAAGGATGCTTTGCCTTTTGAGAGGGGAGGCTGAAGTTTACGATCCGAGCTCTCTCAGCTGCACTTGATGCACTCAGCAGGGGCTTGGAGGAGTTGAGCTTCAAAGGTATTTGACACCTCTCTTTCCTAGGCAGGTTGCTAGACTTCAGCAAAAGGAGCTGCCCTGCCCTCTCGGGGTGTTTTTCCTGAAAGGCATTTACATAGTGACACTTACTGGGCAGAACGAAAAATGAACCTGAACCATTTCCACCTCTAAGGTACAAAAACTGAGATTCATCATCTCACATCCCCAAACACTACTTAACCAGTTGCCACACTGGCAATCCGAGGGAAGATACATGTAATGTACTTAAGGATTGATTCTGACTCCAGTGTGAAAAAAACTAAGTGTGAAAAGAATTTGATAAGTGTACCTGGAAGCAAACTTTGGCCCTTGGGCTCCCAGCTCCCAAGAAGCACAGCTCTGCGGAAAATAAGGCACTAGAAGAACGGGAATCAAATGTCAAGAATTCAACTGTATACCAAAACAAAACAGAGAGATCCACCTGGATCTGATCTCCATCACCCCCTGCATTCACATGCTGCAGCACAGCGTGACTGACACGAAGCTTCAGGAACAGCATTACAATAATGGGGGAAGAGCAAGACACCACCTGAAAAGCAGCTTCCTCCCCAAGGACTTGAAACATTTTCTGCATTATCATACCACCGAAATTGCACCTTAAAGCTAAGATCCAACAAAGAATCATTGTTCATAAAGCCTGTGCTCACATCTTCAAACAAGTTATTCTCCTGGGTGTTCCCTCCCCCCCCATTCTCAGCAGCAGATCTCTCCTCTTTGGGATGGGGATCACATCACAACACTTAAGTGATAAGCAATTTGTTGACAAAGAGAAATGTCACCAAGAAAACATTTCAGCTGCATTCAAGACGGGGGCTGGATACTTTTTTTGTTTGTTTTTCTAGACATGATCTGGCAGCTGCAAGCAAAACGAAGAGCCAGGATCATGTGAATGTGCCCTCGCTGGGAGGAGTGCAGTCAAAGGCTGCAGGCAAGCCATGCTCTCTGTGTCACCATGCTCACAGAGCACTGGAGGAAATAATCCTGCATTAATAGGGCAGCAGATCATAGAGATCAAGCAGGCCTTTTCTGTTTCTACCCTAGTTCATGACACAAAAAAAAAACAAAACAGGAGAAAATGCACAGATAAAGTGATATGCCATCAGCCCCATGAAGAAAATCTTACTCCCATTTATTAGGATATAGAGAGAGCTCAGCCACACAGCTGAATGGTTAATTCAGGCTATTTTATAATTGGAAGGACCCAATTTATGGGCATTTGTGGCTTTTTCTGCAAGGAAACAGGATCATCACTCACAGCTCCCTCTGAATTACACTCTGCAAAACCCTGAGAGATACTTCTGAGCGCTCTGTGGCAGGGGCCAGGACACAAGCGTGGCTTGGCACCCTTCAGGTTGTCACCTGAAGCCACCAGCTCTCAGGGCTTCAGCCTGAAACGCAGCGGGAAAGAAGGAGAATTCCAGTGTATGTTCAAGCCTAGGACACCAAGTCATATCCCAGCCTCAGTCTCTCACCTACCCAGAAGGAAACACCCCTGTCCCCCTGGCTGATCCAGGGAACAAGCCTTGCCCTTTACTGGCCTCTTTGTAACTTACCATTGAGGCAATTAACAAACTGGTCTTAAATGGAGAGGAATCAGGAGCTCAGCCCCTTTAATCTTTAATGCCTCTGCTGCAATGCCCCCACAGCCTTCAAAAAGGAAGCTCATTCAACAGCAAGTGGGCTCAAGAAATAGTGAAGCAGCTCCTCCACTGCTGCTGTGGCACCTGCTCTGTGACCAAGGGATTCACTTCTGAACTGGCACGGGCTTGGTCTAGAGAAATGGGTCTCCATTTGCGTGTTACCTTCCGTTTACAAACAAGCTGAACCTCTTCTGACATTAAATGTGAAACCAGCTGAGAGCAGGCTCTCACCCAAAACTGACAGGGTGTGCACATGGTAACAGTTTACCTCTCTTGTCTGTAATTAATCCTCCAAGTCTCTGCATCATGTAGGCTTTCACAGTAAAAAGGACCAAACTTCTTGCAGTCTCAAAGTCAGTGAAAATTCAGTTAGTCTTTGTTTTATTCTGACAGGCTCCTTTATCCCAGACACAATACTAAGACCCATGATTTTACCACGATTTTTTCCCAGAGTTCAGTCCAATCCCAAAAAGGAAAAAAAATAGCAGATTACAAAAGAAAAAAAAAAAGGTATTTAACACAGATTTGAAATAGATTTATATGCCATTTTGCCTCTATTGTCACAGACCCCTTAATATAATTAGTCTGTGCCATAGACAGAAAAAACACATAAGCATCCACCAAAACCCATCCTCCCTACTTTTAGAGTTCACAAATTAAACCCATCCAGGCACCGTGAGCCACTGGAGGAGCCAAGCAAAGATATAAACAAGCATTAAAGCACCAAGAAAAATACCCAGAGTGAGTTTCAAAAGCAGCAAGACAGAGATCAATGCGTGGTTAAAAGCATGTGTGTAAAGACACAAGGCACAAAAAGCAACACTTTGCTTTTCTTACAGCAAAAGGGAAAGAGGAGAACCCAACACGGGACTGTTCTTGCTGCTGCAAGACAGGGAACCCCACTGACCCAGGCACTGCTCCACAGGGGAATGAGCATCGAGGAGGAAATCTGCGAGCTGAGATCCTGGAAAACACAGAGACACCAGACTTGGCACAGGACACCGGACACCAGCTGCTCTCGCAGCATGGATTCCTCAGCCCTGTACCCTGGCTGGAGAAAACAGCACCAGCAGCTCACCTTCTTCACAATAGACAAAGCAGGATTTCTTCACCCACCTCTCTAGAGACTTGCCAGGCGTTCCCCAAACCAATGAAGCTCAAGACAGAAGGAAACAAGCGCCCAGCCACAAATCCACTGGCTTGCGGGAGAGCAGAGTAACCTGAACACCTTCCTCCAGGGAACAACCACAGACCAGGGGTGGCTGGCAACGCCCTCAGGGCTCTCAGCAGCATCCCCAGGTCCCCTTTCATGATGTTTGTGTGCTTCAACATCTCCCTGCTCACCTCTTTTCCAGAGATCCCTTCCATAGCCAGTACTGACCAGGCACAGGAGAAGGGTCAAGGTTTCACATTGGTAGCACACAGATTAGGGATTTGCTGGTGCAGTATCTAAGTTACTTTGACAGCATGAACACCTGTCTTTTTTTTTTTGTCTTAATCTTAAATTTTGTGTTATAATTTTAACTTAAGCACACGGCTGGGCTCAGAAACAGAAAGCATCTTTTATCTAAAACTCCGATCTTCCACTCCTTTCTGGGGACTTCCCCTATTCACATCACATCTGATAACCTCCCAATTCTTAAAAGCATTTGCTTAACCCATCAAGTAAACAACACCTCTGAGGGGTCAGACCTCCAGAGCAGACACAGCCTTATGGTTGTTTGAGATGCAGTAGCATTTGGGAAAGCCAGCCCCAGAGAAAGCCGAAGGCAGCCCCTTGAGTACACTTGAATTCTCTTCTTCCCGTCCAAACCAGGGGACCACAGTATCGTCCTTACAAATAGCCCCTTCTCCTTGTGACGTGAAACGTGCAGAACCCACAGACCATTCCCAAGGGCAGGAAGACTCAGCTGAAGCCCAGAGGGTTGCAAGCCCACCTCAGGCTGTTTGCTGGAGTGTGTGTGACCCTACTCTCACCCACAGCCACCGGCAGCACAGGGACCACCGTCCCCATCCGCAGTGCTGCCTCTGCTTTTCTGGGTAACTGCACCACTGAGCACTGAAGTTTTTCATCTCCCAGTTGCTTCTCCCTGTGTTACTTCAGAAAAAAACACAACCCACACACTGAGCTACCACCGAGATGACTGGGACAGAGGAGCCTGTCCAAGCACCGCCGCGGATGCTGGGTGAGAGCCATCAACCCCCCACAGAGGCAATCTCGGAAGACCCTGCAATGAGGAGAGGAAACAAAAAGGCCTGTGAGCTGCTGAGGGAGACGTTCATTCTATCGATTGTGTAAACTGTCAGTGGAGTGGCAATGAGCAATTTTTTTTGTTTCTATCCTGGGGAATAATCCAGCCTGATAATTAGTACATAAGAGATAAGTGGAAAATGAGACATCTAGAGAGGGTGGTTCAAGCCTCCTCATGACATTGATAATGTGCAGATACATAGATCACTGTCGGGGCAAACTGCCACTGTGAGCCTGTGTCTTCCCATTGCCTCATCAATCCATCATCCGCTTAGCTACTGACACCTTGGCAGGCACACACCACCAGCCCTGCATTTGAATTGAGAGGAGCAGGCTCCACCAGGGAATACAGATTTAAAAATCTAAGATTCAAATTTGTTTAAGTATTGTGAACAGCAATTCCCTTGCAAGGCATCTTCATTGCCCTTTTGCCAAGGGGGAACAGTTGGGTCTTTGTTAGAAGTACAAATTGCTTCTTAATGCAAAGGATAAAGCAGAGCCCAGGCACCTCCTTAGAATTCCTCCTGGCTCCTGCTAATGCTGCTGCATGTCAATTTTAATTTTTTGAAATTTAAACCAAGGGCTTTGTGTCTAAGCTCCATTTCATTGAAGGAGGGGGGAGGAATAGTCAAAAAGGATTACGGATCCGGTGGGAATTGAGGATCCATAGCAATTATACTTCATTTGGATGGTCTCAGACACTGGTTTTAATCATATTCTAAATAGTACAAATCGACAAGACATAAGAGATTGATAAGTGTCTAACACATGTACCTGGTTATGAACTCTGCTTCCCTCAGACGGGGGATGTTTGAGGACAGGATGGAGGAATTGCTTTCTCCCTTTGACCCTCCTCTTCCAGCCAAGGAGAAGACAATACCCACTGATGACTAGGTAGGAGACAGGAGTGACTGTAAGAACTTGGTCATCATGGGGCTGCCCCAAAGTGGGGCTGGAACAAGTCCATCTGACTGTGGCTCCCTTTCCTCCTGCAACATCAGGGCAGGGGCAAAGCTCCAGCCTTGGCAGAGCTGTTTCAGACCAGCTCCTGTCTTTCCTATCCGTGAAACTGCACTAACGCTGTGAAAGGCAGAGACCTGATAGGGACGTAAGACCTTCAGGAGGGAAAAATGAAATGACAAGACAGTAAAATGAAAGTAAGTGCTTTTGTAAATCAATTTAGCTCTTTTAGCTTCAGCAGAGCAGTCCCAATTTACCCAAACTGAGGAGGTTACCTACTGGGGTGATGATGAAAAATGTACCTTGTCCACTAAAGGTTCAGAACCACATGCACTACTTACACACCTGCGCATTTTGAAAAGGCCACGATTGGCTGGGATTTACAGAGGACCATCAGGAGAAAGCCCTTCTAAATGGTCTGAATCCATCAGTCTTGAGCAAGCTTTCTCACCCAGCCTGTCTCAGGCACTGTGCAGACCCACCTACAGTCAGGTGTGGTTTCCAACCCATACACACACTGCAAGTGCAAGGGTTTAGACAAACTCTCTCTCCCCTGCTGCCTTCTTACATTTGTCAAGCATGTTACAGAAACATGGCTTTCCATAATCACTGATTAAACTGCTTTTCCTGTACTTCACTAACCTCTGGATCAGGTTTTAACCCAGTAAATCTGTTTAGGAGATCCGCTCCACACCGCCACTTTCACCTCTTGATGACTGTGTGCCTTCTTTTCACAAGGCTGTGTAAAGGTGATGCTTTTTTCCTCTCTCTCTACTTCTTCCCAGCCCCCTTGAACCATAATCAAGACCTAGGCAAGGTAACCCATCCTAAGTATTGCTACAAACCTAAGGGACTGAAGTGACCCCCTCCTTTACTTCCCACCCTCCTGTGGCACCACCACAGTGCTCCTTTGTAGCACTGGAATAGACAGAAAGCAAGAAGGCGTTGTCTAAAAACATAATTTAATGTGGTATTTGAGTGACCGTGGTCAATGACCAAATTCTTTTGCAGACAGAAACAGGTTTGACGTTAATGACACCATCATTCACACGAGCATTGCATTGCACAGAAAGAAAAGTTTACACTTGACCCCATACAAAGCAGCAGAGGAAAAAACAGTTGTGGTCCAGTCCCACTCCATGAATAGTTGATCTGAAAACTCATCATTGTCATTAATACTTATTGATGAAAAAATGTGACCTGTTCAAATTCCATGTGTGACACAGTCCAAACTCTGGGCTCTTTTAAACCCCCCTGGAACCACTTGAGAGTTTCAAGCTGCCGAGTTCCTCATGTGACACACAAAACACTCAGGCTGACAAAGGGAGAGGGGAGGTCAGAAGAAATGGGGGAGAGTAAGGGCATCACTTTGTTTCATTTCTGTTTCGTTTCCACAAGGGTGAAAATAAAAACATACAAACTGATAATGGAGCTAAAGTGACCTGCAGAGACAGTGGACACCAGCAGGAACAGCAGCACGATGGGGTATGGAAATGCCAAACAGCCCCACGTGCATCAGTGGCGGGGCCAGTTGTGTCATGTCACTTGTGTGTCAATCAGGGTATAAAAGAAAGCCAGAGAAAGTGCTGTACTTATTGTTGTTGCCTCCATGTGCTTTGCCTCCATCCAGCTTGACATAAACTTCGTCACCGGAGTCCAGGTGCAGCACCACACTGTTGCTGGCATAGTCGTAGTTCTGGTCTGCGTCTTGGGCGATGGCACTGGCCCGCACCTGCCAACATAGCCACTGGGCACATCAGCCCCCCAGCCCCTCTTGCCCAGCGTCTCTATCAGCCCCCCGAGTCACTCTTCCACATCTTGAGTCACTCTTCCACAGCCCCTCCATCAGTCCTCCGCATTCCCCTTTTCCGGCCCCTCCATCAGTCCCCCAAGTCCCTCTTCCTCAGCTCCTCCATCAGTGCCCCGAGTCCCTCTTTCCCAACCCCTCCTCAACCCCGTGTCCTCCCCTCCACCCCTCCCCTTGCTTCTCCTTCTCCCCAACCCGGCAGGAAAGTTTGCAAGCCGGGAGTTGGGAATTTGTCGCGGCTCTAGAGGTGCAGCCCCGCCCCGACGGCGCGAAGGATGCTCCCGCTGCTCCTTTTCCCGGGAGCGGCGGCGGCAGGTGCCGCTGCCGGGGACGACCGGGGGCCAGGGACGACGCCGGGACCCCGGACGGGGAGGACGCGCGGAGGAGCGGCGGAACCCACCTGGCCGTTCTTGCAGAGGTCGGCCCACATGCTGGTGCCGTCGCCGCCGCGCATGAGGACGTGGTAGGTGAAGAAGTAGGTGCCGGGGATGGCGCAGGTGAACTTGCCCGAGGCGGCGTCGTAGCTGTTGCCCAGGTTGGTGACCACGTCGTCGAACTTGAGGACCTCATAGCCCTCGTGGGGGCTCTTGAGCCCCACGTAGAAGGCGATGCGCGGCCCGCTGAAGGCGGCGCTCAGCCCGCCCGCCGCCTCGCCGCCCGCCGCCGCCCCG
>VZTD01000108.1:125513-148446 GCA_013397725.1 Rhagologus leucostigma | reverse complement strand
ACCTTAATTTTTTTTTTTTTTTTTTTTTTTTGCACTGCTTTGATTGCAAGGGTCAGCTTCTTGTAATTCACAGTAGCAGAAGGTCAATGGCATCTCCAGAAAGTGGGTGTTCAACCACTTTCTCTGCCTTTGGGCATGATCAATGTTTAACAAGTGGAAATCTCTCCAGGGATAGAAACATCTTAAACTCCCCAAGAAATCTGTTGCAATGCTTCATAATCTCCACCATATACAAAAACATTTTCATAAGGATCTGACCTTAATTTCTCTGCTGCAGTTTTAGCCTCTAATTCCTTGTTTTATCCACTGTGGACAGAGAAAGCAGGTGATTCCCTCCCTGTGACAGCCTTTCACACAATTGACTGTTGCCACCTTGTTTTCCTGGTCAGTCCACACTCCAGGTGCTCAGTCTATTCCACATTTCTTCATCACTTTTTTTTTCCTAGAGTTCTGTTCATTCCCACTGCTCCCCCTGGACTTTTTCTGTTCAAAAAAGATAGTTCACATCTTTTTTGATCTGAATGACATTCTGGTCTACTCATGCAATCCATGATTTGCCACTATTATTTGGACTTCTCAGCCTCTCCTTCAGCCTGCCAGCTGTCACCTCGTGCTTGTCAGTTTAATAAGTGTTCCCTATCCCATCATCAGTGCCTTTTCTAGTGATCGAAGTAGTACCAGACCTAGATGCATGTGCTGGCTATCGCTTATCCCTATATCACATGAGTATTGCATGGTTTGGTAGCTGCCAGGAAGCTTGTTATGCATTGGCACCCTTTTGTGCAAAGTGCTATGCAAAATCAGAAATGAAAGATGGATCCTGTACCAAGAAATTAACAACCTAATTAATTTTTTTTTACCCCAGAAGGATATGCCAACTCCTTCCTTACCACACTTCGCATCTGGAAAAATGAGACCATTCATTCTGCACACCTGTTTTATCACTAAATGAGATGACAGCTTCTATCCAGAAGTCACAAAAATGTAGTTATTACCAGCATTATCAAGAGCCATATCTACGGCTTGGTTTTAACTGCATTAAGCCTTGCTTTAATCTAAAAGACTTCATCTGTCTGCATCCCTCTTGCTGTCTGCTCACTCACTGTCTGCTCCACCTCGGATGCGAGTCAGGCAGCTCCTCGGTTTTCAAACCTGACTGCTCCCAGTCTGAGTGACACATCTTATGGTGACACAACTGCTGCAGGGTCTGCAGGAATTGTCTGAAAGCCAAGAGCTCTGTCCGAAGGAAGGAAAAATGGCAAGGATATAGTTATGTGAAATGAATGAGTAAAATGCACCAACTCCAAGACTGCAAGGCAAAGTAACTGAGAATGTGGCATTTTGCACCTCTCCTGTTGTGCAGAGTAAACCGATTTTTAAAAGTACTAAATCATGGCACCGGTTGTGGCAAGCAATGAAACTTCATCTTATTTTATGGAGTTTTGATCTGCACAGGCCATTACCAAGCTAAAGTATTCCAGCCAGAAGGTCTGTGACTGTGTGTTTGCAAAGCACCTGTGACAGCAAAACGTGGCCTCTGCTGTTGCTTCTGGAGCTGAAGAGTTAGTAGCAACTCCTGTTGCTTATACGTGCAAAACATTTGGAATTAAGCACAGATTTTTGCTCTATTTAAGTGTACTTTTAATTACTTTTGATTAGGATAAAGAGGATAATTTTCTTTTACAAATTCTCAGGATATTCAGATCATCTGGAAATTAAAGAAATTCTTTGCAATTCTTTGCATGCCAGGTTATTAGTGTCAACGAGAAGAGGAGAGGAGAGGAGAGGAGAGGAGAGAAGAGAAGAGAAGAGAAGAGAAGAGAAGAGAAGAGAAGAGAAGAGAAGAGAAGAGAAGAGAAGAGAAGAGAAGAGAAGAGAAGAGAAGAGAAGAGAAGAGAAGAGAAGAGAAGAGAAGAGAAGAGAAGAGAAGAGAAGAGAAGAGAAGAGAAGAGAAGAGAAGAGAAGAGAAGAGAAGAGAAGAGAAGAGAAGAGAAGAGAAGAGAAGAGAAGAGAAGAGAAGAGAAGAGAAGAGAAGAGAAGAGAAGAGAAGAGAAGAGAAGAGAAGAGAAGAGAAGAGAAGAGAAGAGAAGAGAAGAGAAGAGAAGAGAAGAGAAGAGAAGAGAAGAGAAGAGAAGAGAAGAGAAGAGAAGAGAAGAGAAGAGAAGAGAAGAGAAGAGAAGAGAAGAGAAGAGAAGAGAAGAGAAGAGAAGAGAAGAGAAGAGAAGAGAAGAGAAGAGAAGAGAAGAGAAGAGAAGAGAAGAGAAGAGAAGAGAAGAGAAGAGAAGAGAAGAGAAGAGAAGAGAAGAGAAGAGAAGAGAAGAGAAGAGAAGAGAAGAGAAGAGAAGAGAAGAGAAGAGAAGAGAAGAGAAGAGAAGAGAAGAGAAGAGAAGAGAAGAGAAGAGAAGAGAAGAGAAGAGAAGAGAAGAGAAGAGAAGAGAAGAGAAGAGAAGAGAAGAGAAGAGAAGAGAAGAGAAGAGAAGAGAAGAGAAGAGAAGAGAAGAGAAGAGAAGAGAAGAGAAGAGAAGAGAAGAGAAGAGAAGAGAAGAGAAGAGAAGAGAAGAGAAGAGAAGAGAAGAGAAGAGAAGAGAAGAGAAGAGAAGAGAAGAGAGAAGCCAATGCAATGGGCTCATCATCTTTATCATGGGATCACAGCAAGGATACCATCTTTTATCATGGAAGAGCCTCACTACAGACAGGGATGGTTTTGCAGGTTTTGCAGCTGAATGCAGCCCTGAAGCTCCATAGAGGATCTCTCACCACCACAGTGCCCCAGCAGATCCATGCTGATGGAATCAGGAAGCAGGCATGGATGCTAGTGATTTACTGGGAGTGCAGGAGGCTGCTTGTTTTAATATATGGCACATATGGCATGAATGTGTTAATGGAATTTATACTGTAAAAAAATTATGTCCACACAAAGTATGGAATTACTTGGGTAGGATTTATGCAACAGGCATAAAATCCAGCGGAAACAGTCTAACCTTTCCGAGGCTTATTAAGCTTTATTTTTATTTATGGAAAGGTCTTAATTTATGCAAGGTGAATGCCAGAAAAAAATACTATAGATTTAGTCAAAACCCAGCTCTTGTTATTTATAAACTTTCACAGCTCTATTCTGCTCTTGTTTACATCAGGAGTAAAATTATTTGAAGTCACTGGGCCTAATCCCAAATCATCTGCATGACTCTGTTGGATGGGCGTGGTGGTATCAATTGACCCCAAAGTGATGCTAAGAATGAGCAAGAAAATGTGAAGAAAAAAATGTAATTAAGGACATTTAAAAGTTTGCAATTTTCCTGCTTACCTTGTTGTATATGTTACATTAAATATACATCAAAGTAACACTCTTCCATCCCTGCCTGCCTGCAAGGAGGAAGATGCAGGGCTCCCTGAGGCCTCCCTAAGGCCCCCAGGACAGGATGGTTTTTACTCCCTGGTGGTGAGGAGGAGATTTATCCAGGTTACTGAAAAAGAGACACTTGAGTAACCACACTGTCTCTCCATCAGTGGGCAAGGCCCATACTCACAGCTTCAACCAAACTGTGACAATGCCTTTCAAAAAATTATGTTTCTATAAGTGTCATGAAAATCAGAGAGGCACAAATCAGTGCCCTGGTGAGAGGAGACAGAGTGTCCCCAAGGGTTACACCATCTCTGGCAGAACAGGCCAGCCAAGGAGGTCACTTTCAGCCAGCCACCAGGAGTGTCACACACAGGGTGATGTTTGCAGTGCAGAGGGAGGAGGTAGATGGAGGGAGAAAAATGTGCAAATCCATTGGGAAACAAGCTTCTTCATCTGTTCTTCTTCAGTCTACGTATCTTACTCAGTGCATCTAAATACCACACAAATTTCATCCTGTACTTTTCCACAGCTGTAGCACTGAAGCATCTTAATTTCTTACAGACACTAATGAATGCAACCTTAAAACACCCCCTGAGGTCAGCTGGGGTTACTAACTGGAGGTGACAATAAATGAGCTCCAGCAGACCTTGCTCTGATGATTTCCAAACACCACCTGATCTGCTTCAACTTCTCCCCAAAGTCACTGCTGTATGGCTGGCAGAGAGGACCTAGGGCCGGCTCCCCACTGCCCCCGGCTTCCCAGCCTGCATCCCAAAACCAGGCAAAACAGCACTGACCAAGGCTGGCATCTTGGAAAAGAAATTTGTACATCAGCCCAAATCCCAGTGTGTAATGCTAATGCAGGAAGAAATCAAATGGCACCGGGCAGAGACTCTTTGGCCTTTGGAGACCTTGCCCCTGGAAATGAGTTTGAAGTGAAGCACTGTGTCTTTTCCTCCGATTTTCAAAAGCAAAGGATTTTTAAAGCTTCCTGATGAGGAAGTGTCCTAGTTCCATGGGTCAGGGAGAGTTCAGGATGGGGGCAGATAGCAGGAGGGGGAATTGGAGTTCTAGAGCCCAGCTTTTGCCACTCTGGATGATGACAAGCCAAATGCAATGCATCCTGCTGGAGAACCAGCCCTGGAGAAGGCCTGGACCCAGGCTCTGTCAGTGGTTCTCCCTCACACTGAGGTCTGCCCCCTACACCAAACCTAACCCCCATCTCTCATTTACGCTTTAAACACTGTACTCCACACAGCTCCCTACAGCAGCAACCCAGCAAGGTCCATCCCTCACCCTGGAACATGGAGGGCACCAGGAGACCCTCCCCAGGCTGTGCCCAGCATCTCAGTAGGATGAGTAGAGACAGGGAAAGCCTGGTCAGTAAAAGTCTCTCCCATCACCCTCCAGAGCAGTGCACACAGAGGCTCTGCTGGGTGATGGCAGAATCCCTCGGGAAGGGAGCCACTGGATCCCCTGTCTCTCTGTGATGTTCATGTGACTGAGATTTTTCAGGCTTATCACTTCACCCAGTCTGAGGATGTAAATAGGGGTGATACCACCTGGAGAGCATCCCTACTGTCAAATCTGGAGCTTCCACTCCAAAGCATGGAGTTTCTTCTAGGCAAAACATCCATAGCAACTTCTGTAATGTGGATTAATTACCTGTAGTTCTCTAAATTTCTTCCCAAGAATAACTGCATTCTCTGAGCTGAAAATTTGCCTTGATACATACAAGCAAATATAAAATTACCAGATTTGTACCAACCACAGGCTGAAAAACTTCCATCCAAAGAGATAATGTTTAATAAAGTTATAATCCAATGAAAACCTTAATCTTACCATGTTTAGACATCTTAACTAGACATCATAGTCTGTATTACTTAGAACAGGGTAAGGATTAATTTCTACATCACTCTATATCACAGAGAAATCTGAAAACAATGTTCATATTTCATTTATTCTTCACTCCACTGAAACTCCCTTTCAAATCAAATCAATGTTAGCTGAAAATAATGCTTTGCCACAAAAAAAAAGCGCATTCAGATTTGTTCTGCTTCCACCATTTCACTTATACTTTTCACAATTATTTTGAATGATGCCCCACAAATCCTACCTTGTCCTACAAAACTGCATCAGCATCTCCCATCTCTCTGAACTCATCTGTTCTCCCTTTGCCATTATCCCATCAAACTCGGCAACACGGTCATCTCTGCCTCTTCTATAACGCACACTTACCCAGAATAAACAGAGGGAAAATATTAGCAAATGTGATTCTTTTAACCGGGATCTTACATGCTCTCTCTAAATGGTGTCTGCTGCAGTGCATATGCAGATCTGACTTTGAAAGTGTCATTTCGGGGAAATCCCTGGAGGATTCTCATTCTCTGAGTTTGCCAGCACTAGCAGAATCTCAGTACAAACACATTTAAACAAATGGGAAGGCAGGATGGCTTTTAAAACTCCTTTTCAGGACTTCTGCAAAAGCTGTGTTTGCCTGCTCAACAGATAGAAAAATGGAAAAGGAGAGGGTGGAAAATGTAATAAGTGATCTATCTGCCTTACTAAGCAGTTTTAATTGCTTGTGGAATGCAGCTGGCGCCGTGGTACAGTCCCACACTGTAGTGGCTGGAAGGGGCTTTTTGCTGCAGACGCAGCATTGCTGAGCCTGCAGAGACACCACGAAATCCCACCTCAATTCCTGTCCCCATTAACAGCAAAATATGTAGAACAAAGGTGCTGAAAGGATATAGTGGGCTTTTCTTGTTGATCTGGCTGTGCAGTTGTGTACAACATGGTGTAAAATTGAAGTTCAGCTGTTACAAGGATGCGAGATCAGGTCCTCACGTCAAGTCCATCTTGTCCCAGCTGCTCTGCTCCCAGTCCCATTTGATGTCTTGCTCACTTGCTGACGCCCTGGTGGAGTGTGGAGACCTCTTGGCTGGTTTCAGTACCATCCTTGTTACTCATCACGGAGTTTTAGACTTAGGCAGTGTTTGACAGGACACATAAAGCCAAGGCAGGGACCTGCCTCAGTTAAGGCAGGAACCATGACCCTTCACTGGCCACTTTAGTTCCATGAGGTCATGCTCAGCCTCACAGTCAGGCAGACACAGGAGACAGAGCTGGGACACAACTGATGGGAGAACCCTCAGCAGGAAAGGTCCAAAAGTTTTATGGTCCCAACCCCCCCGTATTTTTGCCTGCTGGCACACTGGTTGTCAGTGAGGGGACTGAGGGGCAAGGAGCACACAAAATGTTGCCGCAGGTGGGAGGGAGCTGGGCACAGGTAAACACAATCCACCAGCGGTGGTTGCGAGATGCCACAGAAAGACAGAATCCTGCTGTGGAGCCAGCACTGGAGAACCTCTCCTGGACTTGAACACTGTTTTAAGCAAGCAAAACCCCTGTATGGCTGCTCAGGAGAGCGTGACGTGTCCGAAGGCTGGCAGCAGCACCGGTCGCACGTCACAGCCCGTACACAGAGCCGCTCCAGGCTCCCTTTGAGCGACAGCTCTGCAGTGAGGGCTGAGCTGCACAACCCGTCCTCAACACAGACATAAAAACAGAAACAAAGCACTTCAAATTTGTCATTGCCTTTTCTTCATCTCTGCGATCTGCCTTGCACTTTGCTTTAGCACAGCAATATCCTCCAGGGTCTCCTGATAAACCTCCCCGGGAAGCTATGCCTCCTGCACCACAGCCATTCCCACCCCATGTCCCCACGGCCACTGCAGGAACCCTGGCCCCAAATCCTCCTCTCCTTCTCCCTAGTGCCCATAAGACTTGTCAGCCTTATATCAATGCTGACTTAAATGTTTTAATCACCCTTAGGGAGTTCCTGTTCCTGGTTTTATTAATTCGTTGACAATTTGGGATGCTTTGCATATTATCATCAGCACTGCCTTACATAGTGGCCATGAGAGGTTGAACTTGTCACAGATGCATCCCAGTGGCATAGCAGTAATCCTTTTCCAAGTTAATTGGCCCAGGCGTGCTGCACACACCATTGCATAAAGCTCTGTTTTACCTCTCTGGCAGCCAGAAGCTGGCTTTGCTCCCGGGCTGATGTCCCTACACTGCAGCCTGGAGCCCCCCCAGGCCCGTGTCAGACACCCCATCGCACTCTCACCAACCAAGCCAGCACAGCAGGCAGCCTGCAGGGCTGGGTGTCAGGGTGAGTGCACACAACTAAAAATAGTCCAGAAACTGTGAAACCAAGGCATCCACCTGGATACCAAGGAAGCGACTTTCTTCCTTCCAGGGATCACATGCAACCAGTGTCGCTGCAGAGCGAGAGGGAAAAGGAGGATAATTCAGAGCACCCACAACACTGCTGTGCTCTGGGGGAGCACTGTCACTTGTAGAGAGACTCAGACACCAAGCCTTTAAATCAGGTGCTTAGCATCACACAGCATGGATATCCTTTGTGTTTTTATTTCCTGTGTCCGCCACTTCGTTATCCAGTAAACAATTTTACTATGTAGTTCATGCTAAAGAAAAAAAGTTTTATACAAAAATGAGCCAGAACACATCTTTACACATCTTAGAGTATGGTGCATGATAAATTTGGCTGGCTGAGCCTTCACCTCCAGCTACAGAGATCCCAGCCTTTCTGCTGGGTCTCCTGGGGTCTGACTGAAGGAACTGCATCCCAGCTGGGGTGGGCTGACAGGGTTGTCACTGCTCAGCGAGACTCCCCTGGTATTACACGTGCTGAATGCTGTACCTTGACATCACACCTCTACTTCCTCAGCATCCCCAAACCCATATAGTGCCAGGCAAGCTGACTTAAGCTTTTAAGTGTCTGACCAAAATGGTTTCCTCCTCCCTCCCTGCAGCTTTGCTCCCTGTATAAAGGCACAAAGTGGTATGTTTCAAACACACACTAATGCGCATTTATAGGTGAACTGCATGTTATCCTATAAATTTGGAATTAAAGATTCTTGAACTCTAACCCAGTAGCAAAAAGACAGCAAATCCATGAAGAGATGCATCCTCTTTTCTGTTTCTGAATACATTACGCTTGCTTAAATCCCAGGCAGTGCCTGGTAATCACCCCAGCTGTGTTTCCAGTGGTATCGGCAGGAGTCAGGCAGACACACAGAGCTGGACTTCCCAAATCTCCAGGTGTCTGCAGAAGGACTGACCAACTCCCCTGCCACTTGGCCAAGCAGCAACACAACCTGATGACTTTGCCACGGCCACGAAGGGAAGGAAAGAGCTGCACTACAGCACTGGAGAGGGCTGCATTGCATCCCTTCCATTCCAAACCCATGAGACCTCGAGTGAATTCCCTGGTCCCCGTCAGTGCTGTGAGCCAGCACAGGGAGCCAAGAGCTATAAGGGCTGTTTCAGTCACTCCGTGATCAGCCATGGGGATCCTGAGTGGCACAGGTTAATGGGCTGCCCACATTTCCTAATCCTCGTGAGCAAACACTGCCAAGAATGATTACTAGCCCCTGACAAAGGTCGTGCTCTATCAGGGCTCTACACTCATTGCATTGAGATGTGTTTTCTTTACACTTGCATGTAGCTGCTGAAGCTCCATTGTTTTCATGNAGGAGAGGAGAGGAGAGGAGCACTGGGAATGGGGATTAATCAGTGTATTGAGTGGTTTCAGTGCACAACAGGCAAGGCTTAATACAATCAGGAGGAAGAACAATCCTTCAAAATGGAAAGCAAAGTTGACGGAAGGAGAGCTTTGAAGTTACAGCCTGTAAACTCCAGTGCTGGACTGCCAGAGTATCCCAGAGACCAGGACAGCTCCTCTCATACTCATGCAGCTCCTCTAACCTGCTGCTGACCTTGCCTTCCCTGCGATCATTTTTCCAGGGATCTCCATTTTCTCCCCTATCACCTTCCTCTCAAGTTTCTTCCCTGTCCTTTGATGCTATTTTTCTCTCCCTTGGCTGCAGGATGTGATGTTTTCCCTCGCTGCCCACTCTCCAGCAGCAGCAGAGCTGTTTGTGTGGAGTGCTGGTGACATATTGTGGCTGTGCTGGTTAATCACACATATTCCCAAGAGCTATCAAAGCTGGTTGGATCCCAGCTCTGTGCGAGCACAAAATACTCATGCTGCCCCCCCAAAATCTCCACAAGCCAGCAAGGGCTATGCTTATCCACGTGCTCTGGGCTCAGCCCTTCTGCCTGTTGTGGTTTAGGGTTGGAGTCTGAAGGGTTTTACACCGCTGATGTATCATTACATACATGCATGGAGTATTATTTAACCCACGATCTTGACTTCAAAAATATTGTGATTTAAGCTTGAACTTGATGATATTTGCATATAAATATAGACCCTGGCTTTGTGTTTAAACTGTGTATCATCGAACAGAGTGATAGGGCCAGGCTCTTAAGCACTACAAGTAAGATAATTGTTTAACTGGCATCATTATACTGATTTAAGGCAAGAAGAATTCCTGCATGCTAAAGCATATGCAAAAATTGCTATTTATTCATTTATTAATTGTTATAAATTGTTCAAGCCTGTATTTATAAATTTTCCAAACCCAGAGCCTAAATATACCTCGTGTCAGCAGGTGGAGGGCAGTGGCAGCACCTGCGAGTGCTCCCAGCAGATCGTATTCAGGCTACAGAACAGCTGCACAGTGGTACCCAGAAAATATTCAAGTCCTTCCTTGTGCCCTCATGCCAAATGACGTTTCAGAACTGCAACATCAAGTAATTTAAATACTGTCAGTTTATGCAGCATCTCAGTTATCCTTTAATAGTATAGTTACTCTTTTCTCAGAAGAGAGTGGTGTCTAATCATGTCAGGATTTTCTTAAGTAATTCTGCCTCAGGGTAAAGAATATTTTTTTATACAACAGCAGTGGATCTATATGGCTCTAAGAGGCAGATTCCTCTAACACTCAGGGCCTGGCTTAGAGGAGGCTCCTGAACTGATTCTGTCAAAAAGTGTTTGCATTTTCTTCAGGGCGAGTTAGAAAAGGGAAAAAACCTAAATGCGTTTTGACATTTGTATTTGGAGTGTTATCTGTCAAATATGCCAGGACCAGATCACAAATTTCCTCAAGATTGTTGTGGCCCTCCCGCCTATCAGTAGCAATCTGGAGCTCACACAGGATGCAGGCAGAAAGGCACCCTGATAGAGTGCAATGACAGATTTCACATTAGGATGGAGGAGGAACAGGGGGCAGCCAATGGCATCTTAAAAATTGCACACGGGTCTTCTCAGTAAGTGAGGTCTGACAGGACAGTTTGCGAAAACCAGAGAGGAAACAGAAACCAGAACGCTGCCCAGGGCCAGGGCTGTGCTACCTGGAGCTGATCAGTGGCTGATCATCACATGAGTTTCATCCCTTTTCATCCCTTATGTTTTCTAAAGCTCTGGGCAAAATTACTCTGTAGGAAGTCTTGATCTTTCACTTCCTATTTATGTGTTATTTCGGAGCAACTCTTCCAGTCCCCACTACTCTGAAAGCAGCTAGGGGCATAGGGACTACGCAGAGAAAGCTAAGCAATGCCACCAGGGCTGAGGGATGCTGAGGAGCAGAGAGGCCCCAGAATGGGCATCCCCACCTCCCGCAGAGCCGGGGCCCAGGGAAGGGCTGCAGCATTGACCTGGTACCTGCTCCAGCAGGACAAACAGCACTTATGCAGGACATCCAAGAACACCCTTGCACGTGCCTGTTCAAAATCAGTGGCAGCAGAGGACAGAGGCTGCTTAGATTTTACATTGCTTCACCGATTTAGTCCCCCAGGCTGGTTATTGATTCTACAAGTGACATTACACAAAAGCCCCCATGGACTACATGACCATTTAGGACAATTTCTGGTACTCCAGCACATCAAGGTAGACCTTTTCAAGGTGATCTTCCAGCTCTGCCCCTTCATCCCACAGCACGTGGCTGTTTCCAAAGCACCCTATTCTAATATTCCGGTTTAATACCATACGGAGAAGAGATCTGCGGGTCCCATTATCATACGAAATTAAAATTCACTGTGCTTGTTGCATTTCTAGGTTCAATGCATTGGCACTGCTAGCAAAACTGAGGTACCACGTGTTGTATCAGCTACACTGATTTGTAGATGAGGAATGCACAAGCTGGTGGCACATTGTACTCCAGCATCAGAGCGAAAATGCCAGTGAAGTGTAATGCTGTGTAGAGAGACATGAGCTGTCCCCAGGTGTATTAATAGTCAGGCTGAACTGAGGGGAAGAGGTGTTGGTCTGTTTGCTGCTGAATATTCTTGAAATCCTGTGTGGTAAAGTGGTGCTGGTCTGTTTGCCCACAGGTGATGTTATCCTTAGCAAAGGCATGCTTGTCCCAAGGTTTTTCAAGGATCATCAATACCCTGAGTCCTGCTACAGCTGCTGTCAACTATTTAATTATGGGTGCTTAATCACTGGGGGTGGATTAGCCCCTGGTCTTCTCCAAACACCAGCATGTACCTGCAGCAGAATCTGATTTTCATCCCAGAGAGTGAGCTCCCAGGTAGCTTTGATTTCTGCAAGGTTGTCCCTGCACCAAGAATACCTTTCGGTCACATCCAGGCAGATGAGCATTGGCTTCAGGAGGCGTTTGCTTCTCACATAGTGAATCCTTCTTCAGAGCCAGGGCAGAGCCCACAGATATATGTGGCAATGGACTGCATTTTTCCAGGGTTTGAGATATTGCTTGCAATGCACCATTGCAGGAGGCACCACGACCCCCCCGTGCCATGTGACATGGAGCCTTTTGCATCTTGCTTCCCTCAAGGTTTCTGGGGAAGATGCTCTACAAAGCACCAATTCTTAAAGTAGTTGATGCTGAGCACCAGCCTCTCCTTTCCTCCCGTTTTCATTCCAGCCTGGTCCCGATTGCTCCTGCCCCCACAGCTTCTAACTGCACACAAACACTAAGTTTTTGTAATTCCTCCTCTCCAAAGGGCCAATACATTACTCACTGACACCGTGAACAGGAATCATTGGCCATCACAAGATTGATGGAGTCCCCAGAGGCCAGGTGGGACAGCAAGGTGGCACACAGAATGACTCTTAATATAGCTGTTTCACAGTATTTGTAGATTTGAATATGCTATGTACCTGTTATGAATAGTTTACTTAATTTAAGGGACTTTTAATACCCATGTTTTAGCTGCAATTCCACTTTCCTACCAAAACCTAATGTCTTCTGAATCCTATATCACTGCGGACATAAACAGCTCCCGTTTCTCCATTCAAAAGAGGCAAAAATAACCCATCAATAATAGGGAACATAAAGGGCAGATTTATTTTTTAGCATCATCAGGATTTCAGAGCCAGGATATAGAAACGGATGCAAGTGCTATGGCATGGCCCCATCACCTGTGCTGCTGGGGAAGCGTCATTGCAGAGCAGAATAGAAACACTTCTTTATTTTCTTTATTTTGGAATCAGAGGGGTTTACAGGCATCCTAACCCCTGTGAATAAAATGTACACGGCAGTAAGGGCAGTTTGGAGGCTTAGCAGGAGCAGCTCTGGAGAGGAGCAAGGACACTCACTGGAGCAGTAAACCACACTGCCCCGGGCAGGAGCAGCCCAAGCCCTGGAACTCAGCCCTGGAACAAAACTCAGTGCTCCTGCTCCACAAAGGCTCTCAGCTCATCCCAGCACCACCAGAAGCCCCCAGCCAGCCCCGCACCTCCCAGGAATGCCCCAACATCAGCCCCACACCGGCCTCCCAGCTCACTCAAACAGACCGGTGAGATGTGTGCTGGCCTCCAGAGAGAGGTGTCAGTGAGATATGGGGAGTGCGCAACAGCCTAAAAGAAAAATCAGGGCCAGAGCTGCACATTTTAGGACTCCTCACTGTCACTGAACCCAAACACCATCTCCTCCCAGCTGCAGAAACGGCTCCACGCCCAAGATGCCAGGGTGCAAACCCCGAGGAGCACGACTGATCCTGTAACTCCAGGAACTCCTTTCCATAGAGCATCAACCAGGCTGAAAACGATGCTGACCACCATGAATGCTCCACGTGTCCTTCTGTGCATCTGCAAATAAACACAACGCAAGTTCCCTTTAAATATGAATTAACGTGAATAAGACAACTCCAGAAAACCTCAGCAAGATCCCAGGACATGCCATAACTACCTCTAGTACCTTGCTAATGGGTTAGAAAAATATTTAAACCATGTAATAGCTTTCTCATTAGCTACTTGCAAAGCACCCAGATCAGTGGGAAACCTGGGCTCTGCAGCCCATCAGGGAGATACCAAAAAGCACTGAGCTTTTTCCTGATGGTGAAGAGGAGGAAGAGACACCATAGGGGATGTCACCACTGAGCTCAGCTGGGGACTCACAGAGGTACTTTAGCATCTGCTTGAAAATACATTAAAGCCCTTCCTCTTGATGGACACATTTGCAGTATAAATAGTTGTGTCCTCTTTATTTCACTCTGAGGTTTAATTAATATATAAATCAAACGCTTATAAAACTCACAAATGCTTGGGAAGATGTAAAATGTAATTAGTTTGCCCACACAACTCCATATGTCAACTGTTAGCTCAATTACTCTTTGCCATGAAATACTGACTGCACTTTCCCATATTACTAATTTCCCTCTATCTCAAGTCATGCTTAATCAACACCCTGAACTCAACACACACACTTGTGCTAAATTAAATATTGAGTACAAGGAGCAAGAGCCTCTTTAATGAAACCACAGCTGGATTTTGCTCAGAAATGAGATCCTCATGCAATATTGGGGCAGAGGATAATCCCTGGAGTAATCCCTGAAGTGTGGGGCAGGTTATCACCTGCTCTGGGATGTGCTGCCAGACCAGCTTGCAGGACATGCACTACCATGCACATATTCTTCCATGGAGTGCTGGAGGAAATCCCTGTCTGTGTTTTCTTGGGATGGAGCAGATGCTGGTTGGGCAGGGACTGGGGGAGGCAAGGGGAGGCTGGGAATGAAGCACACGGCAGGGATGGGCAAGGAGGGGCAGGCAACTGATGCACTGTGATCAGCTCAGGTGTGTGGTGTCAAAGTGCAGGTGTGCAGCAGCTAAAGACGGGGATGAGCAACCACTGTACCCATTAAATATGCATTAAAAGCACGTTCAGGTCAGCCCCCAGTCCGGCAGCGACAGTCAGTACAAATGAGCACTGACGCTGCATTTATTCCTATTTCAAAATTCTCAAGAGACAACAAAATGTCAAAATTATCATCTGGAAAGGGTCCAACAAATTCTTCATCCTCCAAAGCCTCCCCTCCTCCCCCATCCGCGTCCCCACCCCCAGCATGAGGGCTCTGATAGCCCCTCGGCCAGGCTCTGTGCCACGTCGTGCCGGCCGGTGTGCCCGCAGCTTTCTCCCGGCCAGCCATGCCACAGGGTGACATGGAAGTGACCTTTGCTGGCTCATCCTCAGTGCCCAGCACGCCCAGCTGCTCCCAGCACAGAGCCAGCCAGTGGCCTCCCACGGGCTCCCAGATGGCCATCCCACAGAGGCCGGATCCTGCCTACCTGCAGGAAGCAGGGGGACATGGCCGTAGCGGTGTCACAGTGGCCCATGGGACTGTTCAGTGGGGAGGAGGATGCTGGTGGCTGGAAATGCTGTGGCAGAGGGTGCAGCAGCCAAGTGGAGATTAAAAAAGCTGTGGGGGTATGCACTAAACCATTTTGCCGCTTTGAGGAGAACTCCCTTGGAATAAAGATGCTTATAACTCTACAAAAATACTGTGAATTAAGCTCTTATTTTTCCCATTTGTGCTACTTGCTGGTATATAATTTTCCTGTTTGTGCTGTGAATACAGACTATTCATTTTCCCTAAAACTATTTTCTTGCTGATTTTGCTTTCAGGAGTTGGTGTGGGAGCAGAGCCTGGCCATGACCACTGTGCATGAGCTGCCAGCGCTGCCTGCCCCTGGGGCTTCTGCTCGGAGCCACTTGCACCAGGCTTTGACAATCCTGGAAATGTTCCATTGTCCTTCCTGAGGCAAGGGTCCACCTGTCTTACCCCTGGTTTGCTCTCAGGGTTTGTGTTTTGCTCCCCTCCCTGTAAGGCAGGAGCTGCAAGCCTTGCTACCAGACCTGAGATGATGTTGGGGGTCTCTAAGTCTTGGATCAAGCTCTCTCATTTTACCATCCATAGTTCAAATCTCCCCTAAGCCCATGAGATCAAGTAAGAGTCCCATTTCCCTGTGACCATCTCAAAAAAAATTGTAATTCCAATGGTAAAACCACTTTGAGGGTGGAGTTGGGGTTTTTTTTATGAGCTATCCTATATAAGCAGAGCTGGAACCCCTTATACTGGAATCCACATTACACAAAATAATTTTAATCCTCGAACTTCTTTCTTCAGGCAATCAGCTTGTTTCTTTAATTCAAATTAGATCTTCATATTCAAGTCTCATTCTAGTTAATCATATTTTTCAATTAAATTCAATTGTCTGTGATCTTCCTAACTTCCAATGCCTCCCTGCATCTCTAATACAGGCAAATTTTGCATTTGTTCCTTTTACTTTCCCGTATTGTATTTTTTTTCAAGCTGGTGACATTTTGCTTAACAAAACCAATTTCCAGCCATGGGATCAGAGCAGAGCCATGGCTTGGTCTGATCATGTTTGTGCTGCCTATACACGAGTGATGGCTACTAAAACAACACTGCTGGGAGGGAAAATATGGTTTTTACAGTGGTCATGTGCCTCTGCTTGATGCTGGGGCGTTCACGGCAGGGAGGAATCCTGGAGTCATGGGGCAGCAAGCCTGGGACAGGCTCCTGCATGGGCAGGTGAGGGTGCAAAACCAGGTGGTTAGAGGTCAAGGAGCATCCCTCTGCTTTTTTAAGTGTCCCTTCAAAACACAGCCTTTGTGCATTTCCCCCTTCTAGAGGGAGAAAAGGAAGTGTTCCATGGAAAGCGTGGTGTTAAACATGGACTACAAGTACCCGGGAGAGCTCAGAGCGAGTCAGACTGCTGATCTCAAGTGTGTGACATTCGGTGCATTGCAGCTCAGCACTCCAGACACAGGAGCACAGCTCACTGCCCGATCCAAACCCATCCCTCCTGCAAGCCGTGCACCAACCCTGAAGTCCCACAAGGCCTCTGCAGTCAGACAGTACCTCCTGGTCAGGATGGGGAGACCTGGGGAAAACCAGAGCCATTCAACAGACAGGGAAAGCAGCTGACAAAAGAAAGGAGAATTTTTAGGACAGTTTTGTGCACAGCTGTGAAGCACCCAAGGAGCAGAAGAACCACCTCCGTGGTGAAGCTGACGCTCATCAAGAAAGCTCTTGGCAGTGGGCACACTTCAGACAACGCTTAGTAAGGAGGTCATAGAATAGGAAATCAGAGAATGGTTTGGGTTGGATTGGGACTTTAAAGATCAATTTTTTCCAACCCCTCTGCCATGCAGGGCAGGGACACCTTCCACTAGACCAGGTTGCTCAGAGCCCCATCCAACCTGGCCTTGAACACTGACAGGGATGGAACATCTACAACTCCTCCGGGCAATCTGTTCCAGTGCCTCAACACCCTCACAGTACAGAATTTCTTCCTAATATCTACTCTAAACCTACCTGACTTCAGGACAAAGACAGGAAAGCCACAGCAGCCCAAGGATAAACCCCTGCACACAGAGGTGATGTATATTATCAGCTACATCTTGACCTGGCCAGTTCTCTGACACAAGAGTGCAAAAGGCAGCTGGGAGCACCCTGCCCTGCCCAGTGGTCACAAGACGTGGCATTTGCAGGGAAAATGCTCCTAAGGGTTTTGCTCAGTTATTGCATTAGGGGTGTTTGGATGCTTTCATGCTGTAGCAAAGTCTGGCTGCTTCACCATCAGTGTCAACATGATGCTTTCAGCGCTTCTGGAAAGGTTACAGGAACCAGAGGACCAGAGATCAGGTGAGAAATTGAGTTTCCATCGCCTTTTTTAAATACTAATAAATGCTGGTTATGATAAAAAAGCCAGAAACAGCCCCCAAAAATACCCAAGTGTATTTCGAAGATGGAAAGACCAGCAGGCAAAGAAAAAAAGGCCCCCAGTTTTATTATTTTGTATAATCAGACTATAATTGGAGAGCAGACGCTGTCTGTAGCACGCTGCCATTGGGGACTCTGGTTTTCTAATAAGAAATCCATGAGGGAATTAGATGCTGTTTCAGTGGTGTTCTGGCTGATTTAAGGGATGCACCTGGAGCCAGAATTCATGCCTTCAGTTGCTGTGCTTCACCAGAAGCAAAAAATGTAGGTGCCATTTGTAAATCCCTGCAAAAACTGGGTCTGCAGTGGGAACAGTGAGAGCCCCTTAATTATAGCAGTGCTTTTGGGAGCTGTGATAATTAGGAGTTTCCGGTGTTCTGGAAATCAAAGTGGTTTCTATTCTCTTCTTTAATTAATTCAGGCTTTCATCTGTGAAAGTGGAGATGAATTAAGGTTCTGCTCTAGGCAAAGGGCAATGATGCCTGTGCACTCCCTGGCGGGGCAAAGCCACCGGACCCCCAGGACCTGGGTGACATCCCTCACGCTGCAGCACCCCTGGCCTCCGGTGCCTGATGTTTTGGGGGATGAAGGGGAAAGGCCAGAGGCTGACATGCCTCGAGCAGGACTCGCCACAGCACGCACATATCACGAGAGACCTGCTGCACGGGGGTGTGCAGCCGTGTATCCATGGCAGGGGACACACCGCCTGCCAGCGGGAATTCAGCAGTTAAAGGACACCCAGCATTTATCACCTCCCCACACAGGAAAGGGTGAGTCAAGCTGCGCAAAAATCGCAAGATTGGTATAAAATCAGGATTTTTTTCTTTTTCCCTGTTCAAAAGAAATTATTGTTATAGGCCCCTTTCATTCCACCCTGGGAAGGGTTGATTTTGGGAGGTTTTCTAGGGCTGGGAAATCACACTGAAAATCCATGTGACTGTTAGAAGGTGGCAACAGCAGTATGGGATTTGTGGTAAAATCATGCAATATGACCAGAGAGGATCCCTCCATGATGTGAACTGTACATGCACGGATAGCAGAGAGAGGTTTCCAGCTGTAAGTAAAGCCTCCAGCTGATGGAACGACCTCGGTGCTCAAAACAGGAGCATCTGTCACCCACCAGAGCAGAAGCTAGCATAATGCAATTAACCCCTACAGCTAATTAATCAAATCCAGCCCCGACAATGTTATCAAGGAGCTGCCTGGAAATGATTCTTTATGTCAAAGTCTGTTTTTAGATCAAATAAATCCAGACCCATCCTGGACAAGCTGTGCTCCAGTTTGGGGCATCTCCACACTTCATCATTTCCTGGCAGTGAATTCTGCTGCAAGTACCCAAACCATGGGCTCAGCACTAGAGCCGTGCCCCAGAGCAGCTTTGTGTGGCATTAAACAGTTTTCCCAGGGAGAAACGGAATTTCTACATCCACCTTCCTCGACTTTTGGTCTGTTTTCTCCTTTTCCTACTAGATGGCGCCTGCATGACAGGCGGAGACGAGCCCCGGCGGGGAGCATCTCTAACAGGTCTCCTCCGTGAAGGGCCGATAAATGACACTTTTCCCCGAAAAGCCAGGCAGTTGAGAAAGCGATAACCTGCCGGGAGCTGATTAGCAGCGGGAAGCCGTTTTCTGGTAGCGCCACGTTAACTGTACTTACCCAGGGGATGCTGCCAGACCCCCAGGATGGAGCACGGTAATGGGGTCCATCCAGAAGCTGTATCCAGAGCACTCCAGGTGTGCGTAAGCCCTGTATGGACACTTCCAGCCCAGATATCCTGCTGAGCACCCTGGCAATCACGGGTGTAGCAAGGAGGATGCTGGGGCTGAAGTGTCCGGCACGGCTGTGCAGTCACCCACACTCGGCCACATCTCACCTAAAAAAAGCCTGGTCTAAAAACCAGGCATTTCAGGGGCACTTCTGGATCATCAGTGGGAGACATGCAGCTGATGGCGTGATTGGTGTGGCTACGGACCAGACTTCTAGCATCACACAGCCACCACTGCCCCCACACAGCCCTCAGGTGGGAGAAGGACCCCCACAGCCCATCCCTCCCCACCTGGGGTACTCTGGGAGGGACACAGCAGCGCTTTGTCATGCCTGAAACCTGCCCAGAGGCTGCTTCCCTCTGCCTGCTCCCTCTTGGCAGCTCCATGAGGATTCAGCCAGAGCTGTCAGGTGTCAGCATCACTCCCAGTCCTTCCAGGTAACCCCAGCAAGGTCAAGGGACAGCATAAGCTACCACTCCTTCACCCACCAAAGACACTGTGTGCCCAGCTCTGACTTCACAGAGCCATCACAGCTCCCCACATCCCACTTCTGCAGTCCCCAACTCATTCCCCTACACAAGCTCTCTGTTTCACAACTGTGCCAGACTAACTCCTGGCCTCTGCTCACTGGCAATAATTAACCACGTTATCTCCACACTCCACCTCCATTGTACATGTACATTGTACACGTTCCAGCCTCTCGGCTCCTTTCTGAGCTTGGCATTTGCAGCACCCCCGGGCCATGTGCCAGTCCAGAGCAGACAGAACCCTGTTGTGCTGATAACCCAATTTCCCAACCCAAACGGTACCACCGGGCCCCAAGAAAGCAGATTCCAGCCCAAAACACAGCTTTGGGACAGCCAGAGGAGGAGCTACGTTTACTGACTGCCCCGCCAAATAGGTTTGGTTTTCCAGAGGTAAGTTTGCCACTTACTGCCTCTGGATTTCAGGGGCAAGCCGAGCCATTCCCTTGCTGTGACATTGCGAGTGGCAGGGTGAGGCGGTGTCCCCAAACTCTGCTTTTGTCACAGCATCTGCTCAGGTGCAGCCACTGCTGCCCAGCACTTCTGCATCCCCAGTGGCCTCCAGGTGCACACCAGCCCTCGGGCTGGCACATGATGCACCCAAGGGAGCCGGCAAGGGAGAAGGGGGACGGGGAGGCTCAGGGACCACTGCCTTTGTGTCTGGGTACAGCAAAGCCTGGGCATGCCCTGGGTCACCCCCCTTATTGACTGGGTGTAGGGCAGGAGCTGAGCTGCCTGGTGCACCCCTCCATGCTGTCACCTCAGATGGCTCGAGGCCCCCCCTAAGACACAGTGTAGGATGTGGGGACTCCCCATGGCTCCCTGGCCTGGCAGCCAGGAGCTGTCGAGGTTCATCTGCTCACCAGTGCCATTGTGCCAGCACACGGGCACCGGTGGAGCCTGGAAGCCCCAAAGCAACTGCTCACAGCCCTGAGCAGAGCTAAAGCAGCTCCCTGTCCCCACGGAGGGGAAGGACAGGGAGGAGGGAGCACAGGTGCCATCGTGGCAGAGGGGACAGCCAGCTGGGCACAGGGACACAGATGGTGCTGCCAGAGAGCTGCAGCTCTGACCAGCAAGTGATGGGCCAGGAAGGAGGATTGCTGGGAGAAGAAGAGTCTAGATGACACAGGAAAAAGCCCTCACTCAGGACCAGCAAGGAAGAAGGGGGAAAAAAACCCAGATAAACACACAGAAACACTGGCCAAGTCCAGCATGATCCTGGCACATTGGGTCTGTCAGGGTAGGAGAGAAATTAAGCCAATCTGCAAGCCTGTGTCAGGTCTCTCATCAGAAACACAGTTCCCAAGGGAAGCTTTTGAGCAACCAATAAAGCCAGTCAAGGTCTGGGAGCTGGGGAGGCTTTAGCTCCCTGCTGAGAGGGCTACAGGAAAAATGGAACTGCAGGACTCAAACTGCCCAGCAAACAGGTGGCCTGGACAGGGCCAGCCACGGGTTTGAGAATAGGGAGACAGGTATAAAATGGGTGTTCATTCTGAGGCGCTTCTCTGTGACAGAAAGGTGTAAAAGCAGAGAGCGTTTCAGTGAAAAGTCTGCTAATTTACAAAAAAGGAAGTGCAGTCTAAAAAAGGAGAAGTAGATTTCAGCACTTCCAGAGGGCTGGTCATTACCCACGGAAGTGATCATACTGCCATGGCAGCAGCCTTGCCCCGTGCAAGGAAAGGTACAGGGGGAGACCCACACAGTACAGAGACCTGAGAGAGCAAAGAGGAACCTGTAAGATGAATTGCGATGACCAAGGCAAGCAAGGCAATGACTATGGGTTCTGTAAATAAATTTGAAGGAAAAATTTGTCCTTTACATACTGTGGGAGAGCAGGTAACAATTTACAGAAGGCACAGGAGAGTTCTTTCCTTCAGTGTCCACAAAGAGCTGATGGTGGCATATAAATTATCACCGTGATAGGCATGAGGAGGCAGGGGCCACAACAGGCAGGAAGGGGCTAAGGAGTAATCTGGTTCTCTCAACTGCATTCAGTCACAGATGGCCTTTGCAGAGGTGTGATGAAGTCCAGCTATCCCAATGATCCTCCTTCTCCCAACCGTGCCAATTGTCCAATACCCAGGGAACTCACAGCATCTCAAAGTTTGCAGCTTGCTTCTGGAGCTCTCTCTTATCCAGGGTCCAGTCACTGGGAGACACCAATGGGAGCTTTCCTCAGTAATCCCACATTTTTGCTGCAGACTCCCCATATCTGCAGATTTCTGTATCTTCCACCGCACGGATGTGAGAGGTGGTGAGTACACTTGCAGGCTGGGACAGCCCTGGCTGGTATCTGGCCCCATTTGCAGGCAGCACAGAGACCAGAGAGAGGGAAAATCTTCATAGGACAGTGGTGAGAATGGGCTGAGATAGTTAAAATCACAGCCTGCCCAGGAGAGAAAAAAAAAGTGGGGCTTGTTTCATCCCAGGAAGACATAATGCCGTGTGCAATGAAGACACAGAGGGGATGGCAGTCGGCAAAGATCCGGAAAACTCTTCTGATTACAGGGGCAGTGAAGCACTTAAGGCTGTTCAGAGGGGCTGCACATCCCTCTGCCCGGGCTTCAAACACGCTCTGCAACCTCATCCCCCCAGCTATGCCACGGTTCGGGAACGGATGAGACAATCCCTTCAGGTCCCTTCCCTCGGTGCTCCTCTCCTCTACTGAGTGAGCAAACCGAAGCTCCAGAGGGATTTGTTTTCAAGTCCCTGCGGGTTTGCCCCGGTGCTTTTGTCTGGAGCACTCCCTTTGGTGCCAGCTCCCGGCAGCTTCGGGAGCTGCCGCCGGTCTGTCGGAGCGGGGCCATGTGGCAGTGTTGGGGTGTTTGCAGCAGGACAACTCTTTCCCAGCGCGGGGGGAAGAACCATTATCTGCTCCACGCCTCGCGGCACAGCTTTTCAGAACAAGTGCACGGCCCCTGATAGCAGGGGCAGAGGCGCAACAAGCCGCACCCGCCCATTGAAATGAGGCACCGGCTGGCTCTGAAATGCGTTTATAAATAGCGAATTAAGGTCTGCCTTCGACTCCTGTCTGTAATGGACACCGCGGCCCGGCTGCCCTGGCAGCGATGCCCTCCTGCCCGCGTGTGTTTAACCTGGGCACGGCAGTGACGCCCGGGCAGCACTGCGGGGACGGGGCCGGGGGTCTCACCGCCCCCGCNGAGCCGAGCCGAGCCCAGCGGTGCCTGCGGCCCCGGCGGGCACATGGGCAGGAGGGCGGAGCCCGCGGCCTGACATCACCGCTCCGCTCCGCGCTCCCGGACGGCACCGCTCGCCCTCCCGCCGCCGCGCAGAGGTGAGCACCGCGGGGGGACGGGCACGGCGGGGGACGGGCACCGCCACCAGCGCTGAGGAACCACGACCGGGGCTCGGACCGCCCG
>VZTD01000108.1:72363-125485 GCA_013397725.1 Rhagologus leucostigma | reverse complement strand
GTCCCGGGCCCCCGTTCCGCCGCACCCCCAGCCCGGGACCCCCGCGGCGGGGCTGGGGAGCGGGGCTGCTCCGTGCCCGCGGCCCGCTCCGCCCCTGGGCTCGGGAAGGGGGTCCGGGCCCCCAGGGCGCTTTCGGACGCAGCCGCCTCGGTGCGAGGGTTGGTGTTGGGGCTGGGGCCGGGTCCCGGGCGGAGATTTCCGCGGGTACCGGTGTGTCTCGGTCCCGGCGGTCACTGGGGAGAGGTCGGTGAGATGCTCGTCCCCGGCAGGTCCGCCGGGCTGTGGTGCGGAGTGCCCGCGGAAAGCGCTTTCCTTTCCGTGGCTGCTGCACGCATCCGTGCGGGTGCGGGAAACTCCCTGGCACCGGGCACAAACCCCCCGGAACGGGCCGGTTTCGCTGTTCCAAGGGATGCGTTCCTCCTGAGCGCAGCGGGCATGGATGGGTGGATGCATGCCCGTTCAGGCTGTGCTCCTCAGGGAGCAGCACTTGGCGCTTAGGTTTCACTTTTCATTCTCAGCTCGCTAAATGCTTTGAGGAGATGAGTGGCTTCTTCCAGCCCGGGGAGAAATCAGCACTGAGATATAAAAAAAATTTGGGGAAAATCTTGGCCAGGGCCCAGGGTCCCTCAGAGGCGAGCAGGGAGCGGCTGTGTGGTTTCTGAACTGATGTAGGGACTTGTAAAAGCTACAAAGGTTGGATGCTTTTTGGGGGGGACTTCAGCATTTGATCCATGTAAGAGTAACAAGGGATGAAAGCTGTGAAGGAATTGTAGAGGTGACTTTGTAGTAGGAGCATCCCACAGGTGATGGAAGCTGGGGTGGGACTATCCTGTGGCCCTGGCCAGGGTGTGACATCTGCCCGTGACAGCCCCTTTGCTGAACACCAGGGAGCTTGAGGGAGCATTTGTGTTCCTAATGCCTGAGCTGGGCAGAGGGGTACAGAGGACCCCAGATCATTTCCATCAGAGTAGTCTAAATAAAACTAACACATAGAAAATTGTCTCCTGTGGCAAGAAACCAAAACTGAGAGACAGCAGGAGAGGAAGGCTGTCGCCTACAGTATCAATACTCCTGTGGGCTGAGGAGATTCAGGACTAATAACATTTAAATACTGCATCAAGCTTTCATTTTCTCTTCTTCTAAAATCACATTTGCTATGAAACAAATGTACAGTAATATAAGATGCCACAGTCACTGCACGTATTTGATTTCCTCTGTGATTGTAAAGAAGAAAATGTTGATGACTCAACAAGTCTATGTTTAACAAAACCACATCAAACCCCAGGAAAACATGCTCTTTTGAAAGCATAATAGGTTTTTTTGTTGTTTACTTTGCTTTTTATTTTTGTTTTATTGTTAAGAACTATGCTTTGACTGTGACTTTGTAACATCTCACCCATAAATAGAAGCAGGTTTAGATTCAGGGGAAACACATTTTTTCCGATGATGGAAGAAGTAGGCCAGCCATGCCAGCTCTCTTGAGAGGTGGGAAAGGCAGTGGCAGCTGTGATAAGAAAATGTCACACACCAGGAATTAAAACTCACCAATTTGTTATCTCTAAGTTTACCATCACTGATTAGAGTTAGCTTTTTGTCAACCTCATAATGGAAGAAAATGCTATTTTCAAATTTGAATTTACTGCTTCTTCGTAGGGTAGTTTTCCCTGCAGACCTACAGTGGATTAAGCAGCTTCCCATCTTCATCTAAGTTTAAGTGAACTGTCACTAAACTGAGAGTAAAAAGCTTCTAAAAGTATGTCAGTGACCTGGGAGCTTCCAACACATTTCCAAAAGCCTTTACATACTCTGGGGCCTAAACATTTTGAAAATTTTTCCAGGGTTTAAGGTACTGAGACAGAAATTCCTCCCATCCTTTTTCCAGGTTCTCAGATTTTCAGTGAGTGTCTCTAAAACCTTGGTTTTGATAACACCTGCATTTCCATTTAGTATGAATACACCACTGTAGTCTTTGGCAAAAATGTCGTAAGAGCTCCCCACAGGTTGTAGGCTTCAAGAATCAGGGTCTGTAGCTAACGTGTCCAGCACTGAAGGAGGCTGATACCAACTGCTGATCCTGTGCAAGCACTAATAGATCATAGAGCTACAGAATGGTTTGGGTTGGGAAGGAACCTTAAAGATCGTCTCATTCCAACTCCCGGCATGGTCAGGGGCACCTTCCGCTAGACCATGATGCTCTGAACCCTGTCCAGCCTGGTCCTGAACACTTCCAGGGATGGGTCATCCACAGCTTCTCTGGGCAATCTGTGCCAGTGCCTCACCACCCTTCTAGTGTAGGATTTCTTCCTTACATCTAATATAAACCTAACCTCCTTCACCTTAAGGACATTCCCCATTGTCCTACCACTACAAGCCCTTGTAAAAAGTCCCTCTCCAGCTCTCTTTAGGTACTGGAAGTTGCTCTAAGGTCTTCCCAGTGCCTTCTCTTTTCCAGGCTGAACAACCCCAACTCTCTCAGCCTGTGTTAACAGGAGAAGTGCTCCAGCCTTCTGAGCATCTCTGTGACCCTTCTTTGGACTCACTCCAGCAGATCCACATCTTTCTTAGGTTCGCGTTAGATACCCATCTGGATGCTGAAAGATAACTAACTGCCTGGTCAGCCAGTTGTGTTTGCCCCATCTCTGCCAGGAGCTTCCCAGGGGCTGCTGGAAAGGCAGAAGAGGCACCCCATGGCCCTACATGAGCTTCTGTGCCTTTCCTGGGCAGGGCTCCCTGTTCTCACCATTGTGCTTATTCAGGGCAGGCTCAGAGCTACCTCTGTACTGTGTGTCATGCCTGTGCTCCGTGGAGGGGGAGAAAGGGATCAGCAGGAGCTGGGCTGGCCCTCTGCCATAGGCTGTGTCCTCCTTCCACCCCACACTGCCTCCCAGGCTGTCTTCTCCCCGTGTGGTCCTGTGCATCTTCTGAGTGCCTGGGAGAAGCAAAATCAGAGAGGCGAGGGAGTGCTGATCTTGGAGACCCTTCTAACAGGCTCTGCGGCACGGAAATAGCCAACACAAATATTTCCATGCACACGCAGCACAGTCCCTCCACGTCTTTCCTGGAAAGAAACAAAGAGGTTTTAAAGTGCTGGAGCCTGCCAGCTCCCTGTGGTGACTGCTGAAGTCAGGTCTCCCCATCTCTGAAGCCCCAGAGAAAGGTGGAAGCCCCAGCTCATTTTAGGCAGGAACACCTCCTCCCATCGTGCCTGGCTGCAGGGGATTACTAGATCTACCTGAGAAGCTTCCACCATCCAGGCTTTGGGTTGCTTTCCTGCTCTCCTTGCACTTGGGGATGGGAAGGCTCAGAAATGAGTGAGTCACTGAGTTGTTAACTTGGTAACAGCAGCAACAGAATGAAGACCCCAAAAGAAAGCAAGAGAAGCCACGTAAGATTTAAGTACAGAACCTGAAGTTGTTGTAAACCACCCCTTTATGTCACTTAAGAACTGTGAGATGCTAAGCTGAGAAAATAACCTTCTCATTCAGCATCACATCAGCCAGATAAGCTCCTGTGTGCTGTGTCAGCATCAGCACTGCTCTAGCAAACTCCGTCTTGCTTCAGGTCTGGGCTTTCCAGAGTCTTACAGTAAAACCTCAGGGTTTCCCAGGCTTTCAGATTACCATTTTATGTTTTATTACAGGGCAGGTTTTTCTCAGGCTTCTCATTACTCTGTCAACACAGTGGGCACAGGCAGCAAGATGTCTTTGCTGAAGAGCAGAGGAAGCTGTTCAGACAAGGACTTTGCTGCAGAGAAGTGGTACTGCAAATGGAGGCAAATTTGGGGGAGAAAAGTTTGAGGATATCTATGGCAGAACCTGTTGGTAACTGCTTAAAAGTACATCGTTTTGATGAAAACAGGCCAAAGGTTTGTTTCCCAGTTGTTTAGCATAGATGGGTAATTCTTCTGCTCAGCATTAAAGTGGAGTATTTATCCTTGGGGAGGGAAACGGGCCCTGCAAAGTGATCACAGACTGGTGTAGTTCTATAGGAGAACTGTAGCCAGAATGTCTGAGCTTGTGTGGGAAAAAGAGGCTATTTTGCCCCTGTGGGAAATTCCAGTAGCCCTTTCTCCTCCACTTTCCCCTGTTCTGAAAGATGTTTTTGAATTTTGGTCCCGATGAAGAACATGTTGTGGTCAGGGACATGGACATGCCATAGGCTTCACTGCTGGCTTCCAAAAACAACATTCTCAATATTTTTCAGTGTGTACACCAGAGGGTGTATGGAGTAGGGAGGGTCAGTGCCTGTCAGCCCGTGTTTTCATTAGTGTGTGATGGAGTAGGGAGGCACATACTGAATTTGTAGGTGACACTGAGCTAGGGGAGACTGGAAACATTTTAGAGAAGAGACTGAGAAATAAAAATTGTGACAAGCTGGAGAGCGGGCTTAAAAAAACAGGGCACATGTTCTGTCCTGTGTGGTAGGACTGACTGACCGCCTGGACACCAGGTGAGCGACCAGCCAGACAGTGGCCACGGGGAGCCAGAGGACAGGGACACTGTGCCCCATGAGTCAACAGGGTCACGCAGTTGTGCAAAAGCAAACAGTCTTCTTGGGATGAAGAAAGAGAAGTGGCACATTGGGGAAGCGGCGTCTCTGCTCCAGCTGGTGCCTTTTAGGGGCTCAGTTGGAAAATGCAGTTCTGGGCATCCTCCAAGAAAAATGAGAGCAAGGAACAGCGGCTGAGTTGTTGGACATTGGGTAAATAACAGCTCTGATGAAAGAGTTGGGTTTCACTTGTGCAGGAAGAACCGAAGGGAGATGTGAAACCTGTTCTCCAAATACCGAATGTGTCTGTCTGTAGAGGAGAAGGCAAATCATTTGCCGTGTCCTTTGGGGATAAAAGAGGAGGGGATAAGGTTAACTGGATTGAGAGATAAAGAGGAGAGAAAGCAGGGCTCTGCAGGAGCTTATGGAAATGGTTTTAGCAGATAAATACCTGATAAATGAGGTAATCAGATAAAGAGCTGCCCTGGGGCAGGAGGAGGGATGAGGACCTGTGAATGCAAAGTGCATCAGGGTGGAGAACAGTTGCAGGGGGACTTGTGGCAACTCCTGGAGCCCCACAGCAGGTGTGGGGTCACAGCAACCCCCAGGTCCCGTGGCAGGTGTGGGGTCACAGCAGTCCTTGGAGCCCAGAGCAGGTCTGTCCGCACTGCATCGCCGGGAACAGACTCAGCACCCAGCGATGCCAGCTCGGGGCAGGACCACCTCCCCTGCCGCAGGTCCCTGTCCCACCTCCCCACCCTCGCAGCAGGGACATGGGGTGAACAGTCCCCCGCTATCCCTTTCCCGTGTGCCCGTGGGCAAAAGGGCCTAAGGACAGCAGCGGGGACAGCCCAGCTCCCAGCATTTCCTCATTCTCACATCCTGGCTGGCAGCCCAGGTAGGTTTGCAACATGGCTTTTCTGGAAGGGTGATTTACATCCTTTGCCAGTTCCTGGTTTGCACCAATGGGGAGATAACTCTGCTTTGGAAAGAGAAAGAAGAAAAGGGGCAGCAAGCTTGATTTCCCTGACTCCTTCTCTTGCCTGCAGAACCCGGGAAGTCATTTCCAGTCAGGCTGGGCAGGACTGAAAGGTCTCCAGAAATGTGCACCAGAGCTGAGATTAAAGCAGCTTTGGATAAGCTCTTTTATTACTTAAATCTGTTCCAGTTCCAGCAGGTTCAGGTTCATGGCACTTGCTGTGCTCCTGGGAGGGATGCTCTGTGTGTGGGAAAGAGACTGAAATGTTTGATTTTTCCCTGGAAAAAAAATAGTGGTAGCCAAAAAAATGAATATTCCTGCTCACAGCAAGACCTGAGTGGAACGCTTCAGGTGCTGAATGCTCCTCTCCAGCTGGGGCTTTTGGAGAGTTAACACAGCAAAAGATGCTCTGCAAACAGAGGCTGGAGGGCTTTGGCTTCGTGGTTCAAAGGTCCCTCCATGCAGAATGGAAGTCCCCTGGGGGCAGAGATCACCCTTGTCCCTGGAGTGTGTGTGTTTGTGGGACCGTGCTCCGGGTGCCAGCCACAGCTGGCAGGGCCCAGAGGGACCTTCCCAGTGCAGAAATGGTGACGTTCCTCTGCAATGACCTGACCAAAGGCTCTGCTGCATCATTTGATTCCTCATGGTCTTCCAACCCATGTGCTCGTTAAGGAATGTGGATAATAATCATGTGCTTTATCTTGAGTAACACCCAAGCAGAAGCTGAAGCACAGAGCAGCCTCTTTGATGACTTGCACGGGTTGAATCCACAGCTTCTGGAGACTCAGTTGTGGTCGGTCTAAACAAACACTGTTTTCGGGAGAAGACACAAAAGCAGTTGTTTTAGTGGTGCAGACTGAGTATGTGAGGCTGAGCTCAAAGATGAGTTTCTGTGCAAACAGGAACCAGTTTGGTTTAATTGGACAGGACATTCATTGGAGCTCCGTATGAGATTGCTGCCATATTCTTCAGCATAGTTTGGTATGTTTACAACACTGCCTTTTTATTAGAGTTATTGTAAAACTAACTTGTCTTTTATCTGATAAATCTGAACACCAGGGCATTGAAATGAATCGTGATTTTTTTTGTCCAGAACTGAAGCAAAGCTCATGCCTTGCCACCACAGGTCCATCCTTCTTCAGGGTGTGCAACTCAAACACCTCTGGACTGCGAATTACAGGAACCAGCAAGGCTATCCTCCCACACCAGAGGATGTGAGAGGGGCCCCAAAAGATGGTCTCATTGTTAAAGGCATGGTCAAAGATATCTGGGTTGTCCCAGACAAACTTGCTGGAGTCCCATCATTGTTAGTATCTTGGTCCCCCACGTCTGTTGAAAGAGGATAACAAATGTGCTCGTTCCCCAGAAGCTGTGGGGGATGATCTGCTTGGCAGATTGACTCTGCTGTGAGCCCCGGGACACCTGAGTGGGCTTCTGCAGCCCAGCTCCATCCAGAACGGCTGTCCTTCTGCACAACCTGAGTCGGGCCTCTCAGTGTGGGCAGAGAGGCAGAAAAACCTTGTTTGCCTGGCACTGAGCCTAAGCTAACAGCCTCTGCCAAGCCTCAGGTGCAAAATATGTAGAATTATCCCTGTTTTTCTTCTGTGAGAACCCCTCCCTCCCTCTGCCTGGGCAACAGAAATTTGACTGCTTCGTTTCATGCAGCTGCTGTCTGTCTGATCCCACTCCTTGGGGCAGAAGTTGCCTTCTGGCCAGTTTTTGTAGGGTGCCCAGCAGAGGGAAGCTCCCTATCTTGCTCACTGCCCATCCCTGCTATTGCCCTGCAATTAATAGCAGTAATGGCAATGCAGTCGCTGAACTGCACATGGGAACAAGTGTGCTCCAGCTGGACACAGCAGTGATGTAAGGGTGTCATTAGCTGCCTAGCTGAAGGGCTGCTGCACACTGCATTCAATATTTTAGTGAGGGAACTGCTGCCCAGTTAGGATTGGAGCTTGTTTATTCCCACTGGGCTGCTGTGCTTTAAATCATCTTGTAGCTTCCTTGGTAAGAAACTGATCTCCTTGAATTGCACGTGCCATAACTCAGCAGGGGTGCAGTTTTGTTGATAAGGAAGATCAATAAATGAGGTTTATCTAAGTCTGGAGATGCTAAAGATGTGTCCAAGCACCGTGATATTCACTCATGCCCTCATCTGCCTCTGAGTGACTCTGCAGCATCCTGGCCATGGTGGTTTGCACTGACTCTAGGTGGGTTGACCTTGCTGTGGTGAATTAGCTTTGAGGGGGAGAGTTTTAGCAGGTACCATGTCCATAGGTGCAGAAAAAGCAGCGTGGACATGGTAAGTCAGGGGTGGTGGCAGGAGGCAGGGGATCTGTGTGCTCCCCAGAGATACAGAAGTGAAAAAAGCTGTTGCCTAATCAGACAGTCCATTGCCAGGCATCTGTTAGGCAGAGACCACAGTGTTTGTCTCAGTGAAATGTGCTTATGGTGAAAGAGGGGTGTTCCCCTCGTTTCTCAGGAGGATTTCAGTGCATGGCAGTGACAGCAATGCAACCCACAGGCAGCAGCCAGCGGCAGGGACCATCCCACCAAGGCTCCTGCTCCAAAGCCCCACCAGTCAGAGCGTGACTGAAATAATCACACCAAAATCCACAGAAAAGATTTTGAGTCTCCTTACTTTGTAACTATCCTGCTGACTTCAAAGGCTGTTTAATTCTGTCATCCCTTTTAATCAAAATAACTGGAGACAGCAAAGATGTTTATCTCCAAACATTGCCAACATCTCTCTACATGTTCAGTGGCAGCTGCAGGACAGAGGAAACACACTACAAGAAAAATTGCTTGCAGCAAAATTTACATCCCAGTGGCACACTACAGAGAGAACTTTTGAGGTGCCTTAAATCGATTATGAAATGAGTCTGTGGGTAACAATCGCTTTGTCACCCCAAATGCTGATTTCTCCCCCCATGGCTGAGAGCCAGAGATGCGTTTCTTTATTTTGGGGTAGTATTTTGTGTGCACAGGTGGTGGAATAGGGGAGGGGGGGTATGGGAGAACAAGCTAATTATGCTGAACAATGGCACTGGCCCTAGAACAAATAGTTCTGGACATGAATAAATTTAGGGGAAGCAAGGTGGTTTCTAAAAAGTAAAGCAGTGAGTGTTTGATAAAGTATCTGATAAGAAGGGACCAGGAAAAAAAACAGCATCTTTGCAGACAGAGCTCTGAAAGTCATCTCTCTCACTTTTCTCTCTGGCCCTATTCTATGTTTAGTCCCCTTTTTTTTTGCAGTGGGATAAGCAGAACTGCAGTGTGCAGTTTGATCTCTGTATTTATACAGTGGACATGTGTTTTTAAAGGGGAGAAGTGAGTGTGCCTTTCTTTGGCACTTGTTTTCTCCTGATAGCACTTCTTCCATGAGCACACATTTTGGTCTCTGGGACGAGGGGGTGCTTGGTGAGAGGCAAGGAGAGCAGACAGACCTCTGCCATAGAAACAGCATTGTCACTGAAACCATGATGGGTTTGTACCCAGGACAGTGAATTATAGTTTCAAAGTTCATCTGCTGAAGGTGTTTTTCAGGCTTTCAATAAGGAGCAGGATTGAGATCGTGTTTGCTGTGTGAGAGATCTCCTCCAGTAACTCGGCTGTGCTTGATGTGTGTCTGCCAGGGACCACCAAGTTGGTATTTTCAGAATAATGGGACCCTTTGATCATTTTTCTGAGTGGTTTTAACAAATTTACAGCTCATTAAAGTGTATATATGGTATGGGGAGTTTATGCCCATAGGCTTAAACTTGCCATGTGTCTCTAGTGTCTGTAGTGAATTTTGGTGCTTAGGCACTTTGAAGGAGGAAGTCCTTTTGCAGATTCTTCACAAGAAAGATTGACTGTCCTAAACGATTTAGAGTAGATATTAGGAAGAAATTCTTTAGTATAAGGGTGGTAAGACATGGGAGCAGGTTGCGAAGGGATCCTGGGGGTGTCCCATCCCTGGAGGTGTTCAGGACCAGGTTGGATGGGGCTTTGACAACCTGGTCTAGTAGAAGGTGTCTCTGCCCATGGCAAGGGGTTGGAAGTAGATGATCTTCAAGTCCCTTCCAACCCGAACCATTCTATGATTCTGTGATCACCACACACGAGTTCCATCTTCTCAACATGCACTCCCTTTCCCGGATCACTTATGAGTGTGTTGAACAGCATAAATCCTCAGGGAAATCCCTTGGCAACTTATTCCCATTATGAAAATCATTTATTTCTTCTCACCCTTTGTTTCCCATTGGTAACTATTCATGCAGAAGTGCCCTTCCCCTTTGCACCACTACTGTGCCAATCCCAGAAGAGCCTTGGGTGAAGGACATTTCCAAAAGCCTATGAAAAACACACCTGCGCCAGGGACCAGGTCACCCCACCCAAATGGTCACCTTCACTTTGAAAGAACTTGACCAGCTACAAGGCAAGAGTGCACCAAAGCCAAGTTGTCTCCCTCCCCAGTATATCACGAGTCTGTTAATTACCGTCTTTATTATAATCTCTAGCAGTGTGCCAATACAAAAGCCAGATGTCCTGGTGTATAAGTTCCCTGGGCTGCCTCCTGAGCCCTTTAAAAATCCAACCTTCAGGAATCTGCCATTCCTTTAGGGGAAGTTTTCCGTTCCTTAAGTAATGAGGCAGATTTGAGCCTCCAGCACAGCCCATGAGCAGTCTGGCAGTTCCCTGCCCAAGTTTCTTCTGACCTCCAGGTTCAGCTGCTGTGCTGCCTGTAAAATTATTGATCTGCTTAAAACCTCTCCATGCCCTTAATATCTAATCTGTTACAGGGCAAAATTCATTAACGTTTGTAAAGCTCATCAAGATCTTTCATGAGCAAACCCCATCATGTTTTAATATATTTTTTAAATGTCACGAGTAAGTTCTCATTACTCATTAAAGAGCTGAAACAAACAGCACTTGCCAGACCCAAATATTAGAACAGGCAAGGGCTGCAACTCTCTTTGTTTGCCTCTTTTAGGACACTTTCATTTCAACTCAAACTCCCTGCCTTGACTCTGCTCTGGCAAATCAGAAGCACCCCTCCAGCTTTTCCAAATGTAGTCTCAGGGATTTCCATGGACCCCTTTTTGTGGAGATACTTGGTAACCCCATGGGAATCTGAGAGTTTCTGGTTCTGATTGCTGTTAGCATTGGCCTGGCTTTGCAGTGTGAGATGCCAGCATGAAGAACAGCAGAGGATGGATGAGTGCATCCAGCAGATGTTGGATGACACAGCCCTGGGAAACCTCCCTAAAAGCCTCTGCTTTCCAACCCAGCATGGTGTTTTGTGCCTCTCCAGTGGTGCCTGTACATTACTGCACACTTCCTGGTGGGTTTAGCCAATGGGTCCTGGGCTACTGGGACCAAAACCATGCGTTCAAGTGGCCTAAGTGTCATTTTTTCCCTGTGACCTCAGATGTGAGAGCTTCACAGTGAATTTCCATTTCTCGTTGCTTTTCCTGCCAGGATGTCCAGAGGAGACATGGCCAAACCCCTGCTGGGCTATCGGAGCACGGAGGGTGACTCCAGCCCCACGCCGCCGGCCGGACGCACCGTGGGGGTGCTGGGCAGTGGGGACTTCGCGCGGTCCTTGGCTGTTCGCCTGGTGTGCTCTGGGTTCAAGGTGGTGGTCGGCAGCCGCAACCCGAAGCGGAAAGCCAGCCTCTTCCCTGCTGCGGCAGAGGTCACCTTCCAGGCCGAGGCGGTGAAGAAGGCGGATGTCATCTTTGTGGCGATTTTCAGGGAACATTACTCCACCCTCTGCGACCTGGCTGATGTGCTGGCGGGCAAGATCCTGGTGGATGTTAGTAACAACACCGAGATCAACCATCACAAAGAATCCAACGCGGAGTACTTGGCCTCCCTGTTCCCGGCCTGCACCGTGGTAAAGGGGTTTAATGTGGTTTCTGCGTGGACGCTGCAGTCAGGTGCCAGGGATGGAAATAAGCAGGTATTGTTTTCTTCCAGCAAGGGCTAAATCCCAACTGTTTCAGCTGCTGAGGTCTGGCAGCATCAGCAAATGGCCTTAGGCTTCAGGAGAAGGAGTCTTGAGTGCTGGCCATGGTATCCAGACACCACCCCATAGCTTCTGCATTTCTTTGTCCAGAAATGAAGTACCCTCACTCACTTCATGCTTTGTAGTCTTTGGAGCATCTGCCTAAGTGAAAAGTATTGTTCAGTTGTCTGTTTATCTAAACAGAGCCAGTAAAACAAACTGGCTGTGCACGCATTAAAAGAAGCTTGTCCAGGAGAGAGGTCTTTGGCAGCCTTGGTAAATCCCTGTCAAAAAGCCTGCCAGGAATCGTGATGCTCAGTGGAATAATGCAGGCTCCCTGTGACGCAGAATCCCTCCCGACGCACTCGATCCCAGCAGCCTGATTTCTTTGCCCTATGTGTGTATTTCTGTTCATTGCAGGTTCTGATCTGCTCAAATAACCAAGAAGCCAAGCGCACCGTAGCAGAAATTGCTCAAGTCATGGGATTCACCCCTGTGGACATGGGCTGCATGTCGTCAGCCTCTGAGATCGAGAACATTCCCCTGCGCCTCTTGCCAGCCTGGAAAATCCCCATCTTTTTGGCGCTGGGGCTTTTTCTTTGCTTCTTCACCTACAACCTGATCCGGCAGGTCATCCACCCTTACATCAGGGAGCAGAAGAACAAGCTGTACAAGATTCCCATCGAGGTGGTCAACACCACGCTGCCCTGCGTGTCCTACGTCATGCTGTCTCTCGTCTACCTGCCCGGGGTGCTGGCAGCCTGCTCCCAGCTCTACTACGGCACCAAATACAGGCGCTTCCCAGATTGGCTGGACCAGTGGCTCCAGCACCGAAAGCAGATTGGCCTCCTCAGCTTCTTCTGTGCAGCCCTGCACGCCGTGTACAGCCTCTGCCTGCCCATGCGCCGCTCCCACCGCTACCTGTTAATCGAGACGGCCGTCAAGCAGGTAACAGGGGTGTTCCTCAGGGCAGCACCTGCAGGAATCTTCTGAACTCGTACAGATGTTGGGTGGCGGGCTGAATAGCTTGGCTTTTTCATTCATTTTCCAAAGCAGGGGTGGGACAGTGGGAATAAGGTGTTACCTCTACGAGCACTTCCCCCTCAGGTCAGCTGCACACCATGCCCTGGGCACTCACCCGTCCGCACTGAGGACCTGCCATCTCCGTGGATACACAGCTCCCTCTGCATTCACAGCCGGGGCTAGGATCAACCTCCCCATGCCATTGCTCCCCAGAAGCACTGACAAGCCTTTGAAACCAGCCTTGCCCAGCACTGGTGTGTCTGAGACTAGGTCAGAGGCAGGAAAAATGCTAGGAGAGGAGAAATCAAATGGTGGAGGGAGCAGATTTCCTTCAGCTCCCAAAATCTTGGGAGATCCCTGTTGGTTCACACTGATGTTCATAATTGTGCCTGCTGGAGTAACCACGTCATAACCCAGGGAGGGTTGTGTGTCCTCATCACCGTGTGCCTGCAGGAGTTTAACAAAATGGTGGTGAAGAACTGGTTCTATAAGAAAAAGGAAATGGAAAATGACTTTATTGCTTTATGGAGACTCTCAGTAGTGTTTAACCAGTGTGAGATTGCTGCCTTCAGGCAGTTCAGCCAGCTCTGTAACTTGGCAGTACCATGGGAGGATGGGGTTTGCTCTTTGCTGCCCCTGACTTCTCACTGCTCCACACTGCTCCCTCCTGGGATGGCACAGGCTTCATGCAGCTGAGTGGGGAACATGATCAAGGAATTACCCCAAAACCACTCTGCTTTCTGTGCTGGGGTATTTGCCCAAGTGATTCCAAATGTTTGCCCCAAAAAGGAGGGAAGGGGCTGTGGGGGCAGAGGGGAGCAGGATGGCTGGTTCTGGCAGCAGTGCCTGTTCAGAGCATTCATCAAACACCATTCCCAGCCTCTCAGCTCCAGCCTTGAGCAGGTTCTTCTTGATTGCCACAGTTGCACATTAATCTCAGGCAAGCATCCTGTGTTCATTTCCCCTCTACCTCCTGTTTTCTAGCAACATCTTTGTTTAGTAAATTAAACCCATTTAATGGGAAAAGAGGACAGTTCTAAATGTTCCTCTTTGCCATGCAGTATAAAACCCATCTTCCCTTCCATTAGCATGAACAATTTCCCCCCTAAATGCACTTAAAACAAAGGTTATTAGGAGACTACTGCATATTCAAGCATCTGTATTTGTTTTCATGGCTTTAAACTGAGTTCTCATTGTAATTATCTTTCCAAATGCGACTTTGGGGCTTGCTGCTGTGGTTACAGGCATGGGAGCTGAGAGCATTCAGCAGTTCTTCCCAGCAGGCTTCAAATCAAGGTCTAGCTTTGGCCAAATGGCTGTGGGATAAGAGAGCATTTCCACATCTCCCAAACAGGCAAATAGTGCTGGAGGTGTGAATAGGACCCAGTGCTCATGCAGGAAACCTGCTTCCAAAACCAAAACAGATAAAATTCAGTTCCTCTGTCCCTAAGCACTCCATTTTAACAAACCTTCATTGTCATGCCAGGCTGTGGAGAAGAAGATGACAATCTGGGTAGAGGAGGAAGTCTGGAGGATGGAGATTTATATCTCTGTTGGAATAATTGCCCTGGGCTTGCTGTCGTTACTTGCCATCACTTCACTTCCATCCATCGCAAACTCTCTCAACTGGAGGGAATTCAGTTTCATTCAGGTAAAGTCAACTTTTGCTGATGCCAGAGAGTGATTCTGCAGTCAGAGCCAGGCCCTCACACAGACCAGGGAGGGCAAGGGTTGACCTGCTTTCCCAGCACATCCTGCTCTGGCACGGCAGCTGCAGGCTGTGCGCTGGTGTCAGCAGCAAACCCTCCCCGTGCACCGCAGAGCCACAGACCCCTCATCCAGGAGGTGAGACCCAGAGGCAGTGAGGGGCAGAGGGCTGTGGTGTGTCCTGGGGCCGTGCTGCTCTCACACAGGGCTTGTCCTATCTAAGGAAGGTGCTTTTCTTGGGAAAAGGAAAATGCAAGGTGTCACGGGCATCCACATGAGGATCAGCAGCAGCAGAGCTGCTGTGGGGAACAGCAGACTGGAGGGCAGGCAGAGAACTCACCGTGGAGACAGCTGGCTACAGGACACAGATCTGTCCTTGCTGTTCAGGGAGAGTGAGCTGCTGAAAAGGAAAGCGCCTGGGAGGACAGGGCAGAGGAAAGACAGGTTTGGCAGAGCTTGCATGCACCTGTGTTCAGTAAGTCCAAAAAGCTCAGAGTGGTCTATGAAGTGCCAGAGCCCAAGCAGTACAGAGGACTGGGTACAATTTCAATGGAAAGGCCATGTCTGATTCTAAAAACTGAATTAGGAATGTAGTTTTTCCTTCTCAGTGATTTAGGAGCCTACCTCCCGCTTGCAGTGATGGCCAAGCTCCCAAGGGCCAAATTCCCTTGGTGACCCCATGGGATGTTCAGAGACACCATATTCAGGGGCTGCAGCATTTTCAGGGATACATTTGGAGCCAGGCTTAGGGCTAATTAACAGGGATAGCAGAGAAGGAACCTTTCAAGTATCCCCCTGCACACTAGAGCTGATTTTGAGGCCGGATTCCACTCACTCTGTCACAGTCATACCCCACAGCCCTAAAACCCCTTGTTACTTGTGCCTCCTACACCAGGGCTGCTTGGCATGCACCAGGCTTCGTGTCCCACTGCAGTGACCCCCGTGGCACCCAACCTGCGTGAGCCCCCGCAGGACCCCATCCCCTTGCAGCTTCTCTGTGGAGCCTCCCTGTGCACCACAGTGGCACACACCTAACTCCACCAAAGGGGAGGGCAGGGTTCAGGGATGCAGAGGTGAATATCTATCATCCGGCCTCTGTTAAGCTCTGCTGAAGCTCTTCAGTGGTGTATAAATAATTCAATATTCATTAGAGCAGGAGTTTGAAGCCTGCTCCCCTGCTTCTCCCACAAGTGCCCCGATCACCAAACGAGCAATCCAGTTTGTCTTCTTCCCCCTCTTGCTGTGGGCTAGCCAATAATTATTTACACTGAGTAGAAGAGCTGCACCAGGAGAGCTTGACCCCAAGAGATCATCCCTCGAGGAGAAGGGAGACCTGGCTTTAAACCTCTCTTTCAGACTGGACAGTGGGAGCATATTAATTCTCACCACCATGTCTCAGGGGAGGGCTGCTGGGACACTGGATAAATCAATCCTGACTTAGGCATCTCATACCAGGAATCCCAAACGATGGGAAGTATCTCCTTGCAGCCTGGAAGGAGGCTTTGAAACTCTCTGCATTTCCCTTTGGCTCCCCAGGCAGCCTGGCAGCTGTCCTGGTGGGTGCTGGCCTTGTGTCATGTAACACGTACGTTGTCGTGGCAGGCAGTGCGTGTAACACGACTGTCGCACCTGCCCTTTGGGACCCCTTCCCGAGCCTTTCCAAGGGTATGTCAGCACTGTGACCAGACAAATGCGTGATGGTCGCTTCCAAAATAGCTCTTGGTTGCCCCGCATGGGAACTGGCTGGCTTAGTTCATGGAAAGATACTCACACCTATTTCTGTCTGCATGGAATAAAGTGTGACAGTGTGACACGAGCTCCCAGCTGATCACATGCAGGAGAGGAATGGCTGTTATTGTGCCTTGCTGTGGAAATACCTTGTAAAAAGTGCAGGTTACAAATCTCCTGGCATGGTAGCTTCCATACATATTTTTTTTTAATGACGGATCTTTTAAATTATTTACTCCTCAATAAGTCAGTGGTGACTTTCTTGAGGAAATTAAAAGAGCAGCTACAGCTACTGCTTCCAGGCTCCAGAGGATACATTCCCATATCTCCCTGAAGTGTGAGCCTCCCTGAATTAATGCACAATGGCACAGTGTAAATACAAGGGGTGAAACATGAGGCTTCTTTCTCAAATATTTGGGATTTCTAGCACTTCTACAGCATAAAAGAGGTGAAATGCAGAGTGCAGACACCCCAGCCAGATGCCTTCCAGAAAATGCAGCAATTTGTTCCCATCTCAGTTGAACTGGATGGTGTTTGAGAGATGCTGTACCAAAAGCCACATGTGAGACAAATTCAGGAGCCACTTCAGTCCCTCCTCACCGAGAGCTTCCCAAGTCTGACATTTTCCAGCAGCCAGTGTGTACACCTATATTAGTGCCATATACTGCCACAGTATTAAAATACACATCTGTTGCCTGACAGGTCAAAAATCCCATTTGTATTGTTGCCAAAGTTACAGGAAAAAAATTTAATTTTCATAGTAGCTCCTGCACATACACAAATTTCAATTAAATATAGTTAAATTGGATACACAGTTCCCCTGTGTGTCCAGTTTTAACAGAAAATGTACAGGATCGAAACACTGGCTAACAGGAAAGATTTGTATGTAATTCAACTTATAGGAGACATTTTTAATGTTCCCCAGTTATTTACAAATCAACTCTAATTGCCTGAGAAGTAAAAATGTGTATAATTGCCTTTACCTTCCCATCCTGAGAAGTCCTCCTGGAATTTGAAGGCTGAATTGACCTGGTTTCTTTCATAGTTCGTGTAGCCTAAGATGTAAAGAATCTGTAGTCAGACCTTTCCTAACCCTCCTGTCGAGGCAGTGCGAGAGGCCAGAGCTGCTTCCATTGAGCTAATAATTTCATAGTACTGATGGCTGCACAAGTCAGAAACACATCTGGGTCAGGAAGGGGCTCTTTGCTTTCAGTGCTGCCCAGGCATTTCTAAATGAGCCACATGTGACTGGATCACCTTTGCTGATGCATTACGGGGAGCCTGCAGGCACCAAGGAAGTGGGGAAGGTACAAGAGTTAGTGCAGAATAGAAAATACATGCAAAGCCTGCATCAGGAAGGTACCATCTTCATACAGCATCTTTCAGAGGGCTTTAACAGCCTACAGGGGTGCTGGCCCCACACTCCCCATGTTGTGACTGTACAAAAGAAACCTCTGCCACTGTTTAAAACAAAACCCAGATAGACTTCACAGCCAGAAACTGCACAGAGAGGATCAATGAGAGCAAAAGAGTGGTATCAGGGCTAGGCACGTTGGCAAATCAGCCCCCTGGGGTGCTCAGCGGGCTCTGCATTGTTCTATGCTGAGTGTATATTGAGCTGTAAATACTGAGCCAAGCTGCAATCACCAAAACTTTTGGGTTCTGTGCACTTACAGACCTTTATCCAGCTGTCAGCTTGTCTGGCAGGTGCAGCCATGGGTCCTTCAGCCAGCATCATCACTGGGACCCCCCCAGCACCCCCTGCTCTCCCCAGTCAGCTCCTCATTCATGTTACAAGTGGCTCAGCCCATCGCTGCCATCGGAGGAGCTGCCAGCCCTGTCTCAAGCCACCACAGCTTAGCCACGTGTTTGTTGCCAATTAGCTTTTTTGTTTCATCCCCGCCATCCACACACAAAGGTGGGTCAGTCACGGAGTGCCTGTGATGCTGTGTTACCTTTTGTCCTACTGATTTCCACTCCTGCTCTCCCCCAGTACCAGCAGCGGTTTAAAGAGAAACTGTAGAGGAACAAAGTCATTATCTCCAGCTCCGACATCTCTGCCATGCACAGAGCCCTGCTCGGGCTGACTCTGAATGCACTCCCTGCCCAGGGCAGAAAGCATCTGCTGCTCTTGCATTCACTCTGTCCCCTTTTCCCTTCCCTGCTTTGCTAGATGAGTCCTAAACTGGTACTTCCAACCTTTTGCCACCCAGGGGGTTTTTTGCCCGTTGGAGAGAAGCTCAACCTCTAAATGATGGATGATCTGCAGATCATGTCCTGCTGTTGGGTTCAACTGTGACCACAGCATATTTCAGCAAACTCCTCCGTAATTTTCCAAGTGCAACTAGTCTTGACCCTGTTGGGTTTGCTGCTTTTTGCCACTTTGGTTTAGGATATGGACACGGCTTCTGGTAAGAAGAACATCTGTCCCTGAAAGAAAGGATAAGTGTGGGGTTGCACACAGGACTGAGGTTCAGTTCCCAGCTCTGTTCCCAGCTCCTGGTATGACCTTGAGTAATGCTCAGCTGTAACACAGAGAAGAGTTGCTCCCTGCCTTGGCAGGACTCAGCGACACCCACATGAGTGCCTGATAGATACTGTAAAAGTGAAGTACCTAGATCTGGTAGCACATTTTAGAGCTCTCCTTCCCTCCCTTGCCCAGTCCCCTCAGCTGCTTAAAAGATTAGCTCTGAAATTTAGAGGATTCTTGGTCTGGTTTTTTGGTAACAATGTGGTACATTTTTAAAAGTTGTCTGGGTTTTTTAATTGTTTCTCAGGAATCAAAAATAGAAGGGGAAGCTTTGAATTGAGTAGTTTTTTGGCTGAAACTATTTTTGCAAAAGATGATGAGTCCTTCCTCCCATCTTGCCCTGGGTTCCTTATTTCCCTGCCATGTCCTCTTTCCTGGACATATCTTCAGGAAGACTCTGTTTCTTGCTGATCTCTGCACCAAGACAGATATTTTGGCTTGTAAAGGCTTTCTTCCCTAAGTTAGGGATATCAGCAGCAAAATTTTCCCTGTCTAGGCATCTTGAAATTTGGTTGTTATTGCAGGCTTAGACCAAGCATTCAAAGTAAGGCAGCAGAGCAAGATGCTACACCTGTGCTTTTCTCTGAAAATACAGCAGCAAAGGGCTGTACAAAGGAAGATACAGCGAGTGCCCAGTGCTGCGGAGTGCCAGCAGGCAGTGGGAGCTGGCAACCTCGGGAGCCACCACCTCTGATGCTGGCAGGAAGCCACCAATGAGGGAAACAGTTTCAAACCTATCTTTGAGAGCAACCCTCGGAGGGAGCTGGAAATGCTCAGGGGAAATGTTGTCTCTGTGGGTGCTTGGGAGCATGATGTCAGCTGAAACTGGGGGAAGTTCTTGCCTGTAGAACAGGGGCTGGGTTCTTGCTGCCTCCCTGAGTGGATAAAGGGCTCTTGACTTGCCATTCCAAGGGCTTAGTCTGTCACACAGCCTGATGGTCTGGCTCTCAAACCAACACAGATCTTTAAGACAGAGGAGGAAACCCTTGAGGGCTGTTGCTCACCTCAGAACAGAGCACTTCTGCCTGCACAATCTCATTTTCCTGTAGATGACGCCAGTCACCTGAAGATGTCTTTGCTCTGTGTGGGGCTGTGGCTTCACCCACTTCCAACAGTGCCAGGAGGAGCTCAGGAGCTCAGCAGTGCTCAGGAGGAGCCCTTGGGAGCTGCCTGTTCCCACCTGCTCAGCAGGGGCTGGGGGCTGCTGCTTCACACGGATGCAGGAGCCCCCTTCTCTGCTGAGTTGGCAGCACCTTCTGGGAAATTCATGCTGAGCTTCTAATGTCACACTTAACCTCTGATTAGACAAAGAAAAACGCAGTCTGGCACACTACCCAGGAAAGGTTTCCAGCCATGTTTTATTCTGTGCAAGAAGCGCAGGAATACCCATTGCTTTCTCTGTGTCATGTACACTTAGAAAATAATGTCAGAAATATGGGAAAACAGCCAGGCACAAGGTACTCTGCTAACTGGTGTGTGTTTCTTTTCCTTTTAGTCCTCCCTTGGATTTATTGCCTTGGTGATCAGCACTCTGCACACACTCACATACGGCTGGTCGAGGGCCTTCGATGAGAATCAGTACAAATTCTACCTGCCCCCGACCTACACCCTCACACTGCTCGTCCCATGCACTGTGATCATAGCAAAAGTCATCTTCAGTTTGCCCTGCATCCAGCACAGACTTCTGCGAATCAGGAGGGGCTGGGAGAAGGGCAGATATGTCAAGTTTGTTCTGCCCAGCGCAACAGGGGAATTTTCAAGCGGGGAGACTTCCAGCAATGTCTAACCGCCCCAGCTTTGAGGATTTTGAAGCACTATCAACATTTCTATAAAGATGTTTCTTTTTCTTAAATATATGTATGTTTTGGTATAATGGTATTGTGGATAAAAAAATAAAATTTGGTGACTTTAGAAAATGGATGACCATCAAACTAGGTTAGACAGTAGTAGTTAAATTATATTGCTGATTTGCTAGGACAATTATTGCCTTAAAAATGACTGTGAAAGCCAAGCTAGCAGCACTAATATACATGGGAAGCTGATGGACTCTGTTAGTCAGATCAGTCACTTGAGGTGCTGGCTGGCAGCTCCCCAAACCAGTACTTCTCGGTTGCTTTCCTAGCTGCTCTCAAATTTCAATGCCTTTTTTTTTTATATGAAGTTGCACAGATTTTCTGGGGTTTATGACAGCAAAGATACCGTGCCTCTTGAGTGTATGGATCAATCAAGGCAGTGAGGTTTAGAAAGATCAATTGCCTCTGGTTTTTTTCTCCTCAATGAACTCTGTGGACAAGTCAGAACAGCAATATCCATGTTACTGTGACAGCAGATTTTACTAAAATCATCAAATCTGACAGCAAGCCCAGTATCCGTGTTCTCTCAAATACAGACAGCACTTCTGGTCCTGGAAGCTGTGCCTGGTGCATGTTTATAAGCTGACGAAATAAAGCACCTTTTGCAGCGGTATAAAAGCATTTGAGAGAGAGACATCCCCAACACCAGACGTCTGGTCTGCACTGCTGGCTCTGAGATGACAGCTACTGCTGCATGTTCTCTGTTATACTGAGCCAAAGTTTCAAGCAGTATTTGATTGAAGTAGAGCGAGGATAATTATTGGAAAGGCCTGCTGCTTCACAAAATTACATGGAGAAAACCAAGGCCTTCCAGCTGGCCTTACATCAAATAATAGGGTGAAGCTTTTAGAAATTGCTGTCACCTGAACATTCCCATTTAAGCAAACAAAACAGCAGCTCTAAACCCACTGGTTTCACTGGCAATAATAAGATCTTTGAACAGTCTTGCAAAGGGATCGGCAAGTCTTGACCACAACATGAGAACATGGCAGTTGTACATTTTGGGCACAGTCCTTCATTGCCTTACACCTTAAAAAGTCACTCGCTAGATCACAAGACAGGTATGAAATGCTCTTCTGACTTCATACCCACTGTGGACAAGGCACAGGGCAAAGAAGATTTCTGTCCTAATTTCATGTTTCACCTGTCGCTTTCTATCAAGTTCTTACTTTTTGTCAGAGTAATTCTTTATGTTTTGGACATCCAAATCACCAAACAGTGAATGGACAGCCATTCACTAAAGCTCATTTAAAAGCAAGCAATCGGGATGACACAAGAAGACTACCTCAGTAAGGTCAGGTACAAGGACATGCCTGGAATAGCCTCATTTTCCTGCAGTTAAGGAAAAGACACTCAGTGTTCAGTATTGCTTTGGGAAACAAGAGCTGTCAGCACCAAACGAGGTACAGCTTGTGGGACAAGGAAGTACTTGTTACTGGACCAGTTAACATAAAGGGCAGGGGGAGTTATCAACTTTGGGGCACACAAGCCCTTCTACAAGCCAACGTTGCTCCAGTAACCTGGAAGAGTTCTACACAGACAGAGAATCCTAAGAATTCCCTGTTTAGCCTCAAGTAACTACAGTGAGTAACATTCTCCAAATATTGCTCATGTGGCCAGTGATGATATTGAGGAATTTTAGTTCTTGCCTAACACTTACGGTAAAGTCTCCAAATGCTGCTTCTTTTTGCTGAATAAAAAGAAACTGCCTTGAGGGAAAAGCCTAGATTTCATAATCAGGTGATTTTTTTGTTGTTGTTTTGATGGGGTTTGGGCAACATGGGGAAGGTACCATTCTTGCCCACTGTCCCCCTCAGCAAGCTGAGTTTATTAGGTTTCCCCATCCACCTCCAGAACTTAGCCCAGATTGGCACCTGACCAAAACACTGTCCAAGCAGACTGATAACCCAACACTTGTTTATTTCTGGTTAGGTGATCGGTTGAGTTTCCACGTGGATTTGAGACAGTTTCACCTGAATATAATTCCACCCACTCCAGTTTAACTCATCCTTGAGGGAAAACTGGCTTCAGCAAGCCTGGTTTTTTAGTCGTCTTTTCCATTTCATCATCAGGCAAAGACAACATAAAAGCACCAGTTTACACACTTTATGGTGTATTTGAATGCCTTTTTTTCCCATAGGTTTCTTTTCACATCTTTAGGTCAGACAAGACTACTGTCTGGCAGCCAAAAAAGATTAGGAAGCAGGGAAAGAACATTACACAGGCTTGCAGGCTTTGTCTTCAAGGGGTAAAGCATGGTTTTATTGTGAGTCGCTGCAAGCTTAAAGACTCACCTTTCTTCCCAGCAGAAGGTTTGCACTCCCGCTTTGTTTACAGGACTTTGATGCCTACAAACCCTTTCCCATGGCAAAGGGACAGTTTCCATGAGCAGAAGGGGAGTCAGTGAGTCAGCATGGGGCTTTTCAGATGGACACAAGCCCAAAGGGACAGACAAGCCAGCTCAAAATCCCCACAGCTACTGCAGCTCTACGGCATCTGAAAAAAAAGCTGGTCAGATGTCTCCAGGTAATGCCTGTGCCAACAGACTGGCCAGCCAGCCACCATCCCTTTTGAAGACCAAACCAATTCCTCTGAATACAGAAAAGCATTTCACATTATGCCCTCTGTATTCATCTGGTCCTTAAAACATGTGACGCAACAGTTTGAGTAATTTCGTCTGATTCTGGAATGCTGAAAACAAAACTAAGGAATTTTTCAGTTATCTTTTCCGTAAGCATTTTTTGATGTGCATAGGACATTAGTGAGATTGGCTTAAAATTTACCGTTTAACTGGTTTTGTACTTGAAGTTTTTCTCTCTCTGTATATATGTACGCACACACACACACACACACACATATATATCTTATTGCAGAATATACAGCTGGAATGTAAAAATCTTTGTATTTTTATTTTCTGTACTGCCTACTGTGTGCCTCTGAGATATGTAAGAACCAAATGAAAAGCTGTAAGAGTAAGGCCAGTTTTAATCACTGGCCTCTGTAGTCATATAAAGATATTCTGAACAGGTCTACATAATGGTATCAGCACTCGTGTGAGTCTTTTTTCCCACCTCTCCTGAACAAAACCATTACTTTAATGGCAGTAGTAGAGTAGTGTGATTATCTAGAATTTAACCACTAAGAAATAAAACCCACTACAGCCAGCAGCTTGTAGAATCTCATTATCAAGGTAGTAAAGTGATCATTGCTGTGACCCATGGTGCCAGGGCTCCTGTGCATGTGAGAGGGCACAAGTGTGTACAGACATATATTTCATTACAGGGGGCTACTGATACTACACAGCACTTGTAGCACAGGATCAAACAAGCTTAATTCACTAAATAAAAAGTGCTGTTGATATGGAGTTCAAGGAAGAAGGAGTTCCAGATGGGGGACTGCAAAGAAAGATGGAGTTTTAATACTATGAATTTGTTCTCTGCTTCTTAAGGCACTTTTTTCATACAAGTGGCATGCCAGATCAACCAGCTTCTGGATCTGCAGCATTGCATTTTAATGGGCTAATTTGTAATTTGATTATAATGAGTTAATTTAAATTCCTGAGCTGAAGATTAACCTCTGCAGGTACAGTTCTCTCACTTCTTCTGTTTTATAATACGAGGCTTTAAACAGTGCAATTGGTTTCTTGCTCGTCAGGGATTTACTCACAAAGTGATACATCAAACTGTAGTTAAATCTTTAGGGGGATGCACTTGCTTCAGCACCTCTGTGCAATATATTTCCTCCAGTCTCACCAAGATGGCCAGCACAGCTACAATCAGCAACAAAACCTGGTGTTATTCTTGAGCTCTAAATTTCACACACTGAGCTAGTGGGATTTGCAGACTGTGCCTTGGGTTTGAGGAACGAGATTTGTTACACTAGGACAGTTTTCTTTTATCTGTTTATTGTGCCTTAATAAGCAGCCTCAGTTTTGCAGAATTTCCGCACAAGTTTTTTTTTTTTGTGTGAGAACCACACACATTTTAAAGCTAAGCACAGAATACACAGATACCGTCTATGATTAGGGACAGTTCTTGTTAGCAGAGCATGTACAGGACGTTCATAATCAAAGACTAAAAATAAGCATTGTCTGGGGCCAGTCAGGAGGATCATATATCACGAGCCATAGTATTACTGAAGCCTTTCAAAGACTTAAAGTGGCACAAGTGCATCCTCCTAGAAAGATAATCTGCTTTAGATTTAGAAATCTCAACACTGGAGGATGCACTACAGCTGCTGTTCAGCTGGTTAGTTACTCTTGTTATCTGTTTCCCATATCTGATCTGCAATTAGCTACCTTCAGCTGCTGCATGCCAGCCTGCTGCCTTAAAGAGCTGTCTGCAGCCAGATGTCTGCTTTCAAGTAGCTGTCTCATTCAGCACTCTAGAAAACAAAGTTCCAGTGCAAGATTCAAGTCTGTGTTCTGCAAAACCAGTTGTATTTGATTTGGGAGGGATGGGGCAGGGGAATAGTTGTGAAGAAATGGCCATGATAGTAACTGCTGGGATATAAAGTTGTCATGGCTAGATTGCTGCTTTGACTCTAAAGCCAGCTGATGCCCTCCAGTTGGATGGACACAATCACAGAATCATAGAATTGTTCAGGTTGAAAAAGACCTTTAAGATCATCAAGTCCAACTGTTACATCAGCACTGCCAAGCCCACCACTCAGACATGTCCCCAAGTGCCACACCTACAAGTCTTCTAAATCCCTCCAGGGCTGGTGACTCCAGCACTTCCCAGGGCAGCCTGTTCCAAAGTTTCACAACCCTTTTAGTGAATAAAGCTTTCCACATATCCAGCTAAATCTCCTCTGGTAAAACTTGAGGACATTTCCTCTTGTCCTGTCACTGGTAACTTGAAGGAAGAGACCGACACCCAAATACAAGCAGAGAGGCAAAGATGTGACCTCAAAGTAGTGTTGAAATCAGACCAGCACCATGCCTTCCCTTTTAAAAATCCCGGTTCACTGAAGAAAAGAGGCTTCCCAAACTGTTCTTAAAGAATATATGCCACGGGTTTTAGGTTAGAAAGCAGAATTAAACCTTCTCAGGTGTGGAATGAGAGCAGACAGCAGCAGTTCTTACCGTACTTGTTGACATTCCTGGTACACAGCACTGTAAGTCACCTGGCAGAGAGCAGGAACGGACAGACAAAGGTAAATTCTTAGATTAATCTGTCATACTGACCCCATTAATGTATTCACTACCAACTGAAACTCCCACTCCTCTGGCTAGCTGTTTCTGTCCCACTACAAAGGAATCTACCTGGTATCAGAGGGAGAGGATGGTAACAAACAATGGTTACAATCCATATCTGATCAAAAATACCACATCTACTGGGACATGAAAGCTCTGTGCCCCATCCTCTCCTCCACTGCATCACCACCCCAAACACTCACCTCTCCTCTCATCCATCTGCCATGCATGCCAAGCTTCCAGACAAGATCCTGGTCCCCAGCAAAGCAGAACTGGGTGCTATGCAGAAGGGACAGGAGCAAGAACACCACCTCCCAAACAACCTGCACACCACGCTGGCTGCACCCATGCACACCATAGTCTTCCCCTGCACACAGCCCAAGACTGCACAGCTGCAATTTTTCTTGCATCACCTCAAAACTGTGAACAGTGTTTGAGGGTTATAGTGATAGTTTGGAATCGATAAGCAGTTCCCACAGCAAGCTGTGGCAAACCCCTAATATGACACCAGTGTGATAATGCTACAAGAAAGGAACTAAACAAGCAGCCCAAAACAGGAGGAAAGAATATTTACATCATCCAGGCTCTACCTGCCACTTTAACTTCCTTCTCTTCGATACCTCCCTGGCACCTGCAAGCTGCTACAAGAAAAGTGATGGGAATCTGAGCAGAAAGCTCTGTCACGCCTTGTCTCTGTGCAAAAATTCAAATTTAGCCTTTTAACCAGGCAGCATCTATGCATGCTCTAATCACTGACAGCATAAAGCTGTGCACAGTGCTTGGATTTGGGCTCTGAAACTCATATCCCACCTCAGCTCATCCCAGCTCAGGAAGCACGGCCCAGAGAACGCAGTACCAGGTTCTCCTTAGCCCTTGCACTATAAGGAAGAAATAGTGGGAGCTTAGGGTCAGAAGCATGGAGGATACATTTGTTGTGTGTTTAAGCTGTCTTGCTGAAGATGTTTTGCTGTGCTTTGCATGTGTGTCTGTTCCAGATGGTTTTCCTTGTGTTTAAAAGAAATAGGCATACTTAAAATCTACTTTACAAAACCTCAGCAAATTAACACTGATCTTTTCCAGACAATTCTTCAAATGAATGTTCTGCAAATGCCTCCTCACAGCATGCAAAGATTTAGATACGCTGGGAACCGGCTCCGCAAAGGATGCTCTCTAACAAGAGGAATTTAAGCACTTAAACCAGTTCAATTTGCCGCTTTTTGATTTTAATATAAAAAGAAATACTTTCTGCAAGGAAAGATTCAGCTTTCATCACCAGAACCCTAGCACAGACTTCGCAGGCTAAACCAATTCACAGATAAGCGCTTTTCATAAACATGACACATCTCTTGGCTTACAGAGGTTCTGGAGAAGCAAAGAACAGGCTGTGCTGACATCTGGTGGCTTTCTCTGCAGGCAAAGAGTTCATGGCAATAGGTCTTGGCTTTTCACTGCCTTTTTTTTTTTTTTTAATGCATTCCTGATGTAACTTCTCCATTTCCTTGAAAGATACAAAGAATTATGATAAAAACATTTTTGTTTCCACTGACTGGTAGACAGCGCTGTCCTATGCAAGTCTTCCTGCAAAGCAAGAAAGGAGCCTTTGTTGCACACTATTAGTGACAGTGTAGAAAAGGTCTCCATTTCAAAGCGTACTTTTTCATGAACAAATTTTTAAAAATGTACATTCACTGCCACAGGAAATGCTGCTATTGCATACCAGATGAGGTGCAAACCTAACCATTAAAACACTGCAAATCAGCAGAAGAAGCAAAGGGAAGTGGTTGGGGAAACGTTCGAAGCTGTGTCTGTTTCTCTGACTCAATAGGAAATGGGGAGCAAAGAAAAGTCAATATCCTGATAAAATGAAAAGCAGCAAAAGTTGCCTACTGGGCGTTTCTTGACTCATTAATCACTTGCAAATCTGTGCCAAGTAGTACTGTGGAAAGGAAGCAATGGAAGGAGGGTCAGGTGCCAACCAGGAAGCCTGAGCTCAGTCCAAACTGTTCAATAACCAAAAGTGTGCACTTGCCTTAGGCAGTTGTAATGCCTCCAATCATCTGCCTTGCTCTGTATCCAGGATCCTGTCAGTCACAGGAGACCAAGAATGAGTATCCCACGTTCTGGTTTTAGCTTCTTGATCTTTGGACGCTCAGGATTTCTGTGGCTATTAGCTTCCAAGGACAGGGCCCACGGATGTCCCGTCATGGCAGTGGGAACTCTTGGACTGCTACTTGCAAGCTCATTTTTAAATAAATGACCTGTCAGGAGATGTTAAATACTCCCAGGGAGTGAAAGAGAAACACCACAGCTTACAACGTATTTCTGGATCACTTTTAAGTCAGAATGTTTACATCAGACAGAGCAGTTAACTGTAACAGTGGTGCTTATCAGATCTTTGAGGACTCCCTTATGCCACTGGTCAACATTTAACTCAGCTGTCCATGTCAGCAGGTTTTTCTTAACTCTTGCTTCTTTAAAAGGCAATGTAACTACCTCTGGGCAGAAAAATAATTAAAACTGCTGGATGCAGAAAGTATAATGTGACAAACTCAGAAAAAACAAGATGTCTATTTGAACAGTTCATTAATTCAATTCCAAAAATAATGAAAAAGCACCATTTTTATACCTTTAGTTCTATAGAAAGCAGCACTGCTCTGGTATCTCTGCACCAAGAGTGTTGCACAAGCAGATTTTGCTGTTTATTCAGTTACACTGTTACCTCTTCTTCCTATTTATGATAATTCCTTTCCAAATTTCCTCTTTTCTTCTTCAGTAGCTTTCACACCTCCTAAACAAAACTCCAGTCTCTCTGAAGTGATTTTTTTCTCCAAGAACCAGCCAAGCCTGACATACCACCCCGGGGTTCCAGTTTGACTGCCTTTCCCTGCTGCAGTGTTATAACCCAGGATAAATTTTATCTTATTTCAGTGTCCTATCTGGATATTGTTCTTTTGTTTAACAAAAAAATGGTGAATGGTTCCAAGAACATCCTACTGTAACACGAATCCTTATTAACCCCACAATGCCTAAGAACACTGGCAAAGCTGTATGACTTACCCCACTACACCTCTGATTAAAAGCAACTGTAAACCAATGCAGTTCATGACTTCTGCCAGGATAACAAACCACAGTACTAACTCCGTGACTTCCTTCAGCAGAAAGAGGATTTCATGACAACATGGGCAAAGACATCCCAGCCTTTACTAATTTATTAGCCAGTGTTCAGAGATTTCATTCAGTTCTCAACCATCCTGGAATCAAACCTACTTTGGTACAAAGTTGTACCATATCCCACCAAAACAATGTTGGAGCAGCATCTTTCCTAGCAAGTTTTCAGTTATTATCTGTGGTTTTGTGGGGTTTACTTGAAAGAAGCATTACTAAAAGTCTCATTAAAAAGAAAAAAACCACAGTAGAAAAACACTTCGGGAAGAAACCAGTTTACAAGTATGGCCATTGAGAGCATTACAAAAGGCTCCACTGTGCTGCTGGAGAAAGAAGCCAGTGAAGTGCCATTGCCAGAGCAAACTGAGCTCACAAAGCAGCAGTTTAACTCTTCCCTTGGAAGGAGAAGTTAGTCTGGAGTGCCAGGCACATCATTCTGGAATATTTGCAATGGAACATTTACAGTTTTTCTCGCTGATGCTGTAGAATTGCCCTTCCACTGTACCACACTTGATGTGACACCGCAAGTTTGGAACTGTACAAGCCCAGAAAGGACTTGTTAAAATGTGATGACTCTTTCAAACACAAATGCTTTAGAGAAAAGGGATCACAAAACTAATCCAAATCTGTCTGAAAGGGCTGGAGACCAAATTCAAATCCCCAGAACAGGCGGGAAAGAATGGCAGTGCTTGCTCAGTCTGAGAGCTTGCATGTACTGACAGACATCATTTAGACGCCTTGGCAGGCCAGCCTGAGACACTGATCTCTCTGGTACACCATCTATTCTTACACAGTTACCTTCGTTATTATAAATTTGTCTGAACAAGGATGGGATAGTCTGGAGAGCAATGCGTCAGCTTGAACTGTCTGAAGAGATGAGCACAAACTTGCATTAACCACATAAACCTGCAAACATGAGACTGTGTAAGGTAGCTGAGACGTGGGGCCATGTTTGGGGAGCGGGTACCAGCAACAGAGAGGCTGCCTGGGCAGAAAGAGAAGGCAAGAGGTAAATTCTCCTCATAAATTCATCAGGGCATGCACAATCGTATCTGCATCCCAGGAGAACATAGGTGACACAAGACTCCTCCTTAGAAGATAACGATAAAATCATTTAACCACAGCTGATTAAGTGGTAGAGTTCTTTCACAAAAGAATAAAACTCTGAAGCAAAGCTGTCGGTGAGTAAAACAGCCTAAACCAAAGAGTTGTCAGGAAGGATGAGGAAAATGAGGTGGGAACAATACACAGAGAGTTCTTTAGCCCTACATCTAAAATAAAGAGAAATTTTATTTAGATACTTTGGAAACCACACATGTCAATAAAAACAAGAATCAAAGCTCTAGGAAATGGCAGGGTTACTCCTCCAGAAAGTCTCGTGGAAACAGCATTGTCAGCTCTCACAAAGAGCTCAGGGTAGATGTGTGGGTCTAAAGCAATTGCACGTGGTGTCTTATTCAATTTAGCAGAGCCCAAAAAGCCTGCTAAGGCAGAGAGCCAGCATCATTCCTATTTCAGTGAAGACAGGCCTAAAGGCACAGTGTCCATGTGATACCCCCTAAAAAGCATTTCATAAGTGGTGTCTCCCTAAAGATACTTTATTGGATGCATGATTATTTTCTATTATTCTTAATTTGGTTCATGTAATAGGAAAGCCTGGAATTACCAAGAACAAACACATAGCAACAGAGTATTTGGCTCATAGAAAGCATAAAGGAATCAATTCCAGTCTTGAAGACATGTGGCTCACAGACTGGGCCTCTCCTCGCAAAAAATGCAACCATTCAGGTTTTATTCTTAAAACTGAAACCATGAGCTTTCACTCCATTTGGAAAAGTGCCCAGTTCCTACTCAGGCACACTGATGTCCTGGCAGAACTCAAGCTGCTACCCTATGTGAAGGTGTCTCCACGAAGTAAAGCTAGAAACAGGCGAGCTGGTCCTTGGACACAAAAGCCTCCAACAGACATTTGTCCCTTTCAGCATGCCAAAGAGGGCTGGAAGAGAGGATAATGGAAAGCATTCACCACTGAAAAGCATGAAACACTGGCCAGTCTGCACTATTTAAACAAAAGAGACCAAACGTAACATGAGAGAAGTAAAGCTGTGACTTGAAACAGAGAGGTTCTTTAAAATACCCAGTGATTTGGCCATAAAACATTTCATTTCATTTGAAGGACGTTTCACTCCATTTTCATTAGAAGTTAGTACTGTGATGGGATCTTCCTGTGCACTGTATAATTTCCATGTGCAGTTGCTGTCTGCTGTGGGATCACACCAAGAACGTGCGTCACAGGTCAGCGATGGCACTGCCTGAGGCTCAAGAGCCAAGCACAGCAAAAAGAAAAGGGAGTAAGAAAAAAGTCATTTATGTCCCCCAGTATTCCTTCTCACAGCCTTAGCATATTGACGGACATCAATTTCTATAGGAAGAGAATTGCACTGTTTGCAAAGAAATCCTCTAGGATTTATTGATCTTTAAGAAAAATCTCATTAAGCAGAATAAGGAAAAATTTACAACAGGTATGGGAAAACAAAACAATCTCTTGGGATCTTCACCAGGCCGAAACAGGATTAGCTCTGTAGTTTCTGTAATCTTCCTCACAGAAGAATGCTAATTCTGTCTCATTTGCTAGAACAAATAAAAAATTAAATATTTAGCACACCAGTAAATGAACCACCAAGAGCCAGCTATTTAGAATCTTAGAAGACAATTAGCAACTTTATGGTCAAAGACAATTATAAATCACCACACACTTCTCTTTTTCTTCCTCATGTTTTTGAAAAAAGACTCCAGTATTAAAGATGCCATTTAACCTCGTTAAAAAACACCCCAAACAAACAAAACCACCAAGAACATGAACATATAGAAATAAATATGTACACAAGACCCCTCAAGATTTGTTTAACACAGTCTTCAGAATTGTTTGTATAAGCATTCAGCAAATTAAGTGACTGCATTTCTAACACCTTCAAATACTAGGAAAGTAATGAAGCTTTATATACTCTTTTTTTGAGCATTTTTCTGTTAGGAGAAGGAGAAAGAAACTTATTTTTCCCATTAAATTAGCCTGTAGGTATAATAATTTAATACTTAGAGGATCAGTAGAATATTTTACAGATCACTTTACATTCTCCCTCATGACCCATCAAAATATGTCTGAAGAAGTTAATTTTTTGCCCTGCTGATGATTAATTCATGAGGCTTCAACAATATGCAAAGTGAAAGACACAAATTGGCTTCTCCAGCAATACCTTCAAATACCTCTAATTATTCACGGGGGATATGGCATAGCTAAAGGACCCACAAAGGTTCAGAACAGTCACAATTCTTTCAACCCAGTAGGTCAAGGACTTCCTCTTCTAAAACAATAAGTCAGCAACATTACTAATTCAGAACAGAGACAAATCTGATGGAAAGCCTTCACAATTATTAAACATGGAATTCTTTAAGGTGCTGAGCCAATAAGTTCCACATTCGTTTTTTAAATTAAACTTTAAGTTAATGAAGTCTGCCTGTCTTGTATAAAAAAAGAAAGAGTAGAAGGGATTTTAGAATCTCAACTAGAAAACAGACAAGACTGTTTGTAATGAATATTGAACACTTTATTAACATACACCCTGCTTAAAAAAAAAAAAAGAAAATGCAAGCATTAACTTTGCTGACTGGATAATAACTGTAATAATAATCACTACTACAGAGGCTTTCCTGAGGATACTTATCTAATGTCCTCATAATTTATAACTCTCTAGCCCAACCGTGTATAGTGCCAAGGGCAATCAACTGCAGCTTAGGAAAAATGTTCTGCATGTATCAGAATTTCCCAGATTTTCTAATGGTAATTCTGACTGTTTTATTCTAGTAAGTCTTGTCCAGACTAGATGTTGGTAAAAATTCATATCTCAATAGGAGATTTCAAATTTACTTACTGATTCAAAGAAAATTTACAAAGTGATTATTTTGTACAAAATGAGGACCAGTGGTACATGCTATCATACTTCACTTCTCGGCTTACTCGTTTCCACTTCTTGTTGAAGAAGAAAAGTAAAATCTGCAAGATTTTACTACAAAAGACCCCACTCCTAACTTAGCTAATTTTCACATCAAGATACACTGGAACATATCCAAATTCAAAATGGCATAATGGCACATTGCATTATCCAAAGACAGGGTTTTCCCCTTCTATCACAAATACCTTCTATATAATAATGACTAATAACTGCTATTATTCAGAAAAAAAGAGAAAAAAAGCAGCTTTAAGCCGTTTTCTGCCCTAAATGAACCACCCTTCCCTTTGCACGGAGACACAGAACAGGCTGCTGTACTCCTATTTCCTTTCACTGTAACATTTAGTCTGATGTTTTGACACCTTTTTTGAGATCATGTCCACCTGTTTCACTGCTGTAGCTACAAACCCAGTTTCAAAGATGGATAATAGATACAAATATTTATCCATACCTTTTTGAAAGAAAATAGCTTTGCTGTTTCTAATTCAACATTTGGCACTGTCATCAGTCCCTCTCCTGAACTGCAGTGCCTCTTATGCCTTACAGAGATAAAGATCATGGTTAAATGAATCTTCTGCTAACTAAATTACAAATCTGTAAGTCTTGGGTGCCAGTAACAGTCATCCTCCACCCCCCAACAAAATGACCTGGTGTAGTAAAAACTACGATTCATACTACAGGAACATTTAAAGACCTTTAGGAAAGGTATACTGAGACCAGCTGCAGTACACACCAGAGAAAAACACTGAAGAGACACCCCAAGTCACTTAAAACCAGAAAATAAATCGCAGGAAACAGGAGAGCCAAGTAACCTATGAGAAAGAAATCCCATTCCGTAGCTGGGGAGCAATCAGTGAGCAGCAGGAGCAGGAGGGAGCCTCCTCTGTGAAGCCCCTGCACTTAGAGCACAGGCAGTTACTGCTTTCCAGCCAGGCAAATCAGATTCAAATGAGCAAACGTCCATATCAAGGTGGAATGCAACCACATCCCTTAAGTGCCCTGCTGCCACAAAGTCACTCAGCCACATTTATGAGAAGCCCAAAGGACATCCAGGGACCATCAATTTTATCATGACAGATATTTCTTTACATTATTACCAAAAGACATGCCCTATATGTAGTCTCCTGTCAAAATGTGAGAAATCAGGTCAAGTTTCAATTCTTTGCTATGTTCAGCACATTCTCTAAATGATTCTGCTCGAGCTTTCCTGAGCAGTCTGGCTATCAGGCACTGTATGCTGCACATTAAACAAATCTAATCTTATTTCATTATTCCATGCTGGTTCCACTACTTACATTTCTAACCAAAACATCAGTTTAAATGTTACTGATAAGACTAAGCAGACACGGTACTAATAACCTATCTGTCAATCATTTAAAATTACTCTCAGCAGAATTATAAGCATACCCTCTAAAAATCACAATTTGCATTCTGAACATTTGGAGTGCAGATACCTGCTGCCCTCAGACCAATGATTTGAATAATGCTTCCCTGAATAATTATCAAGTCGTGTAAAGAGCATCAGGAATAGCATTTACTTTTCGGCAGCCTGTCCAAACATAATCAGCCAGTTATCAGTTTAACGCTACCACAAGGAACAGCATCTTCAGTCAACACAAATGTACTCCTACCTACTCCAGCTGCTTTCAGCGTACTGTCTTCCCTCAAAATCAGTTTGTCATCATCTTCCAAACTCACTACGAGCTCACCAGTCTACAAATCAGAGAACCAGAATACAAAGACATGAAGAAGAATTTACTGATTGCCTCTGCCCCAGTCTTGTTTGACAGTGCAGGGATCTGCCTGCATCAAAGCACGAAAAAGGGGAAGAACACAGTTAATAATCTTACCTTAGATTTGTGTGCTTGGTGAATAATCTTCATCGTATCTGAAAGAAAATACAGCGTTTTCCTAAAATAAGGCTTAATAAGCACACAACACTGAAAGCTGTACTTGGGGAAAGACAAACAAACAAAGGGGGAAGCTTCAAAATCTTTTGTTATTAACAATTTTGTGTATTCAACCTGAAAGAGGGGAAAACGTCTTAATCCCACAGTCCTGCTGTCACAGTCTTAAAGCAGTCAATGCAACATTAAGGTACCACATCCTATTGGGCTTCTGTCTGCTGGCTGAATTACAATAACCAACTAATGACCATCTCAATTGCCAGTAAAAACACATCCATTTAAATGCCACTTAGGGTGTTTTAACTTAATAGGTTTTACACATGCAATTGGGGCAGGACCAACAGCATTTATGCACTGTCAACTACCACAGCTAAGTTGATCGGCAGCAAGCGATTAAGACACAGTAACCTGACCACTTCAGATCATCCCTTGAAATTTTCCTTCTCATGAATATAACACACACCATCCACGGTAGAAATTTTGTTAAACAAATTCATTTTCCATGAACATGTACAGCCTCTTCTCTTTTTAATGCTATACCCTCTTCAATAATTTTTATCTTATGTTTGTGCAGTGTAGTGCTTTTAGAAATTAAAAAAAAAAGTACCACTTTCTTCTGGCAATATGGGCAGGGTTTTGCTAACAGAAGGGAAAAACAGGGGAAAATAGCATGGTCAATAAAGCAACTGGATGAGTGCACAGACCCAAAGGGAATGGCTTAAAGCCATGCAACATCGAAAAAAAAAAAAAGATTGAACTCTAAAGATTCTGTGTTTGAACAAATTTGGAGTAACACATCAATCCCTTCCCAGCAAAGAAGAAAAACCGGTTCTGCTTGTCTGCTCATTTTCTGTTCTAGTTTAGTTTTGTGCATCGAGTGAACACTACATGTTGAAATAGTCTGGTAAGAGAAGGATGTAGCAAAGTTTAACATTGGCCAAGCCAACTTTCAAACTACCAGGAGCAAGTACTCAGATGTTCAGAATAACAGAGATCACATCCCCACTCAGAAGTTTCCTTCCATACCATTCTGGCCCATTTTTAACACTATTTAAAACATTACATAAGGTAAAAAGTACTCTGTATTCTCACTGCAGAGGTCACTGAGAAGGCAGCATTGGCATGTTGTAATAACTGTGGTATTAGAAGCAAGACAGACATTAAATTGCAATTACCAGGATCCATCTTGCATAGAAACACTACAAAAAGACCAAGCAATCACAGAAAAAATATATTGCAATCATGAAACCTTTCTACTACAGCAAATAAACCCAGCCTGTGCCTGTTAGTTTTCAGCTCCTCTGTCTACTTTGACACGTTCCCTTTTCTCTAGTCTTTGTCCAGTCATGCCCTGAAGTGTTGCCTCAGTTTTACTTGCTCAGAACTCCATCCCTGGCACCCAGCAGTTTACCATGTCTTCATCTGAGCTATTAAATGGTTTCTCTAACTCTGTTACAGAGATGAAACTACAGTCTCTTCTCATAAGCTAAGTCCTCTCGCTAGCCTTTGCTATTTCATCCCCATTTAGTCCCACTCAATCATACTGCCAAGTTTTTATCTTGCCATTTCTGATAATAGGTCTATCATGGCAATTGAGAAGATACGACTTTCTAAGTGATTTTATGAACTACCTGCCATACTGCTCCACATTCATGGATAAATTAAATAAAACTGAGAAGCAGTTCATGGAGCAAGCTGGCACCCAGACTGCCAACATCAGTGAAAAGATGGCAGTGACAAGGTACTAAGGCAAGACTGACTCAGAACAGTTCTAGACCAAGAACAAGAAGGATCCATACAAGAAATGAAGAGAAAATGAAAGTCAGAAGCTTTGAGATGTGAATTGGAGCACTAATCCAAGAGGAAAAATGTGATGGCATTATATCTGATGTTAAGAGAACAAAGTTCTCTGAATTCTGCAGAGAAGGAAACTGAAACAGGCAAGGTGAGAGACAACCAGATCCAACCGAGATTTCTGGCACTGCCAAACAAACCAGGAGGAAAAATCTGACTCTTACTGGCACTATTCATAGCAAAGTCTCACTGCCCTTTCCTCACAAAAACGTAAGAAAGACAGTAGAGCACTGTCGAGAGCGGAGATGCCAAAAACATGAACCTGGATGATTCACAGCCTGAGGGGAAGGTGAGGAACCTGGCTTTGATTTTCCTGTGTGAAAATTTTCCTGCAGTTAGCACCATCACAGTAAGAGTAGGTCCCCAGTAACTGGTGCAACAGGTTTTAAAGTTATGCTCAGCCCCACATGGCACAGTCAGGCCCTCGGCCACCACATACACCTTGGGAAAAGCTAAACTGATCTCTGAGTGATGAAAGAACTAGCAGCTGGGATAGGCAACACCACGGATACAACTGAGAGCACCAGTTCTAGACAGGACCCCCTCATCCAAAGCCACAGATGAGATGAAGGGCACCTCCAAATTCAAACTTCCACTTATAGATGTTAAGACCTTAAGTAACATATTAAAAATAATAATAACATTCAAATCCTTGCCACTGATGTATCATCAGTCTTAATCCCTAACTTTTTCTGGCTTCAATTTGCACTCTCTGTTTCGCCATCAGCAAGGGCACAAAATGAAATCCTTGGCTTTTTTTTCAAATAGGCAAATAGAGTTTATTGCCATTCACATGTATTAAGTAGGTTTCTCATTCAGTTCTTTGAAGCATCGTAGAGGAAGGAATTTGTCAGCTCCAAGAACATGGGAGACAGAGGATCCCTTGCAGGAAAAGTCCAAGGGAACTTTGAGAATTGCCAAGTTTAGAAAAAGATATGTGACTGACATCCGAGTTTACGAACTCCAAGAAAGGAAGTAATTTAGGAATATTTAGAGGAATATTTAAAAACTTTTCTCTGTCCCAAACAGATGAATTGTACTTGTTCATGCCAATTTGAACAAAAGGAAATATAAATATAGCTTTACATTAGAGCGTAAAGTCAGCTTAAATTTCACATCATGCTATTTCATACCACCAGCTTGTATTTAAGAGGTTTCATATCTACTTGGAGCAAAGTTCCCCTTATCCCCCCCAAAGTTTCTCTTATATTGTGTAAACTATTTAAGTATATAAGTCTTAAGCATTTTCTACTTCTTGCCTTCAGCTTCTGCTTCACCATCAGTAAATAGATACTGAAGTACATAAGCACCCAGAGAACTACAGTTTCAAAGGGTTTTGAGATCACAAGCTGCTCATTAGGGTAAAGACAGAGTTTAAAAGGCACTTATAAAAGTAATAAAAAATTAATAGCAAAACCCATCAGTATCCACTAGCAAATAACGTAAACCATGCAGCCTAATTCAAAGATTAAAATAGATCTTCAAAATAATGGTCAAGTTCTGCAGACAAGATCCCAGTGGCATAGCCCCAGCTACAAGAGCTGGATAGAGTTGCAAATGTAGGCAGGTACTGGCACCAGCATTAGTATCATACAGCAGTTATCTTTTAAATTGTGTAAGTGCTGGTGTAAAATATTGTGTGGGCATTTGACAGTAATTACAACAAGTAATATAAGAAACACCTACCATACTTGTAATTTTTAAAAGGAGGAGGAAGTCCTGTTCTTGAAGACACATCTATTAAAACAAAAGCACGAAGTTAAAATAAAGCTCTCTTTTTAAATTATTTCCAATACTTCATTTTCCATTATTGTGCAATCTATGCATCCCCTGGGCAGCCTTTACATCAAAATAAATCCGCAACACAGGAGACTTGTTTGAGCATCAAATGCCAAACCACAGCCTTTGGCTCAGATTCTATAGCGACTCCATATGTGAATAACTCCATCTGAGCGTGAAGTCCCTCTGAACAAAACACCCCGTGAGGACAGTGAGTCAGTGCAATTAGGGTATGATCACAGGAGTCTGAGCCTTCAGAAATCTGCCAGGAACATCCTTTTAACAGTTTGTCCAGCATCTCTCTCCACCTTATACAAACAGCTGACAGCTGTCATTCACAACTGAATCGTTCGGTAAACACAGCCATGAGAACCAGCCACAAAAAGGAAGCCAAACTGTAGAAAATTAACTCTTTAGCTGCTTGCAGGACACAGCCCATAAGTAACTGCAAGAATGCTGACACCTGCCCTGGTGTCAGTGCTCCCAGTGACTTAAACAGGACCTCAGAAGGCCCAGTCACCTGTGCAGTGCCCAGCAGCAAGGTGGCTGAAGCCATGATTTCTTCAGTAGTTTAACAATTTATCTTAAACGGCCCCTTCAAAACAGATTACAGTAAAGGAAGGAACAGGGCTTTTGGACCCCTGTGGAATGAGGTTCTAAAAAGTCTTGTTCAAGACACTGGCTTTGTCTCAAATAAAAGCGAGTTGCAATACTGCACACATCAAAAGCAAGTTTCTTAGCATTGTTTTTTATTTTCTTGTTCATAACAGCAGCTGTGCCATATGTTCTGAAAGTGCTTGCAGTTTTCTAAAAGCATCCTAAGATCTTGCCATGTCTATCACTGTCTCGAAGTACGGAAATTGCCAAACACAATACACCCATGAGTCCCAGGGCAATGTCCTAGGAGTTGCTCAAATGTTATCATCTATAACAGCTCAAGACTTGTTTAAAGCTGACTTCATGCAAAAAAAAACAAATTATGTTATTCTGTACCCTTTGAATGTCTCCATTTAGGTGTGTGGAAATACACCTGCAAGATTAAGGGTAACACCCTAATTACCAAGTCACTGTGTGGGCTGGTCTGCAGTACTTAAGTTTCAGATTCACTGTCACTTTTAACCAGGCTTCTAAAACAGAAAGCCCACAGATGAGTAAATCTGCACCACAAAGCTCAAGATGGAGACAGAAACTCATAAACAAACATGCACAGTGAGACCACACAGTGTCAAAAACAATTTTCAAGATTCTCTCTTCTCACGAATAGCAAACAGACTTGTGTTCCCACATTCCACATATTTGTGTAGTTAGGATCAAAGACTTTCTAAATTCTATTAATTTATCCCTATTAATTTATGAATATTTGCCTGACAGCACCACTCAAGGAGCCTGAGGCACCGAGCCAAATGCAGAAATACCCTTGGTTCTTTTAGACCAAACGTGGGGATTTGGGCAGGGGGAGCAGTCCATCCAAATTCAGGCATGGCACACAGGCCGCGGAAGCTCCTACTAACTCCAGACCTTTCAACCAAGGAAGGAAAGCACACAGGGGATGTAAACACAAATTCGGCATCTCTACCAAAGCCACAGAATTCCCATTCATTTGCTCCCCTCCACTTTCTTGTGCAGGGACAGCAACATTTGGGACTGAAGCAAACGAATGAGACAACCACCTCTTACCCTTCCGCACAAAAGCAATGAACTCCTTCACTGTCTGATCCAAGGGAACTCCATGGTACACCACAGGTCTGAAGTTCCGGTGTTCAAAAGAGCGCACTAGACGAACTGTGACGGTCGAGTTTTCTGCTGACATGAGAATTAATTCTGAATAACCTGGGAAACATTAAAGAGAGGAATTATTGCCTTTCGTCTGCGTACGAGCACAGCTGGAAAACAAGGTGCAGGTGGGCCTCATGCAAAGGATAAAACATGGTAAGAAATTCAATGGCATTGTGCTTTCCAGGATTTCACTTCTATGATTCCTACTGGAGCAGTAACAGGGTCTCAAATCAAACAGGGCATTGCTAATACTGCACACCACATACTCTGGTATCTGTGCTGTGTAACGCCACACCAGACTCCCTACTAAACACGCAGAACTGCTATGGATAAATGCAAGTGTGTTTTTTCGGTTTTAAGCGACTGAAGACTTTTACCTGCTGGGCAAGTAACCTTGTGCTCTAGAAGGATGTCCTAATAGAAACAAACCCAAAGACTTTTTCATATACTTCGTTGTAGAGAGTGTAATACCCTGAAAAATGCCTAAACTGTTATACAATGCTCCTTTTCACCTCCCCAGGGAAAGTGAAAAACCGCCCCCACATACACAAGCAAATAATTCTCCTGGTACACTACTGCATCATTAAGGGATTTAATTTATAATAGTTGATCTCTAGAATAGCTCTGTGGGCTTATACTACTTCAACAGAGAGCAGAGCTTATAACAGAGTGGCCTTGTCCACCCAAACCCCTCTTCAAACAAGCCCACGTACTGTTCTGTCGGGTTTTCTCTCTCCACAGGAAAATAAGCTCTTTTCTACCTTGACAAACTTCTCTATTTTTGGCGCTGGGCATCCCTCAGCTTCCTGCCCACATGCTAAATTGACGTGGCTGCTGCAGCAACAAGCAAGGACTGCAGCCCACGGGCTGCAACATCAGCATGACCTTTGCACCTCCCATCCCTGAGCAGGCATCGCAGTCACCACCTCCAGTTCTGAGAGGGAATTGTTTACCTATTCATCCCCTTCTGTTCTTTATTATATCTTTATTCTATTCTTTATTTGTGTATCTTTCTTTTTTTTTCCCCTTTTTTGCTGTGGGGTTACGTAAGTGCCCCACCATCATGCAGGTGCATCCCAACTTTGGCTGTATTTGTCTTAACCGTAGCCTGGCAAAGCAAACTACCAATATTTTCAAGTACTATCTGTAGAACAAGGACAAAGCCCTTCCACCACACAAGGCAACTTGCTTTTACAGCCCCGTGGTTAATAATTCCCCGAGTTCCAATTCCATTTCAAATGAGCTGTATCACACACCACACAAATAATACATGCCAATCAAAAAAAGTATACTTTGCTCCTGAAAATAACTCGACTTATACTAAACAGAAAAGATGGATGTTTTCTTGGTGCTATTCCTCATGGGCTGGCGACCTGGAGGGTGCAGTAAAGGGTACAGCACTCAATTCACTTGCTCCTCAGCAGCATGGAAAAACACTGTAGGAACACAGAATCGGGAGCACAATCAGAAATCGCCGATTTCACATTTATTACTCAAACCGATCGCATGTAGGACTGGGACCATGTACTACCCCGCACCCCTAGGGGGACAAGAAGACAGGTGGGAGGCGCTGGTGGCCCATTCTTCTAGGAGAGAAGAACCTCCCCGGACCCGCAGCAGCAATGGGACCGCGACCCCCCAACCTCGCCCGCCCGACTGGGCCCGTTACCGCTCTCCGCCGGCACTTCCGGGTCCCGCCCCGCCCGCCCGCTCCGCCAATCGCGTCCTCTCGGTGGCACCTCCGGGACGCGGGATTGGCTGCGAGGCGCCCTGTCCCCGCCCCCGCCCCGCGCCCCTCGCGCCGCCGTTGGCCAAGGCCCCCTCATGCCCTGATGAATGGGAGGCACCCGCGCCGCCTCCGCATTGGCCCCTTGCCCGCCCTGCGCCCGCCCCCGGCCGGCGCTGNCCGCAATGACCGAGGTGCGGGGGGCGCCGGGACTCCGGGGAGGGGTTGGGGGGCTTCGAGGGTTTGGGGTACCTTCCTCTCACTCACCCTCTGCCGCCTTCCCCCCAGGCCGCGTTCCAGAAAGCTGCCGAGGAGGTGAAGCAGCTGAAGTCGCAGCCTGCAGACCAGGAGATGCTGGACATCTACAGCCACTACAAACAGGCCACGGTGGGCGACGTGAACACGGGTAGGTACGGCCCCGGCTGCCCCCCGCCGGCGGCGCTGGAGACGCTTCGGGAGGCAGAACCTCTTCCCCATTGCGCTTCCCGCAATCCCGCGGCTCAGCGAAAGTGACTCAGTGCCGACTTGGCACGGATTTGTGTGCGGGAGGGCACAGGCTGACCCGATAAGGCTTTGTGTAATTCGTGGTTTTTAGATTAACCCGGCTGCCGCCGTCTGAACCGTGCAGCGAGGGCCTGAGGATGCTTTATGTTAGCTTTGTGCAAATATTGAGACTGGGATCTTTGGAGACCTCTGTCACTAAGTAGCTGCTCAGGCCAAGGGGTGCTGCTTTAATGCAAACACTTCTCGGTTATACAGACTTAAACAGCAAGGCAAACGATACAAGTGTGGAATCGCAGTCCTGGAGGGGATGACACATACAGTTTATTTAGAGTGGATTGGCTGCTAAAAATAGTATTGGAAAGCAAAACCAGAGGAACAGGAGAAAACTTTTATAGGAGCTGTAATTAAATATCGTACTTGAGAAAGACTGTACCAAAGATATGTCTGCAAGTACACAGTGCAAAATGTTTCTGGCTACTTCTCTCGCTACATTGCTGTCGATGGCAGCTCAGCGTTTGGAATAACATCTGGAGTGAAGTGTATCTCTATCGACCTTGTGTATCGACACTGGAGTAGCTAGAATTAGAAAGGGAAAAGGTCATTTCTTTGGACTGCTGGCCTCCTAACCCAGTAGCTGGCAAAGTTTATTGAGTGTCCATTGATTTAAAAGCTGGCAGTGAAGTGTAAAGGAAATGGTAAGTAATTTAATCTTTTTCCAAAGTGGGCCGCGTGAGGGAGGAAAGAATTGACTTTGGGTTTAAGATATGATCGTTTTGGTGTGGCTGGAGCTTAGCATTATTAGTGCTTGACGGGGTGAAACAGTGCTCCAGAGCTGTGAATATGCCACCATTCCTGCAAGTGGCTGCGCTCCTGTGAAGCAGCAGCCAACGTGAGTTGGCAGAGAAGCAGCCTGTGGGAGGGTGACTGGTGGGGTTTGTGCTGGAGAGGAGTGGAGCTGCCAACTGGAGCTGCAGGTCACTGTGCCATGGGAGCTGCACGAGGGCGTTTCTGTGGCTACTGCCCAGTTCCACTTGTGAGTTCTAAGAATTGTCTTTAAGGAGGGAGAGAGAGAGAGGAAGTAAAGCCACAAAGGGGACTTTACATGAAGAATAACCATATACACGTCATTCTACTTGGCCACACCGCAGCCTGCAGTGAAGTTAGTGAGTTAGATTTCCAAGGTTTCCAAATGCAGATGCAGAACTATAGGTTAGAAGCGCACCACTAACTTGATGGTAATGAGTTCTAAGCTGTATGTTACTACAAACAGCTGTCTGTTCTCATGTCTCTACCTGTAATGGACCTCAGGGTATTTCTGCTTTACTTTAGAGCTGGTGTTCTTTAATTGGATAGCTCTTATGTGACAGCAGGCTCTTCAGAAAGTACAAGTAAACCCAATCATGATAGTTGGTGCTCTTCTGCTCAAATGCTGCTGTCTCAAGGGAATTTGGAAGAGTCTATTTTTGTTGTCACCAACAATGTTGTAACATATTCCCCTGAGGTGATCTGCTGGCTACAGCTTAGCATGTAACAGCTGCAGAGCTGAGCCATTGTATTTTGTCATGGTTAAGAGCTAACTAAGCCTTCAAGTGGGTATTAGCTACACCCAGATCACACACACTAATCCTGCTGCTTATCCTGTCTCTCTCAGAGCGCCCTGGTATGCTGGACTTCAAAGGCAAAGCAAAGTGGGATGCCTGGAATGCATTGAAAGGTAAGTGTCTGATTAAAGAAATTAATAAAATTACCACTGGCAAACTAGTCAGAAAGGCACACGTAGTTCAGCAAGAAACAGAATAGTGTTGCCTTATAATACAAGAGTTGTAGAATTTCAGAATGCCATGATAATAAACCTCTAATTTGGATTACCTCTGCAAGACAGAAGTAATCCTGAAAAATATGGCCTGTGTGAAAGGGAATTTGGGTGCAAAACGCCCAGCTGGCCTAAGATGTTAAAAAAGAAGAACAATAACAGCAGCAGAAACCTAAATTTGTTTTCATGGTCCCAGCCTAGTACCCTGAAGACTGAGCTCTCCCTCTAGCTGCTATGCATCTTCCAGTTAGGAAACCTTTAGAAGAAACAACTGAGCTCCCAGCCCTGAATGAGGAGCCAAACAAGTGGTCTAATCTATGACAATGGGGCTTTTTTCTGATGTTTTAAGGAATAGCTTTCCTGTAATAATTGTCAGTGACACTGATAGAACTAATACACTGCTTAGTTGCTGTCTGTGCAAAAAAACCTGTGCTTCGAAACACTGTTTCTTCATGACCGATGGAACACATTTGTTTAAAATTTCAGCAGTGGATTCACGACCAAGTGGCCTTCCTGACTCCTTTGCTCTCTGGTGGCACAGGCTATAGCAAGGAATTGTGACTTGTGAAAGGCATCTTAATGTGTAAAAGGTATCTGACTGCTTCCTGTGTTCTGTCCTTCAGGAATGTCCAAAGAAGATGCAATGAAAGCTTACATAGCAAAAGTGGAAGAACTAAAGGGCAAATATGGCATCTGAGGACTGGATAAATCAGCTACATGCACGCCTGAAACCTGCCTTATTTCTAATAATGTGGAAAACTGGTTTCTAAGAGTAACCTTAGATACCTAGTATGTCTTAGTCGGTTCTCCTCATGTCTGTAGTCCAGGAGAAATTATGTTCTTGCCTAATATACTGACACGGTATAAATTCCTTCTGGGAACAAAATCTGGATCTCATTAAAGTGCATTTGGTACTTTAGCTGTTGTGCTGGTCGTCCCTTAGGATCACTGTGAGCTCATCCCGTAGTTGCCATGTTGCCGCTGCCGAGCAGAGCCGTCCTCCCCGTCCTTGTGCCACTAGAGGGGGTTCGGACACTGCTGACGCGTGTCCAAACCACTCGGCCTTGCCTCCTTTCCCAGATAGGTGAGTGGCAACCCACAGAAGCTGGAGCACCACAGAGCTTATCTGGAAAAGGTCATCTCTGATGCTGTGTGTGCTGAGAACAAGGTGCTTGATACTTGTTGCCTGGAGCTTTCAGAGACTTAGTCAGCAACTGCCAAATCATCTTTCATAAAACATCTGAGACATGTTATTTCCCAACAACAGTGTTGGGCTTCTCAAACACTGAACACAAAACCTTCCCTGGGAAAGGAAATGTTCCACATGCAGTGGAGTTGATTCTCTTGATGCTGTAAGAGCGAGAGAATCAACTTGGTGTTGCCGTGTACTAGGCTGCAGTGAGAGGTGGATCACGTATAGACTGGCTGAAGGCTGGCAAGGCTGCTCAAAGAGAAAGACTTGCAGTGATCATCAGCAAAAGTTTGATTAAAAAACACACAGTTGTGACCGTCTCTAGCAGGCTTTTAATTGTTTTGGTCTGCCTAGTGTAGTCTCTTTGAGCTGCTGATGATGGAAAGGGAAGAGTTTGCTTTTAAAATGTGACATTGAACTATTCCAGCATAGAGCATTTGAGAATGAAGTCCCAACCTTATACAGGAATAAGACATTATAATTCCTGCTGTACTGGTTAGCGTCTGAATAGGTGAGGATAGAGTGCTTCACACACTCTTCAGATAAGAAGATTCATTTTTGATTTATAGAACTACATAGGGATGAAAACTATCATTATGTATCTGTCTAGGTAAATACAGTTTTGTAGCTAGTTATATATGGTGAGTAGTAGATTTAGAGAATACTTCATATGCTCTCAAAAATTATAACATCCCCCTTTGCTACTTTTAACAGGAAATGCTCTTAGAGCTGCTTTTTGTTCTTTAAAATGTGTTGGGATAAAGAACAAAAAAAGGCTGTTTATTCTTGTTCCTCCTTGTTCATCTGGGTAAGTAAAATAAGCATTTGGGGTTTTTTACCTGCTCTTGTATCCTCTGTTACTTGAGATTGTCTTAATTAAATTCACTTTGCAAGAGAGGGGTAAGAGCAGATGTTCAGTATAAGAACTGCTTTTACCTCTTCTCTGGCCCTAAATTCCACATCTTTGTGATACAGCTCCATCTTGGCAGCTGTATTTTGTGAAGCTGGTTATCCTTGAAGGATTCTTCCAACCTTTATCAGAACAGAGCTCATACCAGGAAATGCTCCCACATTGCTCTTGTTTGCTGGAAGCTGATGCACTGTGAGCATTGTGCTTTGCCAGCATGTTTTCTGTCAAAAACAGGTGTGGTCAGAATTTTTGACTGCTAAAGCAGTGGAGTTGGGTCTAAAGGATGGGCTGGGATTAGCAAGTTCTATATCCCAGTCGTCTATTGGCTTTGTTTCCCCTGTGACAATTAATTGTTACAGTGCTGCTCTCCTTTCTCATACCTCTGGCATTAGGAAAACATCACTCTGTACACAGTGTTTATCCCAGAGAGGGTTTGCTCTTGGCCAGGCTTACAAATAATGCTATTTGCTAAGTAATACAAGTGACTGAGAGCTCTACCTTGTATGTCTTTATTTGGATAGTTTCTTTTTTACTGTAGTAACACCCTTCTGGTTGCAGCTTCACCATCCTTAAGAAAGTAACATCACTGGTCTTACTATTTAGCTTGCCCTTTGGCAGTCAACTGTGTCTCTCAGGAGCAAGCTGAAAAACTCAAGGTGTGGAAATAAAAGCTCTGCAGTAATTGACTACAGAAGGCAGAAGCAAAGGTACTGGTGGTGACTGTGCACAGTGTTCGTGACAAGAAGCAGCGACACACAATTTGGCTGGACAGGCACTAACAGTGGGTGCTACCATTGCAGGGAACAGCTGAAATAGACTGAGCTGAGTTGAGGGGCTCGTTGTGGTTGTCTAGCAGCAGGATGAATGTCTGTAAATGTGCAGGATGCTGGGCTGCCTGAAAATATTGCTGACCTAGTGCTTGCAGGTGTGTGAGGCACCTGGGCTGCATAAATAACACTTGGGCAGTGGTGGTTTAAGGGCATCTACAAACCGATTTGTAGGCAGAGGTAATTGCTTTTATTAAACTAATAAGGTGGTAAAAATAGACAACCGTCATCGTATACAGCCTTGAGATCAGAAACAGAAGCAGCAAGCCTCAAACCAAAATATAATTCCAGAGCCATTGCTCTGCCTGCAGTAAGGTACTTTTGGTGGAGGATCAGATGCTTTTGATGCCTGGGCAGTGCTGCAAAACAGGGGATTGTTCTGACACCCGCTCAGGGAGTTGCTGCTATTTCCTCTTTGTTAGCTCAAAGAAAGGCCAGCAACATCCTGATCCTCGCAGTGCTTGGGAAGGAGGAGAGACGTGCGCTGAAAGCCAGCCCAACACGCAGGAGGTCAGAGGCCAGCTGGCACACATGCACTCAGCTCTGCTCTGCTGAGCTTGCAGTGTGCAGGACGGAACCTGGACTTTGGATATGGCAATAATAAATGTTAACTCCTGTGTGTGATAAGACAGTGTTCCTTCTATCGTGCTTCTATGATTAGCTCTCGCACAGAGCAACACAGAGCTTGTTGGCACCCACTGCAGGTACAGATAAGAAAGGGGATGATGTTTTCCTTGGAAATCTCTTTCTGATGAGTTTTGCTTGCTTTTAACAAACGTGTGAAGGTGCAACACTCCTAGCACAGATTTAACTAATCAGTATTGGTGTGTTGCTTAAGGCCCATAGCAGATTTTTCAGCCCTGTGAAGTAAATTTTTCAGTTTGACTAAAATGCACTGCAAGGCTGACTGCAGTGTGCAACTGACCCAAAATTCTTCAGTACTCATCTGGAGTGATCTTGTTTCACAATGCAAGCGTTTTAACCTTTGAACTTATTTGACCCTGATGATACTGCTAAAAATAAATGACAATTGCATTTGCTGTTCAAAATATTTGCTCTTCCACAAGTGTTCAGGGCAAACAGTATTGGGCAATACCACTTGGGGGTGACTGACCATCTTGTGAGATTGATTATAAATTGGGGAGACAAAAAAGAAAGTGTATTTTGGTTGGGACAGTGTTCTAAATACCACAAGCAGTCACCCCAGAAATGGGTTACACAGTCTTTCAAGTTGTCAAAGCTGTGTAGAAGTAAGACAAGTTCTTACTGCACTGATGTAAGACATTTGAGTGCATTCACAGTAATAAACTCAGAAGGGTAAAAGTTAATAGAACAAAAACAGAATCTAATTTTTTTTCTCCTACCCACAAGTCTATGAAGTACCTTCTGATCTATGGATTAGCCAATCTTCAGCTGCTCACTTAAAGTACAAATAACATCAATCCATTTTAGATGTGTCTTCATCATTTATAGAGTGAGTTTGTATTTCTTCTAGAACCAGGGTATCTGTGAAAGTTAAACACAGCTTAGTTGTGTTATCTTTAGAATAGGGAATTCACATGGAGCTTGTCTGCAGTGATCTTTTAACTTTCATTCCCAGTTACTCCCAGTACACATTTATGAGCTGCATTAAAAGAAGCATCACCACACGCTTGCTTTCTACACTCTGGAAAGAAAATTACATTACTTGGCCAATACAGCCAGGCAGACACCTTGTTTCTCCCCACCAAAATGTGCAAGGCACCAACTTGTATTGTTTTCCCCAAAAGGCTGAGGTAATGGTATGTCATCTTCTCCTAATAAACACTGCTCCTTTGAGTAAGTTCTGAATCTGAGAGATGGACTCACCAGTTTAACGTACTGTGTATTTTTAAATCCATTGATCTGAGTTTTTACTTAGAGAAGAAATACGTATGTGACAGCTGAGAAACTGAATGATTTCCCCCAACCTATGTAGTATTGAAATATGGACCCAAATTTTTCTAGTAGTGCTAAAAGTCTTAAATTTTGGGGGGGTTTTTTTGTATTGAATGTATATTTCAAAGTAGATTCGTCAGAATGGTCAGATGCAAATATTTTGAGGTATATCCTAAGCCAGTGTAACTATTGCCAGAGGTCCCTGAAAAAGGCTGAATCCGAAGCAGAATGAGTGAGCACCCAGTGTTGGATCTCTGCAATGTGATGCTGAGGTAGGTCCAAAAACTGATCAGAAGTGAAAACACAATTCTTGCTGGGATACAGTATGTATTCCTTTAAGCCCCTCCTGCTTAAAGTCTCTCTTCTTCTTCGACTTAACTGAGCTGGGGGATAAAATCACTATAATGGATCCCATATTACCAGCATGTTTCTAACCCAGCTCTGAGTCCCTTAGCAAGTAGTGTTTGATGTGGGTGGACAATAGGACCCAGACCTTGGTGTTGGGTATTACTGGGTATTATCTCCATGTGCAGCAGCCCAGGCCTCTCATGCACATCCAGCAGTGAGTGGGAGAGTCTGGGGCTGCAGGGACACTGTGTGGTGGCCAGTCTGCCTTCCCGTGGCACAGCAGAGGCATCCAGGCAGGGGACAAAGTGAAACCATCTGGCCCAGGAGCTTTCTCCTCTTTATGTGCTTTTACATGCCAGGATGAGTTTGTCCGCTTGGCTGCAATAACTTGCAGTGATGGGAGGAAAATCCTGAGGTAAAGTAGTTGTGATCAGGGGCTGGTCAGAGCTGTGTGGGCCTTGGCACAACCCAAACTCCCTTTTGGTACATATGCTGCTGCCTGGGGTGCAGTTCACCTAGGATGACTGCCTGTGTTCACAGGAGCTGCTGGGTTTGAGCAGCTTGCCAGCAGCTTGCTGACTTTTTGCCCCATTCCAGAAGCTCTGTTTCGGCCCAGCTAGGCTGAACCCAAGCCTGAACTGAATGCAGCTTCTTCAACCTGGATTTTCAGTCTACTACCAGGAAAAAGAGAAGGCAAAAGAACAGTGACAGGAGACAGCTGGCCTCTTCCTTCTTCCTCTTAACATTTTCTATGTGCTCACTGCTTTGGGAAGATACAAAAAAAATAGTAACATTTTTTTCCCCCATACAGACTTTCAACACCTCCCAAAGTCTGCAAGATACTCAAGATCTATTTGTCTCAAAGATCAGGTCCACTTCTTTCTTGAACTAGGGATCTAACAAAACTGAGGGTTTAAATGAGGGTTTAAATGTGATCAGAAAGAATTTTATTAAACAGAAAAATGCATTTACAGAAGTAACCGGCTTCAAGATTAGATGAACCTGGACTGGTGGTGCCTCAGTCACTCATGTTCTGCTTCACTTCTAAGTGATTTCACTTCATTGGGCAACTGTTCCCTAAGCCCCTGGTGACTCTCAGATTTCTGTCCCGAACCTTCTCCAAGCTTCTGCAGGAGAAAAGCTGGAACAGACTCTTCAGTGTTAAACTTCTCATGGTTTTAAATTAACGAGATGAACCTATTTCTGTGTTGTACACCAGTCTCTGGTAATTTCCATTATTTATGAACACATTTCCCTGAAAACTTTCTCTCCAGGGATAGGATGTGAAATGCCTACTTAAACAATAGAGAAAAGGGACTTTCTAAACAAAATAATGAAACTGGCACTATACCAAGAACTCTACATTAACACAACTGAACCAAAAATACTTCTAAAGTGCTTTAACGGTCATTTACTGTGTTGTTATTACATAGGTAATGTATTTTTCAGACAAAAAATGGTGGTTTTTTTTAAGGCACTAAGCTCTTTTTATTGTAAAATACCATTTTCACATATGATTTTCAAAAACAGTATAGCGGCATCTTCCCACTTTTTTTTTCTTTTAAAGTCAGATAATATGTTTGGCTTGTTTTGTAATGAGACAATGAAGATAAACTCATCACATTTGAAAAAGCTGCAGAGTTCTCACAGGCTTTCTAAAGCCAGACAGCTTTACCAGAAGGTATCTCCAGCCAAGCAAGTGCAGAAATGAAGCACTCGCGTGTTACAATCATCCTCTCCGGGGTGACTTCAGGAAAGTGACTCTGAAAGTGCCTATTCAATGCTGATCATAATTCCAGGTCAAGTTGCATTCTCGTTTATATTTAACTAAATAAAATACAAAACATTAAAACAATTTCTCATTTGCAGAAAAAGTACCATCCCCAACCACCCTTTTTTGTCAAAGAACAGGCCTGGCACATAACTGTATATTTACTAAAGAATACAAGTACGACAGGGGAGCAGTTTTGGTTTCAAAAGTAACCACTTTAATTTCCTCATTCGTTAAGGCTTTTTATGCGTGTGTTTACTCATGTGAGCCTTACCATGGGCTTTTACAGAAAAAAAATTTATCTTGCTCAGCAGAACACCCCTCACTAAAAATCAAAAATTAAGTTAAAAATTAAGGTTTTTAATTGCTGAAGTCATTAGGATGACTCAGATGTTTTAAATGCAGATCTATGCCTAATGATTTTGCTAATTGTGGGCTAAATTGCCTAATACTTTGCAGGATTGAGCCAATGTTAGAAGAAGCATAAGTTAGTGAGGTTTTTGCCAGATAAGAGTTGGTGTATTTTGTCTGGTCCAAGTCTGCACTTGCTCAGCATGGTTACATGTAAGCAGCATTTATTCAGCTCATGCAACAAATGAGACAACAAGACCTGCTTATGCTTTTTGAGCCAAAAATACATATATATTGTTGAATTTGGAACTTCGAAGTGGAAGGCAATAACAGCAAATGCATGCAATCAGTCTGCACAATGCAATGCAGCAATGCTGTTTAACCTGTGGAATAAAGAGCCCAGGATGTTCATAAAGCTCTTCCATCAGCTGGTAAACCTAAGATGAAAAGGATGTGGCAAGCACCAAGTTTGCTAGTTTTGTAGCACATTCAGAAATAAAATATGTTGCAAACCACAAACCCACAAAAATAAGTTTTAACAACAGACCTCGCAAAGATTTGCCATGGGTTGCAAAAGCAGAAAATCTCAATTTGGTGTCTGATAGAAATATAATCTTATGTTGTATACAACTTTGTAGAGAAACATTTAAACAAAAGATTGTGCAGGAGGAGAGAAAGAAAAAGGTCAGCATTTATCACTAAAATTAAAAGTATGAAAACTAAAGAAACGTTGTTCAGAACACTCACTCTTACTAGAAATAGTGTTACAGAAAACACCCCCAGACAGATCATAGCAGACATAAATGGTGTTTTAAAGGAAACACAGAAAGCCCTAATGAAATTGTGTAGGCATTAAAATAATGAGACAATCTGTATAGACAGATGATTAGCTCAGAAATGGAAGCTGGAAGAAGGGTAAAGTTACAATAACTTCTACCACCCCATATTGGAGAAGAAGATCCTTCCAACTCCTTTAGGCTAGAAAGGGAATGGCCAAATTCTGACCCCTGTGCATATGAGGGAGGCCGAGAACAACGACCCGTGGGGCTGTCCACTGGACCATAGACTCTCCGCTGGAGTCAAAATCAGAATTTGGCAGTAAAACAAGAGTTTCTGATGACACAGCAACACCCAACACTCTTAGGATTTTTAAAAGCTATTTCAGACCAAAAAGGGAAAAAAAAAAAAAAAGTAGGGCAATTAGTAATTCGTTAGAGGACGGCAAAACATGAGTGAGAAAAACAGCAACGGCGTAAAACTTTATGAGCAGAGAGGTTTTTGCTGACAGCACAGCTAGAGATAGGTAAGGCAGAGCAGGCTGGTAACAGATAAGAGCGCGCACACTGCCCAAGGTGCGAGGCCGCCGCTGCGCCGGAGCCGGTGCCGAACTGCTTCGGGAACACAAACACCGGCGCAGACACGGCGGGGACCGGCGGGGGAGGGCAGGACGGGGTGTTCCTGTACCCACAGGCGTGTCCGGGGCTGGGTGTCACCCCAACCCATCACTGCAGCCCCACAGCCGCTCCCGGGGGCTCCTGCGGTGTCCCGGGCGAGCGGGCAGGGCTGGGGCAGCCTCCCCGTCCACCAACGCTTGGCACCGGCGCCACACCACGACCTGCTTCTGGCGGCAGGAACACACCTCGAGCCCTCCGGCAGCCGGTGACACGCGGGGACACGGGACGGGGTGAGGCTGCAGCGCGGCGAGAGGCATCGCCACCGCCCGGGACACCTCCTGCCCGGCGGCCGTGCTCTAGAGCGGGCTTGGGCGAGCCCCTGCC